>CATIWC010002868.1:0-420593 GCA_948472305.1 Vicia faba | reverse complement strand
TAGCATCTGAGGTTGTAAGCGCTACCCTAATCTAAGAAACCCCCGAGGGAAAGAGACCCATATACTTCATGAGCAAATCTTTAGAAGGCCCTAAAGTAAGGTGTGATACGGTGGGAGAACTGACTTGAGGTTTTGCGTTTGTGTTTGCAAATGTTTCGGTTTAGTAAGAGTCGCCACCGACTTTTTATTTTATCCAAGGAAAGGTCAAAAAGCACAGGAAAGACCTTTGAGATGTTTTCTTGGGTTCGGGGGGTAGATTATGAAAAGGGAAGGTGCTAGCACCCTTTTCATCCATGGTTTTCCATGGGCTCTTAGTTACTTGTTTAGATCACTTGCTTTTGCTTTTCAATTGTTTGAAATGGTGCTTTGTGTGTGTGGTTTTGGAATTGTTTTGAAAAGAGGCCATCTTTGTGGCAACCTTTGTAATGATTCTTGTTTGAATATATACAAAGGTGTATTGTCTTTTGAAAAGATATTTCAATGTTTGAAAGTTTGTTTTTGGGAAATGTTTTGAAATTGTGTTGTGAGGTGTGTTTAAAAATAGCAAGGATGTTTTGCAAGTTTTGATCAAGTAACTAAGAGTTGTCTACCCTATTTTACTAAAAGATCTTCCTATACGTTTTTAACCCTTTTGACAGTGTTGTTTTACCATTGAATTTGGTAAACAACCTTGTATTAGGATGTTAAACGGGTCAGGCGCGGGTCATCGTATGGACCATGATAGCAATATTGCCAAGTATATTTAGCAATTTTTGAGGGACTACATCATTTTGTATAGGCAACCAAGATAGCGTCATCGAGGGACTATGATCTTTTGTTTTTTTTTGTTTTGCCAAGATACTCAACATGCATAACATGGCCCATTTTCAAGGCAACAAGTGGATGAAACCCTAGGGGTGCAAGTGTGCATTGTGTTGTCAATTTACATGCTTTTTGTCTTTGTATTAGTCAAGCTATTTGTTTGATTTTGGATTTTTGCATACAAACCCTAATCTCTAATCATGGCATAATTGAAAGCATAAATGCGTAAAATAAATCTACATTATTACAACATTTGATATGGGAAGGGGGATACAATTTTTGAATGGGGAATATTTGCAAGAAAATAAAACCCTAATATTTACTATTACATCCAAATTGAATAATTGGTACAAATAATAAATGAAAAATATTTAAATTAATTAATTAAACAAATATACAAAATATTATGAATATGCAAAATATGTTTATGTTTATTTTTTATGTATGTAAAAAATGTTTAGTGTATATATAAAAGAAATAAAAGATTATTACATTTTATTTATTTAAGGGTAAAACCCTAATTTTCTTTTAAGAAAGTATGTAAATATATATATATATATATATATATATATATATATATATATATATATATATATATATATATATATATATATATATATATATATATATATTAATTATAAAAAATAAAAATGAATGAAATATATACAAATGTCACAAAATGAAAATATATTAAAAAATATTATTTTTAATAAGGGTGGAAACCCTAGTTTTCTTTTAAGAGAATAAATATATTAAATATATTATTTATGTATAATAAAAATGAAATAATGTATATACAAAAATAAAAAGTATATTAGAAAAATATCATTTAAGTATAAATAATAAAAATAAAAGTATAATATTTTTATATATTATTTTTAGGTTTTCATCAAATAAAATAAAAGTATATAATCACTAAATTAATTTAATGTTATAAAAAATAAAGTAAAATACAAAAATAAATGTGAAAATTTATGAAAATATTTTTGGCATCTTTTATGTTTAGAAAATAAGAAAATAAAATCAGAAATGAAAATAAATACAAAAAATATAAAAATATGAAGAAATAGGCCAGGGGGTGTATTCAGTAATGCAGGGGGGTGTCAATAGTGAGCCAGGACCAAGCCCAGCCCACCAGACTTCATCTTCAACCTTTGTCTCAAAATTGCACGCGCCCTGTACAAAATGCTAGATCCTGCATACGAGCTCTAATGCAAAAACTCAAAACATCAAAGTTGTAGCATTTTTCAAGACGAATCCAACCATGTAAAGAACTCATTCTAACTCTCAAAGACCAGAGAGAATTTCTCTGGCCCTAAACCCTAACCTAATTTTTTCAGGATGTTCATGGATCAAATTCTCTTAACACGATTAATTTAAATGAAAACTGAGCATATGTACAGCTTCATGGCTATGAATACTACATTTTTTATTCACAAACATAAGACTAATTATTCCTAAATAGAGAGATAAGAAGTTGACAAAAACCTGTTTCAGTTGACTTCGTGTATGGCAATGTGGCGCTTTTCAGTGAGGCCTGAGATGTTTGGGAGCTTGCTTGAACTTCCTCTGACCTTCCCCAATGCCTAGATTTCCTTGAATGTGCTTGAACAAGCCTGTAGAACTCAACCTGCACAAGCTGAAATAAAAAATGGCAAACCTTTTAAATGGAGTTACAGTCAGTGTTTAAGGGTTGGGATAGCTTGGATAGGTTATATGGAAGGTGTTTGAACCAGTTTAAGGCAAAACGCACGAGGGATTTGTGCTATGGAAATCAAACTGCAGGGAGTGCCCTGTTTTGCCAATGGAAGATGATTTTGTGCTATGGGAGTTTTGAGGGCTCAAAGACTCGTGTTTCTGGCTCAAGGGGATGTGAGAAACTTGTCTCAAGTGCTTGCAAAAGTTGGTTTCCTCTGATGTTCAAGTTGTATGATATTTGACAAGTTTCTTGGTTATGAAGCAAGAAATGAGAAGTGATGTAAGACAGGTCTGTACAGGCTATCTATCAGCTTGCACACTATTCTCTTGGCCCCTCAAGTTGGTGTATTTGATTTGCTGCACAAGATATGGCTCAATGCTCAAGGATGCAGTTTTGACATAAAGCAAGATTTAAGCAAAAATGGTAATGTACCTTTTACCATTTTTGGATTAATCTATTGTACAATCCTCTAATGACCAAAACAAAGCCTTAGACCAATGGATTTGCATTTAATTATTGAGTATGGAAGGGTTTTGAGAACTGTAATCCAGTATAAAGCAAGCTGATTAGAGTTTGCAACTTGTATCACTAAGAAAATGCCATGGATCAAAAGTGAGTTTTTGTCAACTTGAAGCTTTTGATTATCCCTAACCACAAATGATTTTGGAGAGTTCTTGGACTTTTTGGAAAGCTTGTGAAATGCTATACAATCCATATTTGAAATGAATTTTGAAATTCTGGCAGCAGATACTCAATGTCACAGTGAATGTTATGACACCGTATCTGACTTTCTATAAGACAGTAAATAAAAAAAGTAAAGAACACAGTTAATTGTTTACCCAGTTCATTGTGAAACAACACCTACTCTAAGGGCTACCAAGCCAGGGAGGAAATCCACTATAAGAGATATTAATTCAGGAATAAACCAACCAGTTTATCTCCTTCACTTAAGACCTACCCAATGCAACTTCAATCTAAGTTCAACTTAAACCTGAGTTCCTACTCATTCCCCCTCAATCATAGCAGTGATACTTAAAACAATTGACTAATGAAATAATGAAGACGCTCTTCAGAACATACACTTGATTATGCTTCACAGCTTTTTAATCAAGTAACACAAACACTCGTGCTTCACAGCTTTGAGTGATACATAAACCTAACTTGACTTTGCTTCAAAGCTTTAGTCAAGAGACACAAAACAATCTTGCTTCAAAGCTTTGAGTGATACAAAAACCCTTACAATCAAAACCTATTCCAAGTCACTTATCACAATGATACTTGCTTGGATTACAGCAGTTAAAACTATACAGCTCCTAATTGATCTTTAGTCAAAAGTGTTACTTTGCAACCAGCATTCCTGTTGAATATATATGCAGTTGTTTCTTCAGTTAGGGTTTCCACAAAAAGCTAGGGTTAATTAGGTTTAACCTTAAGACTTGGTCACAAGACTTTATCAACCAGATTAGGGTTGAGCTAGGTTAACCCAAAGTCCACGTGAGATTCTGTTCTGGAAGGAAAGAGCCATCTTCCTAAAAAATCTCAGAATTAACCAAACTGCATATCTGTTAGATCAGTACAGGATGTCTTAACATTTGTTATGACATCAGAATTCCTGTTTACTGATTTTGGTAGAAGGCAATAAATGTGATCATTGCAAAATGCTCAGATACACACTCATAAACAGTAGCTACTGTATGCCATACTTTTTCTGCATAAAGTACCTAATAATCCAGAATGTTATGACATCAGTCATGACATTTACACACCTGGTTTTACCAAAAATACATGCCAATAACTAAACACTTACAAACTCCCCCTTTGGCAGATTTTTGGCTAAAACCCCTAAGCAATTAGAGAATAGAGAGCAGCAGAATGAATATGACTGCAGAAAAAATATGATGTCTACCAAGTAATTAACACAAAATATCTCCCCCTCTTTAGCCACAAATAGGCCAAAGATACATGTACTTATATGTTATACAGTCATCCAAAATAAGTAATAAAAACAACAAATAAAATCTGAAAACACTTGCATCAACAGGAACCAGCATCAAGCTTGTCAACTCCACCAAACTTTAAGCACTGTCATCTTCAGAGGAGCTACTTTCTTCAGCATTGAGCTGATCCTCAGCAGCACCCTCTTCCCTTCTGTTTCCTTCAGTCTCCTCCTGTTCCAACTAGAGAGAGAACTTTGATTGAGAGAATGGGATTTGTTGCAGAGTTGAGAGAGGAAGGAGGCAAATGAGTGTCTATTCAGCTTCTTAATAATTATGAAAGAAATGGGAAAGCATATGATTAACCCAATCAAAATAGACTTAACAAAAATAACTCCTTCAACCCTTGTTTTAAGCAAAATTAATTGCTACAATTCCTCCTGTTGGCAAATACCCAACTTGCCCCTCAAGTTTTCAAATTGATTTGCATCAAGTGCCTTGGTAAAAATGTCAGCCAGCTGTAGCTCAGTGGCAACATGTTCCAGTTTAATCGTATTCTCTTCTACAAGGTCTCTGATAAAGTGATGTCTTATGTCAATATGCTTGGTCCTGCTATGCTGAATAGGATTCTTGGAAATGTTGATTGTACTCAGATTGTTGCAGTACAATGTCATAACATCTTGTGTGACATTATACTCAGTAAGCATCTGTTTCATCCAGATCATTTGAGAACAGCTACTACCAGCTGCAATGTATTCAGCTTCAGCAGTAGAGAGAGACACACAGTTCTGTTTCTTGCTGAACTAGGAGACCATATTATTTCCTAAGAAGAAACATCCTCCAGAGGTGCTTTTTCTATCATCAGCACTTCCAGCCTAATCAACATCACAATAACCAGTCAGAGTTGGTTCACAACCATGAGAGTACAGCAAGCCATAGTTGTAAGTTCCACTTACATACTTCAAAATTCTCTTCACTTGGTTGATATGACTGACTTTAGGATCAGCTTGGTATCTTGCACAAACTCGAACTGCAAAAGCAATGTCAGGTCTGCTGGCTGTTAAGTACAGCAAACTTCCTATCATGCTTGTATAGACTTTGGTCCACCTTAACCCCACTTGAATCTTTGGATAGCTTTAAATGAATAGGTGCAGGGGTCCTTTTGTGACTGGCATTCTCCATACCAAACTTCTTGAAAATGTTCTTTGCATACTTGCTTTGAGATAGAAAGATTGAGTCCTCCATCTGTGAGACTTGCAGTCCAAGAAAATAAGTCAGTTCTCCCATGAGACTCATTTCGAATTCAGCCTTCATCTGGTCAGCAAAATGTTTAACCATTTGTTCTGACATTCCCCCAAACACTATGTCATCAACATATATTTGAGCTACCATTAACTCCCCTCCTTCATTTTTGACAAAGAGGGTTTTATCCAAGCCTCCTTTTCTGTATCCTTTGTCTGAGAGAAATTTTGTTAACCTGTCATACCATGCTCTAGGAGCTTGTTTTAGGCCATATAGAGCTTTCCTCAATTTGTAGACATGATCAGGGTGGTTTGGATCCACAAAACCTTTAGGCTGTTCCACATAAACTTCTTCATTTAAGTACCCATTTAGGAAGGCACTTTTTACATCCATCTGAAACAGCTTGAACTTCAGGAGACAAGCAATTCCCAATAGGAGTCTGATAGATTCCAGTCTGGCTACAGGGGAAAAGGTCTCATCAAAATCAACCCCTTCAACTTGAGTGTATCCTTGGGCAACAAGTCTTGCCTTATTCCTAGTGACAACTCCTTCAGCATCTTATTTGTTCTTGTATATCCATTTTGTGCCAATGATATTTGTTCCCTCTGGTCTAGGAACTAACTCCCAAACTTCATGTTGCTTAAATTGGTTCAATTCATCTTGCATTGTACCAATCCAGTATTCATCAATTAAGGCCTCCTTAACATTTCTTGGTTCAATTTTAGACACAAAGCAAGAGTTTGAGATGATTTCTCTAGATCTTGTAATGACTCCACTATTTGGATCCCCTATAATGAGTTCTTTAGGATGATCTTTCTGAATTCTGATGGAAGGGATTTTGCTAGCTTCCTTGGATTCAGAGTCTGCTGTAGTGGTGTTAGGAAGGTCATTCTGTTGAGTTGGAGTCTCAAAGAATGTCTCAACATTACAAGGGACATCTGTTTCTTCATGATAATCATCAACTATGACATTTATTGATTCCATCATGAATTTGGTCCTGGAATTGAATACCCTATAAGCTCTGCTGTTGGAGGAGTATCCTAGAAATATACCTTCATCACTTTTAGGGTCCAACTTTCTCCTTTGTTCACGATCTGCCAGAATATAGCATTTGCTGCCAAATACATGGAAGTACTTCACAGTTGGCTTTCTTCCTTTCCAGAGTTCATAAATGGTGGATGAGGTTCCCTTTCTCAAAGTGACTATGTTATGGACATAACAGGCTGTATTCATAGCTTCAGCCCAAAAATGAATAGGAAGTCTTTTGGCATGTATCATAGCTCTGGCAGATTCCTGTATGGTCCTATTTTTCCTTTCTACAACTCCATTTTGTTGAGGAGTTATAGGAGAAGAGAATTCATGACTAATTCCTTCTGAGGAACAGAACTCATTAAACTTACTGTTTTCAAATTCCTTGCCATGATCACTTCTGATTATGACAATACACCCTTCTTTTTCTCTTTGAATTATTTTGCACGGTTCTTTAAAAACTTCAAACACATCAGATTTTTCCTTAATGAAGTTAATCCAGGTGAATCTGGAATAGTCATCCACAACAACATAGGCATATTTCTTTCCACCAAGACTTTCCACCTGCATTGGTCCCATCAGATCCATATGTAGAAGTTCAAGAACCTTAGAGGTGGTCAGATGTCTTGACTTTGGATGTGACATCCTAGTCTGCTTACCAACCTGACATTCACCATAAACTCTCCCTTCATCGATTTGCAGTCTTGGAATCCCTCTGACTGCCTCCATGGAGATAATCCTTTTCATTCCTCTTAGATGAAGATGACCAAGTTTTTGGTGCCACAGTTTCACCTCTTTTTCTTCTTTGGCAATAGAACACACAGTGGAGTAATTGGTGTTCTCAGGCTCCCACAAGTAACACTTGTCTTTAGATCTGACTCCTTTCATTACAACTTCTTGTTTTTCATTAATTACAAGACATTCAGATTTTGAGAAGTTGACCTTGAATCCTAGATCACATAATTGACTGATACTAATGAGATTAGCAGTCAAGCCTTTTACCAATAGTACTTCATTCAGATTTGGAACTCCAGGGCAGTCCAAATTTCCAACTCCTTTGATTTCACCTCTAGCACCGTCTCCAAAGGTCACATAACTAGTGGTGTGAGGTTTAACATTATTGAGAAGGTTCTTGATTCCAGTCATGTGCTTAGAACACCCACTGTCAAAGTATCAGTCTTCCTTTGCAGAGACTCTCAGGGAAGTGTGGGCTATCAGGGCAGTAGCCTTTTTCTTCCATTGAGGAGTATGTGGTACCTTGTTAGACTTAGGTTTGACACCTGGGTTCTGATTAGGGTATCCATACAATCTGAAGCAGAAAGGCTTTATGTGACCAAACCTCCCACAATGATGACATCTCCATCTTTGGTACTTTTTCTTCATATTTCTCTGTTCCCGATGTTGAGTGTTATGTTGTGACATCTGCTTTGACATTTGTTTATCAGACCTGATCTTCTTGTCAGCACCAGATTTCTTTGCTGCCACAAATCCTAGACCAGACTTGTTTCTCACATTTTGTTCAACCTGAAGGATTTCTTCCAATTTGTCAGTTCCATTTTTCAGCATCTTGATAGATTTGGTCATCAGGTTCAGTTTTGAGTTCAGCATTTGAACTTCCCCTTCTAGATGACTTATAGTTTCAAGGTCTGCCGTTTTTTCAGCCTCCAACTTTATGATGAGTTTTGTTTGTCTCTCATTTTGCACACAGACTTCAGCACTTCTGATACACAATTTCTTGTAAGTATCAACCAGTTCTTCAAATGTCACTTCCTTATCAATAGTGTCACTTTCAGAGGTACAAACACCAGTTAGTGCAGTAACTAGTTTGGCATATTCTTCTTCAGAATTACTTTCTGAATCACAGTCAGACTAGGTAGCAGTCATTCCTTTCTTTTGTTTCTTAAGAAAGGTAGGACATTCAGCTCGAATATGCTCATATCCTTCACAACCATGGCATTGAATTCCTCTGCCTTGATTTCCCTTCTCTTCAGACCTTGGTCTTCTGCTGGAGTCATAAGATCTATTAATGTCAGAGGGGATGTTCTCAACATTTGACCTTGACTTTGGATCCATTATCTTGATGAGTTTGTTGAATTGTCTTCCAAGCATGGCTATAGCTTCTGAAATATTTTCTTCTTCATCCTCCTTGTTTTTATCTTCAGAGTTGGATACAAGTGCTATGCTCTTGTTTTTTTTGTCAACATTGTCACTGATCCCCATCTCAAAAGTCTGAAGAGACCCAATGAGTTCATCCACCTTTAACTTGCTGATATCCTGGGCTTCCTCTATAGCAGTTACCTTCATTGCAAATCTTTTAGGCAGGGATCTGAGAATCTTTCTCACCAGTTTTTCTTCAGACATCTTTTCTCCCAATGCTCCTGAGGTGTTGGCAATCTCCAAGATGTTCATGTGAAACTCATGAATGGTTTCATCTTCCTTCATCCTTAGGTTCTCAAACTTGGTAGTCAGCATCTGAAGCCTTGACATTTTTACTTTGGATGTGCCCTCATGGGTAGTTTTGAGAGTGTCCCACACTTCCTTGGCCAGTTCACATTGATGTACTAGTCTGAATATGTTTCTATCAATTCCATTGAACAAGGCATTTAAAGCTTTGGAATTACCCAGGGCTAACTCATCTTCTTCTTTGCTCCATTCTTCCTCAGGCTTCAGACTGATTGTCCCATCTTTCTCAGTTATGGTGGGATGGTTCCATCCTTTGTCAGCAGCTCTCCAAGCCTTTTTGTCCAGTGATTTTAAGAAGGCAATCATACGAGGTTTCCAGTAGTCATAATTTGTTCCATCCAGAATGGGTGGTCTATTTCCAAAAACTCCTTCTTTGTCCATAGTGCCAGAAAGTGATATCCCTAGATCTCACCCAGTAATACAGGCAGGGTGCCTGCTCTGATGCCAATTGAAATTCTGGCAGCAGATACTCAATATCACAGTGAATGTTATGACACCACATCTGACTTTCTATAAGACAGTAAATAAAAACAGTAAAGAACACAGTCAATTGTTTACCTAGTTCAGTGTGAAACAACACCTACTCTGGGGGCTACCAAGCCAGGGAGGAAATCCACTATAAGAGATATTAATTCAGGAATAAACCAACCAGTTTATCTCCTTCACTTAAGACCTACCCAATGCAACTTCAATCTAAGTTCAACTTAAACCTGAGTTCCTACTCACTCCCCCTCAATCACAGCAGTGATACTTAAAACAATTGACTAATGAAATAATGAATACACTCTTCAGAACATACACTTGATTATGCTTCACAGCTTTTTAATCAAGTAACACAAACACTCGTGCTTCACAACTTTGAGTGATACATAAACCTAACTTGACTTTGCTTCAAAGCTTTAGTCAAGAGACACAAAACACTCTTGCTTCAAAGCTTTGAGTGATACAAAAACCATTACAATCAAAACCTATTCCAAGTCACTTATCACAATGATACTTGCTTGGATTACAGCAGTTAAAACTATACAGCTCCTAATTGATCTTCAGTTAAAAGAGTTACTTTGCAACCAGCATTCCTGTTGAATATATATGCAGTTGTTTCTTCAGTTAGGGTTTCCACAAAAAGCTAGGGTTAATTAGGTTTAACCTTAAGACTTGGTCACAAGACTTTATCAACCAGATTAGGGTTGAGCTAGGTTAACCCAAAGTCCACGTGAGATTCTGTTCTGGAAGGAAAGAGCAATCTTCCTGAAAAATCTCAGAATTAACCAAACTGCATATCTGTTAGATCAGTACAGGATGTCTTAACATTTGTTATGACATCAGAATTCCTGTTTACTGATTTTGGTAGAAGGCAATAAATGTGATCATTGCAAAATGCTCAGATACACACTCATAAACAGTAGCTACTGTATGCCATACTTTTCTGCATAAAGTACCTAATAATCCAGAATGTTATGACATCAGTCATGACATTTACACACCTGGTTTTACCAAAAATACATGCCAATAACTAAACACTTACACATTTTGAGATTCCAAGTGGAACTAGGTGAAAAGTTACCAAGAAGATAGGTCAAAATCCTGCCTAAACTAGGGCAAAATTTCACTAAGTTAAAAGTTTCATGGACCCTTGTTCCAAAAATCATAACTTAAGATCCAAGCTTATTTTGGGAAAACTTTGTGAATAAATGTTGTATATTTTATGGAGTAATACAACTTTCATTTTTGAAGTTTTGTTTGAATCCAATTGCATCATGGTGAAAATGTTGGGCAAAGTTGGGAAAAAAATAAGAAAATTTCAGAACTTAGAAAAATTCGAAGTTATGAAAATTTTCAATTTTAAACCCTAATTTGCAAAATTAGGTTTCTTGATGAACAAGTTTCATTTTTTGACACATCTTGATGAAAAATGACCCTTGGCACTTGATTTTGACCAAAAAGTCAAAGTTTGACTTTTCAGTGTACAGTAAAATTTTGATCAGTTGACTGAAAAATTCATCTGCTAATCCAATGCAATTGAGATCTTTTGAACCTTGTGAATAGGTTAAGATGATGCCATTGAGTCCTTGAATCCATGCTTGAACCCAATTCTCCATTGGCTAGGTGAAAAGTGAGAAATTTCCCTTCTGTAGTCAAAACCCTAAAAATGACCATTTTGCCCTTTTGGTGATCTGATCAAAATTCTTGAGGATTTGTGGTCCAAACTTGATCAAATGGTTCATATGAGCCTATGATGTTGATATGGATCAAAATTTATGAGGTTTGACTGTAAATTGGCCACAGTTGACTTTTTCCCCAATACAGCTGATTTCTAGGTCAACTGTCCAATTGATTGGGCAAAAATTTGATTCAAGGCTTGAAACTTGGTATGTGCAATCTTATAAGTCCAACATGAAGTATGAAAGTCACTTTGAACATTGAAAGTCCAAAAATCCCTGTGCAAACTCAAACCCTAATTTAGGTCAACAATGCAAGGAGATGTCTTGAGTAGAGTAAACCCTAGCTTGATCTTGAGTTTAAAGAGTCTTGTGATGAAAAATCTTGATAAGATGAGAAGTCAAATTTTGGGGTACAACAGTTGCCCCTGTTCAATCTTCTTGAACCTGAAGAGTTAGATTGGCGAGTTTGCCTTTCGTGACTCGAACGTAAAAGAGGATTGGACACTAGAGTGCCCGTAAATTTGCACTCGTCAGAGTATAGTTGAGGTAATGGGCTTAAAGATTCCATTTAGAGATGTGACAGAATCTTGTCAAAGATGGGCTTAAAGATGCCATCCAAGAAAATTGATCGCACAAGAGATTCCTTTGCGAGAGTTCGTACACCTGTTGTTGAGGAGGACTACGCCGGGGAATGCTGGTTTCTGCCGTGGTAGAAATAGAACTTCAGTCGCCTGTCATTCTACTGGGGAGTCATCTCTTGTTTGAAGAGGTGACAGTGAACTGCTATCTAGTCAACATCCAGTCTTCACAGTCTTGCATTGCTATCTGGTCAACGTCCAGGCTTCATAATATTTTACTTCCTATCTGGTCAACGTCCAGTCTTCAGAAGAATATTAAATGGTTATCCGGTCAACATCCGGGTTTCCATTTTGATTCTGGGGCCTACTAATAGCCGATTGGATTCGGGCTTCAAAGTGATTGGCTGAGTAAACTGTTATTTGGTTAACGTCCAAGCTTCACAATATACCTTACTGTTATCTGGTCAACATCCAGGTTTCATAGTCTTGTATTGTTATCTGGTCAACATCCAGGTTTCACAATACCTTTCTTCCAATCTGGTCAACATCCAGTCTTCAGAAGGAAATCAAATGGTTATCCGGTCACCTCCGGTTTTCCCTTTGACTTCGGGGCCTACTGATATCTGGTTGAATCCGGGCTTCAAGGTAATCGGCCAAGTAAACTATTATTTGGTCAATGTCCAAGTTTCACAGTATACCTTACTGTTATCTGGTCAACGTCCAGGCTTCACAGTCTTGTATTGCTATCTGATCAACGTCCAGGCTTCGCAATACTTCACTTCCCATCTGGTCAACGTCCAGGTTTCAGAAGAAATTGCAGGGGATTCAATTATTTTCTGGTCGATCTTCGGGCTTTAGTATAATCAAGGTTTTATCTGGTCGAATCCAGGCTTCACAACTGGAACAGGAATCTGAACCTTGATTAGGATAAGCAAACAAGAGAGTATCCGTATCTGGAGCATCTCTAAGCTGTTTTCCGAGCTTTGAATATCGGTTTTAGGTAGCTTATTGATTTCATCCTGAAAAGGGTAGAATGTTAGCTGAAACACAAAGTTATGTTACATGAAATGTATGATGCACTATATGTGTTTTGTCAAATGCTCATGATTTATGAATGTAATGTATGCGCATGTAAGCTGATTAGCTGTCTTGCTGAGGAAAATAAATCCTGGATAGCTGGAGATAATAAAATCTTTGACTGCTGTTGGGGAAAATAAATCCAAGACCACCGTTGGAGATTTAAGATCTTTGACAACCTCTGTGGAGAGAAGTTATACTGCTGGGGAGATCAGGAGTTTGGGTTGTATGCCAATCTACTGGGGACTTCAAGAATGAGGATCTCCGTTCTGCTGGGGATATCAGGGGAAAACTGAATGGTTTCCGCTGGGGATTAGTATATCAAAGTTTCATCTCCGCTGGGGATCTTAATGACGTGCTGATTTGATCGTGGCGACTTCACTGAGGAAGAAAAACTCTCTGGGGAATTATCTGGTTTTAAAGTGACTCTTCAGGGATGAAGGAGGAAACTGGATGGTCTCCACTGGTGTTCAAAGGCTGAAGTTTTGGCTCCGCTTGAGGGAGAAAGTTTCATCCTTACTGAGGGTTTGCAGTTCAAAGTTTTGCTCCGCTGGGGATCGGGAGTTTGAAAACTCAACTCTGATGGGGATCCTTGAAACTTAACTCTGCTGGGGATATGCATTTCAAAGCTTTAGTTCCGCCTAGGATCTGGATGATGTATTGCAGGGGATTTCTCCTGAAATAGCCTAAAGACACTTTCCTACACTTCTATCCTATCAGTAATTATTCTTTCTCATTTCGTTTTATTTGTAAGCAGTGATTATATTCAAATGCATATGCTCATTTACTAAATCATTGGACGTTTTCAAATAAAACACAAGTGTAAAAAAAGAAAGAAAAGGCAAACAATTTTCTACATTTTGAAATAACTTTGTATTAACTTTGTGTAAGTATTTTGTACAAAGGAGACATACATCCTAGTAAGAGAATGTTGTCATAAAATTGAGAAAACTTTTATACGAAGAAAGATGGCTATGTGCAACAATTCCATGGGGTTCCCATTCTGCTATAGCCTTCACAACTCTGAGTATCTTGTCCATTCGTCGCTTTGTCCGCAGATGATTGGATTGATCAGAAGTTTGGAGCTTATCTGTGAAGAGATTGTCCTTAAAGTGATCCGACGAGACATAGTCAAACGCTTTAATTCCCTAACTTTTGCCTGGACCGCCCTTTCGGGTTTTCGATCCACCGGGAAACCCTTTTTTGCCCAAGTCGCCCTTTCGGGTTTTCAACTTGTCGGGTGTACATATTTTTTTTTGTTTATCCCTAATTTTTGCCCGAACCGCCCTTTCGGGTTTTCGATTCACCAAGATGCCCATTTTTACCCAAGTCGCCCTTTCGAGTTTTCAACTTGTCGGGTTGTTTATGAATAGTATATTTTGACTATGTCTGCGTTCGCAGGATGCGGTAGGTCATCACCGTCCATGGTGGTTAGAATCATAGCCCCACCAGAAAAGATGTTTTTGATCACAAATGGTCCTTCGTAAGTAGGAGTCCATTTTCCCCTGGGATCACTTTGCGGCAAGATGATTCGCTTGATTACAAGATCTCTGACTTGATACACCTGACGTCTGACTTTCTTGTTGAAAGCCTTGATCATCCGTTTTTGATACGTCTGACCATGACAAACAGCAGTAAGTCGCTTCTCATTGATCAAATTAAGTTGATCAAGACGAGTCTGAATCCAATCGTCTTCACTTAAACCAACATCCTTCATAATTCTCAAGGAAGGAATCTGGACCTCCATAGGTAGAACAGCTTCCATGCCATATACCAAAGAAAAGGGGGTTGCCCCGGTTGAAGTACGCGACGTGGTACGATATCCGTGCAGAGCAAACGGTAACATCTCATGCCAGTCCTTGTAGGTGTTTGTCATCTTTTGAATGATCTTCTTGATATTTTTGTTCGTAGCTTCAACAACATCGTTCATCTTTGGCCGATAGGGAGATGAATTGTGATGTTGAATCTTGAACTGCTCGCACAGAGCGGTGATCATGGTGTTGTTCATATTTGTACCGTTGTCTGTGATGATCCTGTCGGGGATACCATACTGGAATATGAGGTTCTTATTGATGAAGCGGGAAACCACATTCTTTGCAACAGAGGCAAAGGAAGCTACTTCGACCCATTTGGTAAAGTAATCAATAGCCACCAGGATGAAGCGATGTCCATTGGATTCCGTAGGCTTGATCTCTCCAATCATGTCGATTCCCCACATTGTGAATGGCCAAGGAGCTGTTAGAACATTGAGAGGAACTGGGGGAATATGTACCTTGTCAGCATAGACTTGGCATTTGTGACAAGTACGGGCGTATTGATGACAGTCAGCTTCCATGGTAGACCAGTAGTAGCCTGCCCTTAGAATCTTCTTAGCCATCGTATGTCCACTCAAATGGGTGCCAAATGTGTCACTATGCAGTTCAGTCATGATCGGCTCAGCTTCAACCTTGTCCACACAACAAAGTAGAACACAATCATGGTTGCGCTT
The DNA here is from genome assembly GCA_948472305.1 of Vicia faba. Taxonomy (NCBI): domain Eukaryota; kingdom Viridiplantae; phylum Streptophyta; class Magnoliopsida; order Fabales; family Fabaceae; genus Vicia; species Vicia faba. The sequence goes on along the minus strand of CATIWC010002868.1, from coordinate 405,120 downwards.
GTATAGGATACCATTGCTCAGGAAGAACTTGGCAGCAAATCTCCTTAAGAAATTTTTGTCGTTGACTGAAGCTCCTTCAGGGTATTCTCGAGTCTTGAGATGCCTTTTGATTTCGTGAAACCAGAGTTGTTCCACTACTTCTTCAGTATTAATCTCGTGACAATATGCAGGTTCGTCCATCCACTCAATGGTGATTTGGGGAGCCTCATTATCCCAGTTAATTTTAACATGGAAGACATTGTAGCTAGAGTATCTGCTAGCTGATTTTCTTCTCGCGGGAAGTGTTCGAAGGCAATCTGCTCGAAATGAGGCAACAATGTCAGGACATGTTCTTTGTATGGGATGAGGTTAGGATGTTTAGTGTCCCACTCTCCTTTGATTTGAGTTATAACCAAAGCAGAGTCTCCAAACACAACCAAAATTTGATTCCCAAGTCAATCGCAGCCTTGAGACCGAAGATACAAGCTTCATACTCGGCCATGTTATTGGTGCAGCTGAAGCAGAGTCTAGTAGTGAAAGGTGTATGGCAACCTTCCGGAGAGATAAGTACTGCGCCGATGCCGTTTCCAAGTGCATTTGAAGCACCATCAAAGTACAGGGTCCATCGGGATCCTTATTCAGGTCCGTCATACGGTCTGTTACCTTCAATGTTGTCCAATGTCATAATGTCTTCATCGGGGAAGTCGAACTTCATGGATTGGTAATCTTCGACAGCTTGATGAGCTAGATGGTCAGCTAGCACACTCCCCTTTATAGCTTTTTGGGTCGTGTACTATATATCATATTCGGCGAGGATCATCTGCCATCTAGCGATTCTTCCAGATAAAGCAGGCTTCTCGAAGATGTACTTGATCGGATCCATTTTAGAAATCAACAGAGTGGTATGTGTCAACATATACTGCCTTAGCCGGTGAGCAGCCCATACCAAAGCGCAGCAAGTTTTCTCGAGCAGTGAGTAACGAGTCTCACAGTGGGTAAACTTTTTGCTAAGGTAATAAATGGCATGCTCTTTTCGACTAGAATCGTTATGTTGGCCCAGTACGCACCCCATTGAGTTATCCAAAACAGTCAGATACATGATTAATGGTCTTCCTTCGACGGGTGGCATCAAGATAGGAGGTTCTAGCAAGTACTCCTTGATTTTATCAAAAGCAACTTGACAATCGTCATTCTATTCAACCACTTGATCTTTCTTCAACAGCTTGAAGATTGGTTCACAGGTAGATGTTAAATGAGAAATCAACCTTACAATGTAGTTTAGGCGTCCCAAGAAACCTTTGACCTCCTTCTCAGTGCGAGGGGCAGGCATTTCTCATATAGCTTTGACTTTAGCAGGATCAACCTCAATGCCTTTGTTGCTGACAATAAATCCCAAGAGTTTATCGGACCTGACTCCAAAAGTGCACTTGCTAGGGTTCAGTCTGAGCTTATACTCCTTCAATCTGACAAACAGCTTTTGCAGATGGTCGAGGTGTTCCTCTTTTGTTTGTGAATGGGCTATCATGTCATTTACGTAGACTTCAATCTCATGATGTATCATGTCATGAAACAAAGCTACCATGGCTCGCTGATAGGTTGCCCCAACATTCTTCAGTCCGAATGGCATCACTTTATAGCAGAAGGTACCTCACTGCGTAACAAAAGTAGTCTTTTCCATGTCTTCGGGGGCCATTTTGATCTGGTTGTATCCCGAAAATCCGTCCATGAAATAAAACACTTTATGTTGAGCTGTATTGTCAACCAAAATGTCAATGTGCGGTACTGGAAAGTCATCTTTAGGGCTAGCCCTGTTTAAATCTCTGTAGTCTACACACATTCTCACTTTTCCGTCTTTTTTAGGCACGGGCACAATGTTAGCAACCCATTATGGATAGGAAGTAACACCAAGAAACCAGACATTGAACTGCTTCATCACTTCGGCTTTGATCTTTTCAGACATATCGGGCCTCATTCGGTGGACTTTCTATTTAATTGGTGGACAGTCTTCTCTTGTAGGGAGACGGTGAACCACAATATCTGTGTTGAGTCCCGACATGTCTTCACAGGACCAGGTAAAGATTTCAACATATTCATTCAACAGTTGAACTAAATGCTCTTTGACATTTGGCTTCAGGTTGGCACCCACTTTAACCTCTCTTCTGTCTTCGGAAGTACCCAAGTTGATAGTCTCTAACATCTCTTCATGGGGCAGAATAGCCTTTTCTTCTTGTTGTAGAAGTCTAGCCAACTCTCCAAGCACTTCACAATCTTCATCACCTTCGTATTCGGCATGATTGACCAGATCTTCAGAGTCACTGAAGGCCAAAGCAGAATAGTTACCCATGGAATCTAGAGTGGATGGGTACCTTCATTTTGTGAGTATGGGTGTGTGTAAGGGATAGCCACCTTTAAACAAAATAAAATGTAAAAAGAAAGAAAATGAACACAAAAGTTTATAGATGAAAACATCCATGATTCATTAAAAATGGCATATGAAAATGAAGAACCAAAACCCTTACAAGTGGACCTATGTGCCCCGGGTAAGGCACAAGGAGAAGGAGTGTATGAATTATTTAAAAATTATTACAGACCAACATAAAATATTCAAAAGATAAATTATTGATTGATGAAAGTGATGGGAACGAAGTCTTTCGCCTCCCGATTGTTCAGTCCTCCTCCAATGGCCGGGAAAATCTAATCTTCAAAATTGCTCTCATCTTCAACATCTTCCAAAGCATGAACTCCATCATGAGTGATATTTAATGGTGGTCCTCCAGCCCGAGAGCGACGCACAGCCTTCTGACTAGCAGCAGTGAAACCCAAACCGAACTTATCTGCCTTGAAAGGAAAATCTGGTAGTTGACCTCATATTGTACTTCCTCCTTCCTCGATCACTTCCTTCGCATCTTTAAGGGATGACATCCGGGACACAGGCTTGGTAAGTGCAGGCACAAAAGTCATTGTCTTGGTCGTTGCAATTCAGGAGAAACTTCTTCAAAGTGTTGGAAAGGTGTTTCTATGAATTCACCATCTAATTCCACGTAGCGGAAAGAGTTAAGGTGGCTTATCATATACTCCTCCTCACCATGAACTGTTGTGATTTTACCCTGGACTGGATATTTTAGCATTTGGTGTAGAGAGGAAGTTATTGCCCCAACATTATGGATCCATGGCCTTCCCAACAAGCATGAATATGAAGGACGGATGTCCATCACATAAAATGTAGAGTTGAAAATTTCCGTTCCCACCTTAATTGGGGTGTCCACCTCTCCGTGAACCATCCACTTAGAACCGTCGAAGGCTTTAACAATGATATTACTGGGCTTTAAGGTCAAACCTTCACAGTCTAGCCTGTCCAATGCTTTCTTTGGTAGGACATTTAAAGATGACCCGGAATCAACCAGAACATGAGCAAGTGTGGTCCCTCTGCACTCTACCGAAACATGCAGCGCATCATTATGCTTTCTTCCCTTAGATGTTAGACCGGCGTCAGAGAAGCCAAGACCATTATATGTTGTAAGGCTAGCTACACACTCTTGAAACTGATCCGCAGAAGTTTCTTGAGGCACGTGCGCCATCTTCAGGAATTTGATCAAGGCTTTGGCATGAGCCTCGGAACAGAGCAATAGAGCTAGCATAGAGATTTTTGAAGGGGTTTGCCCCAGTTGTTCTACAACGTCATAGTCTCTCTTCTTGATTAGCTTTAAAATTTCCTCCATTTCCTTTTGGGTGGTCTCGGGGATAACCAAAGCCTGAGCCCTCGTCCTGATGGGTGCTTCTTGGATCCCCTTACCTTTGTCAGCAGTAACAGCAGAGGGTACAACTTCAGGAGTAATAATTTCTTTGATCACTGGACTTCGCACAGATATCTTGACTGGCACAGGAGAACTTGAGGGTCCGAAGATTGCCCTTGGAGGAGCAATCTCCAGAGAGAAGATTCTTCCTCTACGAGTTATCTTACTTGTCCCCGCAATATTTCCTACATCAGGAGTTTCTTCATCGGAATTCTCTTCAACTGATTCGATCTGCTTAACACCGTGGTAGAAGATCTCTCCTCCATGATTCCACGGTATCGTCTTGTTGGACTTATATGGGATAGGCCCTGGCATGGTAATCTTCAGCGGTACAAACTTTGGATCTGGTGTAATCTTAACAGGTCTTTTGCAGGCCTTGGAAAGATTGCCGAAAATGGTGATTATAGCAATATCATTGATTGGAGTAACAGGAGTAATAGTAGCAACAAGAGTTTTCTGAAAGAGGATCTCTTGATTATCCATCAGGCGTTGGATGCCTGACTTTAATAGCGGACAGTCGGATTGTAGAGACGAACAAAAGTAACAATCTTTTTCACAGCCTAGGAAGATCCCGACTTTCAACAAATTTATCTTGATCATCGGCAAAGGGGTCATTAAGTCATCAATAGCGGCAAAATACAAATCCTCTTCAATAGCATGGACATTATGACCATGCTTGGGCATTGGGGCAGAAATCACGTTCGGCTTTTCGAGCGCATCGAACTCTACCTCCTTGGCATCTATTAAATCTTGGATCTTGTTTTTGAGGGCCCAACAGTTGTTGGTGTCGTGCCCTATGCCGTCAGAATGGTAAACACATTTAGCATTGGCATGATAAAAAGGAGAAGTTGTATTCGAATTTTGTGGCGGATCTCTCAAGGTTGTAAGATTCAGCTTCAAGAGATGGGGGAGAACCTGGGCAGGCGTCATGTTTATTTTAATGAACTGCCTAGCATGCATTCCTCCTCTTTGTTGGTTGGTTCTTGGTTGATCATTCCTAGGCTGATCAACCGCAGTCTTTTGGATCATTACTGCCCCCACCATTGACTAGCGCTCTTCTCTTCCTCGACCTTTTTGAGTGTAAACATCTGACACCTCTTTCTTGGCTGGAAAAGGTTTCTTGACAGCGGCAGAAGCAGATGTATCTTTTTGAATCTTACCACTCTTGATGCCAGCTTTAACTCGTTCACCAGTCAAAATTAATTTAGTGAACCCTGCCGATGAACTTCCTATCAGGTGATTAAAGAATGGACCAGACAGCATCCCCAAAAACATATCAACCAGCTCTCTTTCAGACAATGGTGGCTGCACCCTTCCAGCCAGGTCCCTCCACTTATGGGCATACTCCTTAAAGCTCTCGTTAGCAACCATACCCATACTCTGTAGTTGAGTATGAGTAGGTGCTAAGTCTGTGTTATATTGATATTGTCGGTAGAAGGCAGCAACCAGATCCTCCCAATTATGTACGTCAGCCCTCTCAAGCTGGTAGAGCCAGTCCAATTGCGTACCCGAAAGACTATCTTGAAAAAAGTGGACCCACAGATCCTTATCAGAAGAATGAGGTTGGATCTTTCTGACGTAGGACCGTAGGTGCATCTTCGGGAAAGACAAACCATCATATTTAGCGAATGTAGGCACCTTGAATTTAGGGGGAAAGACAATCCCAGCAACCAACCCTATTTCTTCGAAATCCAACCCAGAAACTCTTTGTACTTCCATAGCTGCCAACCGCTCTTCCAAATTCTTATACTTGTCGTCTGCAGGAGGGTATTGCTGCTCAGAATAATCTTCGTCTTCTTCTTCTTCTTCTTCAGCCTCAGACTCGGATGGTACTGCAACTCCCTTTCCTTTGCCAACCCCTTCATCAGAAGTTGAAGGGAAGTCCAGGACCCTTCTAGCTTGGTTCTCAAATCTTCTACCCAGAGTGGCCACACCAGCCCTTTTCTTCTTTTTCTCCTTTTCTTTTTCCTTTTCCTTCTCTAACAGTGCTTTAAGGTCCTCCTGACCCTTTGCCAAGGTCATGAGGAGTTGTTGGAACTGGGAATTATGTGCTTGCAGATCTTTGACCGTCTGCTCTATATCCATCTTGCTGAAATAAACAGCAGAAAGATAAGGAAACCTGGTGTGAAGACCTGTTTATGCATATGATGAATGATATGTATTCATGTAATGCATTCAAGGATTCAGAAATTCAAAGTTGTTGCAAACAAAAAGAACACACGTCATATTAATAAGAAGAAATTTGTTAGTACATAAATGCCCCATGGGCCAAATATTACAAAAATATTAATGTAAAAAGACGTTGCGCATCCTCTTTGGCGCGATGTAAGTGTTGAGATTCTGCTCTTCGTGAAGTCGACGGGTAAGTTCCAAAACCTTCTTCTCACTGGCGTAGAAGTTGGCTTCAAAGGTATTCCGTTCTTCCTTGAGCTCTATCCAACTCTTTTGCAATTCTTCCAATGATGTTGGCATGTCAGGATGTATGAGGGTGTATGGAACCTCTCCTTCCATAACAGGATCTTTGATCACAGGTAGAATGTAGGGGTAAGGCATCATAAGTGACTAGGCGCGAGTTCGTACCCACTTGAGGTAAGGCTCAAGGGGGATGGAATTCTTGTGTCCTAGTGTCTGACTGTCCACTTTGTTGGGCATCCTTCAAGCTCGGATAAACCTTTGTCAGAAACCAAGTCTTGAATCAGCATGTCATGTGGGCCATCCCTTCGGGCATACCCAAATTGTCTCAGAGCCAAACAGGGGTTGTAGGTAATGCCTCCCCTAATGCCAAGTAATGGGACATTAGGGAATTCCCCACAACGATCAATGATGATGACATTTTCTCTGGACCGAAAACACCAATGAACATCAGAATATGTAAGAGTCATCAATCGTTGTGACCACCTCAAGCCTTGCTCATTCTTCAAGACTGACTAGGGAAGGTGAGAAATAAACCACCTTATAGAAGAGGGGTACAACACATGAGAACACCTTTTTTCCTCATTGTTCGTGTGTGAAATAAGTGTAGGATATCCCCAAGCAATGTAGGCACAGGATTCCGAGATATGAAAATCTTGACAGCATTCATATCTATAAGCTGATCAGGGTTTGGGAACAAGACCAACCCATAGATGAGAAGTGCTACAATCTCCTCAAAAGCTCGCAGATCTAGTGAATTCCAGCAGTCTTGTGCTTTCTCAAACAGAAACTTTGCCAAGAAACCCTTGATACCACTTCTGGTTTCCCAATGACCTTTGATATCAGATGGTTGCAAGTGTAAGGCTTGAGCAACATCTTCAGGCTTTGTCTCTCTTTTCGTACCGTTGTAGGGTAGTTGATAGAGAATAGGAATCCTCAGGAGTTGAGAAAATTCCTCCAAAGTAGGTACTAGTTGGTAATCAGGAAATGTAAAGCAATGGTGTAGGGGGTCAAAGAATTGAAAGAGAACTTTCACCATGTCTTATTCAATGTTGGAGTTGACCAAGTTGAGAAGTCTACCATGTCTTTCACTGAAGGGAGAATTCTCTGGAATCTTGGAAGTAAGCTCCTTGAGTTAAGGAGGGATCCTCACAAGGTTGACTTGAATTGTTTTCCTGCGAAGAGATTCCATTACATACAAAACAAGAACAAAGATGAAGATCCAAATCCTTGAAATGGTTAGTGGATGCATATGATGCTTTATGATGTTCATGATGTATGCACAAGTATATGTACAAGCAAGTCACACAAGTTCCTAGTTTCAGGCTTGCATGGGGTTTCATAGGTGAGTACCCTCTTGAAGTTAGTTGGCTCAACCTGTCCTATAAATAGTAACCGGGTTCTAAGGAGCTCAATATCAGTTGATTATTTTCTGTGTTCATTGTTTCAGTTTAGCCACTTAACTGACGACCAAAATATTCCAAGAAAATAACCCTCAATGAGTGTAGTATCGAGCATCTACCAACTTCGGACTGCACGAAAGCCGGTCATCTCACTACCCCTAAAAAAGGCCAAGATGGTCAAGTAAAGGTTCTAAAATTCCATTAGTGCTTCATGACATCACTCAGCGGCCCCGTATTCTCTTTGATTGACTCAAAGGCTATCGGTACCCACAAACATGTCGCACTAATAGAGCTATTGCTTTAACCATGTCGATATACCCCGCATTGTTTCCACAACGTATTGTTATTTACCTATGAATGTTTCCCAAAAATTCGGGTGGAGGATTCAAACCCAAACAAGAGAACCAAATGTAAAGCAATCAAAGAAAACAAGATAAGCATGTAAAGGTGATCTAAACCCTAAGGTTACTCCACTTTTCAAAGATTCCCAAGCAGAGTCGCCAGTTCTGTGATACGGTGGGAGAACTAACTTGAGGTTTTGCGTTTGTGTTCGCAAATGTTTCGGTTTAGCAAGAGTCGCCACCGACTTTTTATTTTATCCAAAGGAAAGGTCAAAAAGCACAGGAAAGACCTTTGAGATGTTTTCTTGGGTTCGGGGGGTAGATTATGAAAAGGGAAGGTGCTAGCACCCTTTTCATCCATGGTTTTTCATGGGCTCTTAGTTACTTGTTTAGATCACTTGCTTTTGCTTTTCAATTGTTTGAAATGGTGCTTTGTATGTGTGGTTTTGAAATTGTTTTGAAAAGAGGCCATCGTTGTGGCCACCTATGTAATGATTCTTGTTTGAATATATACAAAGGTGTATTGTCTTTTGAAAATATATTTCAATGTTTGAAAGTTTGTTTTTGGGAAATGTTTTGAAATTGTGTTGTGAGGTGTGTTTGAAAATAGCAAGGATGTTTTGCAAGTTTTGATCAAGTAACTAAGAGTTGTCTACCCTATTTTACTCAAAGATCTTTCCTATATGTTTTTAACCCTTTTGACAGTGTTGTTTTACCATTGCATTTGGTAAACAACCTTGTATTAGGATGTTAAACGGGACAGGCGCGAGTCATCGTATGGACCATGATAGCAATATTTCCAAGTATCTTTAGCAATTTTTGAGGGACTAGATCATTTTGTATAGGCAACCAAGATAGCATCATCGAGGGACTATGATCTTTTGTTTTTGTTTTTGTTTTGACAAGATACTCAACATGCATAACATGGCCCATTTTCAAGGCAACAAGTGGATGAAACCCTAGGGGTGTAAGTGTGTATCGTGTTGTCAATTTACATGCTTTTTGCCTTTGTATTAGTCAAGCTATTTGTTTGATTTTGGATTTTTGCATACAAACCCTAATCTCTAATCATGGTATAATTGAAAGTATAAATGCGTAAAATAAATCTACATTATTACAACATTTGATATGAGAAGGGGGATACAATTTTTGAATGGGGAATATTTGAAGGAAAATAAACCCTAATATTTACTATTACATCCAAATTGAATAATTGGTACAAATAATAAATGAACAATATTTAAATAAATTAATTAAACAAATATACAAAATATTATGAATATGCAAAAGATGTTTATGTTTATTTTTTATGTAGGTAAAAAATGTTTAGTGTATATATAAAAGAAATAAAAGATTATTATATTTTATTTATTTAGAGGTAAAACCCTAATTTTCTTTTAAAAAAGTATGTATATATATATATATTAATTATAAAAAATAAAAATGAATGAAATATATACAAATGTCACAAAATGAAAATATATTTAAAAAAATATTATTTTTAATAAGGGTGGAAACCCTAGTTTTCTTTTAAGAGAATAAATATATTAAATATATTATTTATGTATAATAAAAATGAAATAATGTATATACAAAAATAAAAAATATATTAGAAAAATATCATTTAAGTATAAATAATAAAAATAAAAGTATAATATTTTTATATATTATTTTTAGGTTTTCATCAAATAAAATAAAAGTATATAATCACTAAATTAATTTTATGTTATAAAAAATAAAATAAAATTCAAAAATAAATGTGAAAATTTATAAAAATATTTTTGGCATTTTTTATGTTTAGAAAATAAGAAAATAAAATCAGAAATGAAAATAAATACAAAAAATATAAAAATATGAAGAAATGGGCCAGGGGGTGTATTCAGTAATGCAGGGGGTGTCAATAGTGAGCCAGGACCAAGCCCAGCCCACCAGACATCATCTTCAACCTTTGTCTCAAAATTGCGCGCGCCCTGTACAAAATGCTAGATCCTACATACGTGCTCTAATGCAAAAACTCAAAACATCAAAGTTGTAGCATTTTTCAAGACGAATTCAACCATGTAAAGAACTCATTCTAACTCTCAAAGACTAGAGAGAATTTCTCTGGCCCTAAATCCTAACCTAATTTTTTCAGGATGTTCATGGATCAAATTCTCTTAACACGATTAATTTAAATGAAAACTGAGCATATGTACAGCTTCATGGCTATGAATACTACATTTTTTATTCACAAACCTAAGCCTAATTATTCCTAAATAGAGAGATAGGAAGTTGAAAAAAACATGTTTCAGTTGACTTCGTGTATGGCAATGTGGCGCTTTTCAGTGAGGCCTGAGATGTTTGGGAGCTTGCTTGAACTTCCTCTGACCTTCCCCAATGCCTAGCTTTCCTTGAATGTGCTTGAACAAGCCTGTAGAACTCAACCTGCACAAGCTGAAATCAAAAATGGAAAACCTTGTAAATGGAGTTACAGTCAATATTTAAGGGTTGGGATAGCTTGGATAGGTTATATGGAAGGTATTTGAACCAGTTTGAGGCAAAACGTACGAGGGATTTGTGCTATGGAAATCAAACTGCAGGAAGTGCCCTGTTTTGCCAATGGAAGATGATTTTATGCTATGGGAGGTTTGAGGGCTCAAAGACTCGTGTTTCTGGCTCAAGGGGATGTGAGAAACTTGTCTCAAGTGCTTGCAAAAGTTGGTTTCCTCTGATGTTCAAGTTGTGTGATATTTGACAAGTTTCTTGGTTATGAAGCAAGAAATGAGAAGTGATGTAAGACAGCCCTGTACAGGCTATCTATAAGCTTGCACACTATGCTCTTGGCCCCTCAAGTTTGTGGATTTGATTTGCTGCACAAGATATGGCTCAATGCTCAAGGATGCAGTTTTGACATAAAGCAAGATTTAAGCAAAAATGGTAATGTACCTTTTACCATTTTTGGATTAATCTATTGTACAATCCTCTAATGACCAAACCAAAGCCTTAGACCAATGGACTTGAATTTAATTATTGAGTATGGAAGGGTTTTGAGACCTGTAATCCATTACAAAGCAAGCTGATTAGATTTTGCAACTTGTATCACTAAGAAAATGCCATGGATCAAAAGTGAGTTTTTGCCAACTTCAAGCTTTCGATTCTCCCTAACCACAAATTATTTTGGAGAGTTCTTGGACTTTTTGGAAAGCTTGTAACATGCTATACAATCCATATTTGAAATTAATTTTGAGATTCCAAGTGGAACTAGGTGAAAATTTGCCAAGATGATAGGTCAAAATCCTGCCTAAACTAGGGCAAAATTTCACTAAATTAAAAGTTTCATGGACCCTTGTTCCAAAAATCATAACTTCAGATCCAAGCTTCTTTTGGGAAAACTTTGTGAATCAAAGTTATAGATTTTGTGGAGGAATACAACTTTCATGTTGGAAGTTTTGTTTAAATCCAATTGCGTCATGGTGAAAATGTTGGGCAAAGTTGGGAAAAAATAAGAAAATTTCATAACTTAGAAAAATCCTAAGTTATGAAATTTTTTAATTTTAAACCCTAATTTGCAAAATTAGGTTTATTGATGAAAAAGTTTAATTTTTTGACACATCTTGATGAAAAATGACCCTTGGCACTTGATTTTGACCAAAAAGTCAAAGTTTGACTTTTCAGTGTACAGTCAAATTTTGATCAGTTGACTGAAAAATTCATCTGCTAATCCAATGCAATTCAGATCTTTTGAACCTTGTGAATAGGTCAAGATGATGCCATTGAGTCCTTGAATCCATGCTTGAACCCAATTTTCCATTGGCCAGGTCAAAAGTCAGAAATTGCCCTTCTGCAGTCAAAACCCTAAAAATGGCCATTTTGCCCTTTTGGTGATCTGATCAAAATTCTTGATGATTTATGGTCCAAACTTGATCAAATGGTTCATATGAGCCTATGATGTTGATATGGATCATAATTTATGAGGTTTTACTGTAAATTGGCCACAATTGACTTTTTCCCCAATACAGCTGATTTATAGGTCAACTGTCCAATTGACTGGGCAAAAATTTGATTCAAGGCTTGAAACTTGGTATGGGCAATCTTATAAGTCCAACATGAAGTATGAAAGTCACTTTGAGCATTGAAAGTCCAAAAATATCTGTGCAAACTCAAACCCTAATTTAAGTTAACAGTGCAAGGAGATGTCTTGAGCAGAGTAAACCCTAACTTGATCTTGAGTTCAAAGAGTCTTGTGATGAAAATTCTTGATAAGATGAGAGGGAAAATTTTTGTGTACAACATAACGTATCAATGGTTCGAGAAAGTATCCTTAACACTCATCAACGCGACGAGGACGCTGAGGCACTACTTCCTAGCTCACACAGTTATTGTCCAAATGGAGCAACAAATAAAGTTGTTACTCGGTCGACCTGATGTGGCAAGTAGAATGCTCAAATGTTCGTTAGAGCTATCTGAGTTCCACATCAAATGCGAAAACAGGAAATCCCTCAAGGCTCAATTACTGGATGACTTCATGGCCGAGATGACCTTGCATGCCTCCCCAACGGGGGCTCACAAGTGGACCATCTTAGTGGATGGAACTTCCAGCTCGACGGGAAGTAGAGTAGGTATCGTACTGGAAAACGAGGAAGGAATACTAATCAAAGTCTCCCTCACACTATCCTTCCCAACTTCGAACAACTAAGCAGAATACGAGGTTCTCATTGCTAAGCTTCTCCTAGCCGATGACTTGGGTGCCAAAGAAGTAAAGATCTTCACTGACTCCTAGATCGTTGCCTCCTAGGTACGAGGGGAATACTAGGTCAAAAACGACCAACTCTCACAATACAGGACTCTGGTCCAAGAAAGAATGAAGAAATTTAACTATATGGACGTTCAACATGTTCCCCGCAAACACAATTCCCGAGCAAATATCCTTTCAAAATTGGCCAGCATGAAGAAGAAAGGAGGGAACAAATCCGTAATACAGGAAATACTCCCTCGACCAAGCATTAAAAACCCTCCTCGACTCTATAAGTGTATGCCATCAATGACACTAGCAGTTGGATGAACATGGTATATAAATACATCACAAAGGGAGAAATACCATCCAACCAGAAGGAGTCCAGCATGGTCAGACAAAGAGCCTTCTCCTACATCCCGATCGAAGGCAAACTGTATAGTAGAGGATTCTACATCCCCTTCCTCAAATTTGTCAGAGAAAACAAAGTAACCCATATCCTGTAAGAAATCCACAAAGGAATCAACGGCCAACACCTGGGCGGAAGATCCCTTGTCGGAAAAGAATTACGGCTAGTGTACTACTGGCCTTCCATGCATCACGATGCAAAAACATGTAAAGAAGTTTGAAAAATGTCAATGCCACGGGGACATGCACTTGGCGCCTCCAAGCAAGATCAAGTCTCTGTCATCCCCCTGGTCGTTCGCGTGGTGGGGCCTGTATATCCTCAGACCATTCATGGTAGGATTGAACCAAAACAAATACCCAATATTAGTCGTAGATTACTTCATCAAATGGATAGAAGCATAATTTCTAGTTAGAATAACCATGCAAAACATACTCCATTTCTACAAAAGAAACGTTCTTTCCTGGTTTGGAATCCCCCAAGCAATCTTCACCGACAATGGGACATAATTCACTAACAAAAATTTCTAGGAATTTGTCGCCAAGTTAGGCACCATCCAACACTTCTATTTTGTCGAACACCCACAGACAAACGGGAAAGTCGAGTCTACAAACAGGATGATCCTATGAGGTCTTAAATGAAGGTTGGACAAAACTAAAAGAGATGGGTCAATGAGCTACATAGCATACTTGATGGGAAAAATAGCAAGTGTACTATTTTTTCCTTGTAGTAATAATGGGAAATCCCCCAAATGTCGATCTCAAAGATTGCATGCAATTATCAAGTTCAATTCACGTTCAATTAAACAAAAACTTTAACTGGGGTTTTGGTTTAGGAATTGTCACTTAGCAGAAATAAAAATAAGCAGAATGTAAATTCGGGCCTTTTCACAGATATGAGGAGCATGTAGGGTATGGTGTATAATTTTCCCTGTAATAACCATGAATCCTAATTTCTTCAACAAGTTCATATCCATCAATTATCAGCCCTTTAGATTATGTTCCCTTAAGTCCTTAGTGGGAAAACCTTTAACCATCCATCATACACTCTAAGTCCTTAGAGATATCTGATGGAGTCAAGCCTTTATTTTATCAAAGGTTAAATTCGGTAACTATAGGGTATCCCTAGTCCTAGGTGATATCTATTATAGCCTAATTATACAAAAACCTTAACAACTGCAGTCCAACTGGTTGTTAACCTTAAATCAATCCTAATTTGTCCGATCAGGAATGCATAAAAATATTGTACAATTAAATCAAATAGAGAAGACTATTGTATAAAAGAAATTCAGGAATTAAAATTGTTTAGAGTCAAATTAGGGACATCCCCTAGCATTGGGGGGTTTAGCTACTCATATTGTTCAAAATAATCACAATATAAAGATTAGACATTACAAGTAATTGGATAGCTTCGATCTTCAATTGCTTCCTCTCATGAGAATCTTCCACTCTCCAAGAACCTTTCTCTCCCCAATCTTAACTACCAAAAAAGTTCTTTTCCCTCTTCTCACAAACAGGTTTTAATAGTATTAGGTCACCCCTCAGCAATTCAAAATGTCTAAAGTACCCTTAATGATCGAAGACAATTAAAACACCAAAAATCAGAACTCCTAGCTGTTGTAACCCAATTTTTACCCCTAAGATTCTTCTATCATCTCATACCCAATCACAACAAGATCCCACTAGGGTTGTCTCTTCTCCCTACATATTTAGGTGTGCTTATGAGGAATCACTAAGCAACTTGAGTTATATATTATGATCATATTTGTTTTTTATTGATTAACTTTTAACTAATAAATATAATGAATGTTTTCTCTAATTGATGACATTATAGGTAAGGGCACAACATATTTCATCAGGTTGATTTATAGGTTCATGAGTTTATTTCCATGCCTTCTTCAACAAAGCTTCATTGAGATTCAAGCTTCATCATTGAAGATGCCTTAAATTAGTATCATGATAAGGTCTAATATGATTTATCATTCCTCATTTGTCAAAGAAAATAAAAAGACGCAAGAGTTGATTGAAGAAGTTTGACTTAATTGGACAAGTTCGTGATTTCTTGGTCACAAGTGCATAACTCTCTCAATTCTTAACATTTGAAGGTGTTTTTTGTTTCTATGGGTTACTATCATCATCCAAAACAACTTCTATTCACATGGAAAGACTTATTGTGCAATAAAGTTTATCAAAATTGAAAGGGGTTTCCAAGTCATTTTTGGTGCTCTAGGAGCTAGGGTTTTGAACTTCTAAGGGCTATATCTTGCTCATCTTTTGGTATTTTTGAGTGATTCCAAATAAATGCTTCTCTTTAAAGAGTTTTCAACCAATTAATTCAAAAGTTTCAAGAAAATTTCATGTGGAAGATGCCTAATGATGAAGAAAGATTACAAGTCCCCTAGATAGGCCATCAAATTCCCATACGTGGCTTCAAAAAGTCATAACTTGATCAATTTTTATCTCTTTGATCCCATTATTTTTACACAATCATCTTAAGGATGTGAACTTCAACTATTATTTTATCTGCAAAGCTTGAAATGGATGGAAGATTCCCTAAGAATGCAAAAGGTTATAGGTAATTTCATGGATTTTCACCAACTTCACAAAGTCATAACTTTCTTAATTCTTGGAGTTTTTAATTGGTTCAAATCTCAAAATGTCATTTAAGAGGTATACTTCATGCTATATTTTTTGGTCAAAAGCTAATTTTGGGTGGAAGGCCATGCTTGGATGCAAAACATTATAGGTCAATTTTGAAGAAAAAATTTAGAATTTTTCTAAGTACAAAAAGTCAACATCTTTTTCTCAACTCTGGCTCATCATAACTCCTAGATCAAGTCTCCATTTGATCCCATTATTTACACATTGTAAAATTTGTGATCTTATCTTTCAATTGCTTCAAAAATCATGCCCTAAGACTCCTTGAGTTGCGAATGCCATTGATTTAAAGTTGGTACCTTGAAACTGACTTTTTCCTCCAAGTCAGAATTTGAAATGCACAATTCAGCTTCTAATCACTAAATTTTTGCGTGTTTTTACTTCTAATCATGTTTAACAATCTTCCAGAAGTGATTAGCACCTTGAAACACAAGTTTTGGTTAAGTTTTGAGAAAAATACGAGTCACACTTTTCATGCTTTCAACTTCACACGATTTCCCTATAAACTTCATCATTCCACACGCTTGAGCATCCCATTTGCTTCCCTATAAATAGAGGCACATATTGCATTAATTTCCTCAAGCTTTAATAGCCAATTGAACCCTGTTAAGATCTCCCATGAACTCTGAATTTGAATTTCTGATTTCTTGCTTTCTCACTCCAAAACACCAAAACCTCCATTCAGTTAGCTTCATTAAACTTCTCTGAAGCTAACCACACTCTCACCTTCAAGAATTGTAACCTATACTGATCTACAGAAGTCCAGTTTCAGAGTCACATTGTGCAACTTTGTTAAGGTAGATTCCTTGGTCAAATCAATCCAAATAAAAGACTAATTTACTCTCCGCATCCTTTTGATTCTTGTGCTTTATATAATTTGAAATTTCATTGAGAATTGAGTGAGATATTCCAGAATTTCGTGCTCGCTATTATTTCTGCATTTTTCCAATTTAAACCTTGCTCGATTTATATAAATTTGGCGTGATGGTACCATTAGAATCGTCTTGAAGAGACGAATCTAATGGTACCGGTCCGATCCTCTAATTTTTACAGTTTGAGGAATCCCAATCTAGGGCGTCTGGAGGTCGAAGACGACCTACGTGTCGTGCTTCAACCAATGAAAGCGTGACATGAGATTTTTTTAATTCAATCCAGTGTGTTTGATTTATCATACGCGTGCTTTGAGAGCCCTTGTATCTGACTACTTCCATTAGTCAGACTTCATCCAACGCACCCGAATTTTAGTTGTTTTTAATATTTAAAAGATGATCCTGTGCAATTTCCAAAGTTGACCATGAAATGTACAGCGTGCTTGATCCTTTGGATCTGAATACTAGTCCATTTTGACTCTCATCCAATGGTCGATATTTTTTCGGTTTGTTATTTTATTTTCTGATTTTTTTTATTTTTATAGATTTAAACTTCAAAAAATCATAGGAAATTCATTCCTGACTCAAAAATTATGAAAAAATTCAAAAAAACATTTTCAAATATTATCTTTCTGATTTTTATTTTTTCATGATTTTATTTTTATATTTGATATTTTTTATAATTTTTCCTTTATTTTGACTTGTTTCTAATTATTTAAAAATACTTTTTGATATTTTTAAATTCTGAAAAGTTTTACAAAAAATTATTTTACTCATTTTTGATTTTCTGAATTTTATCTAGAAATTTATCTTGACTTCTACTATTTTTGATCTTTTTCTTCACTTATTTGAGTGATTTTAATTAGTTTAAAATTACTTTTCTGTTTTAAAAAATTACCAAAAATTTTATAAAAATATTTGAGGTCATTTCTGACTTTTCTATGGTCTTTTTAAATTTTTCTTTGATATTTTGAAAATAGTTTGCTATTTTACATCTTATATTCATTTTAAAAACAATTTAAAAGTCATTTTTCTTTTTTTAATTTATTCATTAAATGCAATTTATTTTTTTAATATATTCTGACTATGTGATTGTTGATCAAAAACTTAATTAACATCATTGAATCTTGGGTGTTGAGTTCAACTCCACCAAAATAGATGGATGATTTTAATGATAGTTTTGATCAAAGTTTTTGATTCAAATGTATCATCTCCCTCTTCATCTCATCCTCTTCTCTTTGTGCCACATTTTGTTAGAGGGTGGTCTACATATCATCACTTCAAACATATGGCACATAAATTTCTATTGACCGACCTCAAAATAGGTTCGACTTCTATATAAGTCCGCTTACGATTGCTTAACATAGCGCTAAATTTTGTCCCGATTCGAGAAATAATCATTCGTGGCCCAAACCTATGTTTGCAAGCCCAAGCATGTTTAATTTGAAACCTTTGATCCAATAATCTTGAGGTTCATTGTTAGGAGGCTTTGATCTTATCAATCCTCTAATGAATTTTTCATAAATTTTGGAACTAAGTGAATCATTTAAACATCGTTGATCATATATTGTTGCCTTGAGATTTTGAAATGAATGATATACTTGACAAAAAACAAATGAAACTTGTTGTTGAGAGGCTTTGATTTTATCAATCTTCTAATGAGTTTTCAAATGCAAGTTTCAAGATGGTCATTCAACTAACCTTTAATTTCTAACAATTAACTTTATTTTATGCTTTTACTTTATGCTTTTTACTTTGAGCACTTTTATTTAGCATTTTCATTTTATGCTATTTTCATCTTTGCTCATTTGAGCATTTATCTTTATGTCATTTTTATTTTGCTTATTTGAGCTTTGCATTTCTTTTTGAAGATACCTAATAATCAACTTGAACCATAAAAAAATTTAGGGTTAAATGCACTTTACCCCCCTACAATAGTAGCGACTTTTGATTTACCCCCCTTATAAAAAAAAATCTCTTCGCCCATTAACAAATAAAGATTCCAAAACAGAAAACCTTATAGTCCAAGATTCCCTTTGAGTTTTAGACATGGCTTGTGAAACTCTTGCTGACCATGTAATTAAATGCCACCTTGGCTTTTTTTAAATATTTTTTAATATTTTATTTAATTGCATAAAATATTTGCATTGTTAAAAAAATTGCATTAGCTGGGTTTCGAACCCTTGCCCCTCTACTTGCAAGCTATGCACCCAACCTCTAGACTATGTGTTTCAGTTTGTATATTACCCAATAGAATTAAACCATCTTGGTGAACAACAACTAATATCATAAATACTATGGAAGTGGTGGTGTGTTCTTTTGATGGAAGTTATGAATATCTTCAAGCAGTAGTGAGGTGTAGGACTGTGGAGGAATCAAAAGATCTTCAGGGTTAAGGTCTAACTCTAAGTCTCACGAACGCCTCGAATATCTGCTTCTTGTTAATGTCCGGGGTTTTAGGTTTTCAACCACCGGTGGAACCACTGTCTTGACAACAACATTATCAGCCATTGAAGACATCCCTTTAACATCTTCATCTTGTTTTATTGTTGTCTTGCAATTCACATCCACACCCTTGTCCAATGCAATTCTGCAGGCATTTGATTTTTGCATTAGACAGAGGAAAACATTAGAAATTCCATGACATCATTCACATACATAAATAGGACAAATTAAAAAACCTCTTTCAACCTAATAAATCATGAACCAAATGTTACCTAGTATATGCTTGGATTTGCAATAGTAAAGTTTGATTTTAAATGAATTGATTTGTAAAGTTGATTATTGTTTGTACACCCATTCATGTAAAAAATGGATTAGATAATAAAATTGAAAGCTAAAAATGATGTTATGAGGCAAAAACTTGAAACCCCTGCTTCAACTTAATTCAACAGAAAAATCAACTCTACTTGATAAACCTGGATAGGTCAAAATCAGTTTTTTGTGTGTTCATAATAACTTTGGCTTCTCAAATAAGTGAATACAACAATCATACACAAAGTGGATACCTGTTTAACTTATGTTTCAACTTCCACCTTGGATCTGATTTAAATCTTTCTATTGAGATAATTGGTTGTTGAATGTGGAGCAGCAATGGAGTTAGATTCAAGCTCACTCAGTGGATTTCTTCTGTATGGAGATTCATCTTTTTTCTTCAATGAATTGTGATTAAGTGATAGTTGTTGCTACTGATTTACTTCTTGTTGAATGGTTTTGTTGTTGATTATGTTTATGCAGAAGTGCGGGGGTTTATTTGGTTATTGAATGTTATTATTTGGATATGTTAAAGTGAGTAATATACAAACTGAAACGCATAGTCTAGTGGTTGGGTGCATGGCTTGCAAGTAGAGGGACAAGGGTTCAAAACCCAGCTAATGCATATTTTTTAACAATGCAAATATTTTATACAATTAAATAAAACATTAAAAAATATTTAAAAAAATCAAAGGTGACATTTAATTACACAGTCAACAAGAGTGTCACAGGCCACGTCTGGAACTCAAAAAGAATCTTGAACTGTAAGGTATTCTGTTTTGGAATCTTTATTTGTTAAGGGGAGAAAATAATTTTTTTTAAAAAGGGGGGTAAATCAAAAGTCTCTACTATTGTAGGGGGGTAAAGTGCATTTGACCCAAAAATTTAATGTTACTTGCACTATTTGGTTACTATCCTTGGCATTTTGGAGTTATGGACTTCTTGGACTTAGGATTAGAGACCTTGACCTACCTTGAGACCTTATAAACTATATTGCTATTTTGTCTGGAGTTCTTGGGGTTTACCCCCAAGACATTAGGTTGTATGTTTTCTTTGTGTGCATGTTATTCTGATTATGTACTTTGTCTGTGATTGAGAATTCATCTGTATACAACTGTTACTCTGCCCAATTTTTGTGAAGACTTAATGCATTTTAAGCTTGGTTTTCTTAAGAGGTTTATTATCTTTGATTGTTTGGTTTTAATCCAAAGGGTGGGAATTCTACATTGACTCATTATTTCATGTGTTGGCTTCTTGTTGGTTAGATGGTTCTTTTCCCTAGCTTTTACCTTATGCTTTAGGATAGTCCCTTCATCTCCTCCCATCTTCTTTAATTTCAAAAATCTTTCTCCCTCCTTTTGAAAACTCTTCTTGTTTTAAACTTGAACCGCTTTCATAATAAACTTGGACTTAGGTCCATGCATTTTCAAAATATTTTCTTAATAAAATTTTAAACAACTTAATAATACTATGACATTTTTGTGAGAAGACTAAAAGTCAATCAATCTCATTCAAATTATTTTGCAACTTTGGCTTTTTACTTTAAAACCTTTTTCTCAAAAGATTAGACTCTTGTCAATTCTTGTAATGATGCAAACTACTATACTTCTACGATATGTAGTGAAGTGATATATTTTCCACTTGGGTGTTGAGCGAGGCCTTGTTGATTTTAAAATCCAAGCCATATCCTCACCTTTGAGATGACACAAATTCTCCTTTCTCATAATCGTGGGTAGTAAGTATGTTTTTCCACTCGGATAAGACGATGATGTATCATATCTTAAAATTAACCAACACACTTGTGTTTTAAATTTTTTAAAGGTGAACTACGAGTACCCTGATCCCCTATTGCATGGAAGGTGATAGATACATAGGCACTAAAGGTTCGCAACCGCGAAGGGCGAAAAAATTATAAAAAATACTTCTTTTCTCATCCCCATAATCTATTTTTATACAACTTTTATAGCCAAAATACATAAATTTTCAAAGAGGTTCATGCGGAGTATCGTAGATGTTTAGGGTGCTAATACCTTCCCTTTGCATAACCAAACCCTGAACTTAGATTCTCTCCTCCTCTTTTTGGGTTATTCGCTCTTTTCCCATTCTTCTGGAAACAATAAAGCACAATGGCAATTTTTATTTGATTTGTGCAAGTTAAGTCAATCCAATGGCTTAGTCTCAACATTTCTACCGCTACAAAAAAAATGGCGACTTCACTGGGGATAGATCGACCAATTATTGGTCCATCCCTAAGTGGGTTAAACCTATCTTTGTTTATTTATGTATGTACTATTGTTTGTTGTATATTATGTATTGTATATATGTTTGTTTAGATTTTCCTGGTTTTCACGGTGCTTGGGGATTTCTCATAAGTCCTCTTTGAGATCCCCACTCAGTGGATGCCTCTTTGAGTGTAGTGTCGTTTAACGAGTAATCAGGAAGACGTGTTGTTTTCAACCTGAGAGCCTACTAAAACTGAGGACCGTAGAACCTTTAACCCATCTTGACCTTTTAGGTGTAGTGCGAAAACTATGACGGAGTAATCCAGAAATGGTTGCATGCAACACTACACTCAGACGAGTTTTTCTTGAGAATATTACTAATTACCTAATCAATTGGGACGTTGGTAGTATCCGAAGGAAGGATGTAGACTCTGGGAACCTCTTAGAACCTTGTTCGGCAGGTGATAAACTATTATAACGTACCTTATGGGTAGTACCTTTGACTTCATGCTCATGGCGTCAAACCTATGAACCCCATGTTTATGATCTTACTTGTGATTATTGCATCATGCATTCATGCATCCATGAGAATCTTTAAGACATTTTGGTTCAAGGGACTTAAAGTTTACTTTTTGCGATCATCTCATGTACTTTTGACCATGGATTCTAGAAAAAGAAAGACTCGGAAGTACAGTTTCAAGAATCCCAAGATAAATGATTTGATGAGTATAATTCCCGAGATTGAGAGTTCTACAGGTTTTCGGAAGAAGTATGGATCCATCATCTCTCTCATGAAGCATAGAATGAAGAAGGGTATTCTCTCGACTTTGGTCTAGTTCTATGATCTGATATATCGATGTTTCACTTTCCCTAATTATCAGTTAATGCCTACATTAGAGGAGTATTCTTATCTACTGGGTTTACCTATTACCGATCATGTTCCTTTCACCGATTTGGAGGGGGAGCCAAAATCTCATGAGATTGTTGCTATGGTTCATTTGGGGAAGTCTGAGATTAAGGCCCACATGACTAACAAAGGAGGAAATAGAGGATTAGCCACTCAGTTTTTATTGGAGAAAGCTCGTTACTTTGCTAGGATGAAGAGTATAGTTGCTTTTGAGGCCAACTTTGTTCTGCTTGCTTATGAGCTGTTCTTATTTCTGAACGTCAACAACTTTATGGATATCAATGCCCTCAGGATATTTTTGATAGGGAATCTAGTCCCTACATTATTAGGTGATTCTTATTAATCCATTCATCTTCAGGATTCTTATCATTGAGGGATGATAATTTGTTGCACGCCTTTGTTGTATCAGTGGTTTATTTCTCACTTACCTCAGTCCGATGCTTTCTGGGATGTCAAGAAGGAACCTCGTTGGGATTCAAAGATTATGGCCCTCACTCATTCAGATATTGTTTGGTATCATCATGCTTGTCATGACGTAGATATTGTTGGTAGTTGTGGTAGTTTCCCTAATGTACCTCTTCTTGGTACAAAGGAAGGAATTAACTATAATCCTCTTCTTGCACGACGACAACTTGGATATCCGATGAGAGATAAGCCAAATAGTATTCATATGAGTGGTTTCTTTCTTAAAGAGGGGGAGGATCATAAGAAAGCTAAAGAGGAGATTGCAAAGGCTTGGCACCATATTCTCAGGAAGAGTAGAAAGGACTTGGGACCTAGAGGAGTTGTTTCTTTGGAGCATTATCTCCGATGGGTACAAGAAAGTGCAATCCAGTTGAAGATGTCATATTCCTGTGAAGCACCTATGCCTGATATGTTTGTGAATACCACTCATCCCCTTTTAGATGATGTGGAAGAGCTTCATCTTACCCTAGTCAGGATGCAGCAGGAGAAGGAGGCTTGGAAGAATAAGTGTCAGACTTTAGATATGTCCTATCGAGCATACTTGAAGGAGAAGAATGACTTGATCGAGATTCTTGAGAGTCGTGCTGTAGAGATGATGGAGAGGAAAGAGGATTTATTTTACTCTAGAGATCAATCAGGACTTAGTCATTCACTTCCTGACTCTGGTAATTGGAAAGTGGTTGTCACCAGGTATGCAGAAGAGAACGAGCAGTTGAAGGCTCAGGTTGCAAGACTCACGAGAAAGCGTCAGTGTATGGAGTGATCTTCATCAGCTTTGTTTTCTTAGGATTTTAGATTCTATCTTCTTTTGTACTTGGGATTATTGAAACTTGTACTAAAAGTTGTAATTAATTTTGAAGTTATTATAAGAAGATTTTCAGTATTTCAAAAATGTGTTAGTACTTTAGTATTTGCAAATTGTCTGTAATTCTCTGAGTCCCTTGAAGTATTAATAATAATAAAATAAATCATGTGAGTTGCATATCATGCATCATCTTGTACATATTTCTTTCATTCCTGCTCATACCCAGGTGTCTTACTGAATTTCTCTACTTCGTTTAGAAAGTTGCCTCACCGTACAATACTCGAGCTAATTCCAGGAAGAAAATGGAGAATCTTGAACAGGAGAATCGCGAGTTGCATAATGAAGTTATTACTTTGAAGGCCGGTATGGCAAATCTGAATGCTTTGATGGAATCATTTGCGGCTGCTCAGAATCAGCCACCACTTGCTCAACCTTAATAAACAACAAATGCTTCTGAAGGTCCATCAGTTCTGGTTTCTGTTACCCCAGTTACTACTGCTCAAAACCGTATGCCTCAGGGCTATCTGTGGGGAATGCCTAAAAACTTCATGCTAGAAGGTTTTAATCTTGACACTCAAGCACCTCCAGTTGTGCAAGCTGCTGCTACTCTCTCACCTCATGTGATGCATATTACTCCTGTTGCTAGAAATGAGATCCACTATACTGCACCTTCTTTGGTGAATGTTATGCCATTTGTTAATGATGAAGTTTATCGTCTTGTTCCTCCACCAAGCGAAAGTGTGGGTTTCTATGACCGGTTGGATGACTTTCAAGACCAGTTCAATAAGATGCAGTAGGAAATGAAGGCTCTTCGAGGAAAAGAATTGTTTGGACAAAATGTCAGTGAGCTCTGGCTGGTTCTCAATATACATGTGTCATCCAAGTTTAAAGTACCAGAAATTGAGAGGTACAAGGTCAACTCTTGTCCTCGTGACCACCTTGTGATGTATATTAGGAAAATGTCTACCCATACTGATGAGCAGCGTTTGCTCATTCATTTCTTCTAAGATAGTTTAACTGGTGTTGCTCTGAAGTGGTATATGAGTCTGGGCAGTAGTAGTATTTGTACCTTCAATGATCTGGGAGAAGCCTTCATACAACAATACAAGTATAATATGTTCATGGTGCCTGACCGTGACCAGTTAAGGGCAATGGCTCAGAGAGAAAAGGAGTTGTTCAAAGAATATGCACATAGATGGTGCAAAATAGTTGCCCAGGTGGTGCCACCTATGGGAGGACAAGAAATGACCAAGGTCTTCCTGAAAAACCTTGGATCATTTTATTATGAAAGGATGGTTTCTAGTGTGCCGAGTGATTTTACTGAAATGGTAAGCATGTATGTTCGTTTGGAAGAGGCTGTCAGAGATGGGCGTTTGACAAGAGATAAAGGGACAAAGAATTTGTCATACGGTTTCTAATGAAAGAAAGAAAGTGAAACGAATGTTGTTATTGGAGAAAGAAAGATTAGACCAACTAGAAGGCATCAACGGTACCAGCAACAGGTGCTTCTGTGACTCTAGTCGTTAATGTAACTCCAACCTTAATTGCCTATCAGAGACCATCTCCTCCAGGGAATCAAGGGAAAAGTCAAAAAAGAGAAGCCTTTGACTCAATTCTGATGAGCTATGCAGAGTTACTCCTGGCTTTAATTCAAAAAAGTTGCTTCAGACCAGGCCACCCCCTGTTATACCATCACATTTACCTTGGTATTATAAGGCAGACCAGACGTGTGCTTTTCATCAGGGAGCACC
This sequence comes from Vicia faba, assembly GCA_948472305.1. Lineage (NCBI taxonomy): Eukaryota > Viridiplantae > Streptophyta > Magnoliopsida > Fabales > Fabaceae > Vicia > Vicia faba. The sequence goes on along the minus strand of CATIWC010002868.1, from coordinate 379,644 downwards.
AGGGCACAATATTGAGAACTGTTATCCTTTGAAATCTGAAGTACAAAAGATGGTGAGATCTGGCCTTTTATCCTTTAAAGATGTTGGTCCTAACGTGAAAGATAATCCTTTGCCAAAGCACGGAGGAGCGAATGCTGCAAACATGGTTGCTGGTTGTCAAGGGGACTTTCAGATTGTTGATATCAACCTGGTTAGAGGAGATCTTGTAAAGATTCATACTGACCTCTGTGAGTTTAGTTACTATACACACGACCATGCAGGTTTTGATATTTGTAGTACCGATATCCAGGGATGTGATAAGATAAAAGCTGATCTTCAAGAAATGATGGACGAAGGCCTCATTCATATAATCAGGCCTAGGGCAGAGTACGAAGAAGATGTTAATATGGTATTTGGATGTCCTAGATAATTCTAGATTTTTGACATGAATCATATGAATGATGATTTGGTGCAGTTGCACGCTACCTTCCGTCACATGGATGGTCAAGAAGAACACCATTATGGGTCTTTCTGGATCTCCTGTAGAGATTATTGTGGTTATTCCATAGTGAGTAAGGGTGTTCAATTATTGTTGGATAATGGTACTATCAAGATTTCAGGAAATATAGATTTTTACCATGGGATTAATGTGATTGAAGATTGCTTGGCTGAGACCGTGTCGGATGATGAGTATGCTTCTGCAGATGAATTATTTTTCTCAGAAGAAGATATTTTCTCCATCAATGATTCTGTGGTGTCCAAGTTTTCTGAAGAAGGGGTGAATGTTATTGTGCCTTGTTTCAGTGTGCTTGCCCTTATAGAGATTAAGTACCATAGCGAACCAGCTATTGCTCCAGTGGTGATTTTCTTACCAAGTCTTGTTCCTTATGAATCATACAAATTTGTTCCATACAAATAAAACGCTAAAATCTTGGAGGATGGTGTGGAGATTCCTATCCAACCTTTTTCTGATGTCAAGAATATTGCTGAAGCCAACCGAGTAACCTGCAGTGGCCGTGTTTTTGCACCTGTCATTTGAGGGAATGTTAATGCTCATAAAAAGATTGTTGAAAGTGCTGAAACCAAGAAAGTAGTGGGGGAATATAGTGGTACTACTCTGGAAAAAGAGGTGGACGATATATTGAATATTATCAAGATGAGCGACTACAGGATCATAGATCAACTATTGCAGACTCCATCAAAGATATCTATTATATCCTTTCTAATGAAAACTCTTATTCCCACATGGAATCTTTGATGAGAGTATTGGATCAAGCTTTCATGTAAAGTGATATGCCTTTAGACCAATTCATTAGTGTTTTTAGGAATATTATATCATGTAGTAACCTAAGTTTATGTGATGACGAATTGCCCGATGAAGGAAGGAATCATAATTTGGCTCTTCATATCTCCGTGAACTGCAAGAACGATTCATTGTCCAATGTGATAATTGATAATGGGTCCACTTTGAATGTCATACCGAGGAGCACGCTCATGATGTTGAAGTACCAAGGAACTCCCATTCGCCTGAGTGGCATATTTATGAAATCTTTTGATGGATCAAGGAAGTCTGTCATCGGGGAAGTAGATTTTCCTATTCACATAGGCCCGCACCTCTTTCAGATTAGTTTCTAGGTTATAGATATTTTTCCTGCTTACAGCTATTTACTGGGACGATCGTGGATACACGAGGCAGGGGCCGTTAATTCAACTTTGCACCAGAAGCTGAAGTTTGTGTGTGAGGGAAAGGTGGTCATCATAAATAAAGAACATGCTTTGTTAATATCTCATTTATCCTCTTTCAGCATTGTAGAAGTGGATGAAGCTGCTGTTGGAACTCAGTTCCAAGCTCTATCCATTGATAACATAAGGTAAAATGAGAATTTTATAGCTTTGTTGAAGGATGCTCAACAAGTAGTACGTAATATCCCTAGTAAAGTATGGGGGAAGATTGTGGATCCACTTTTGAATAAGAATAGAGCTGGTTTGGGATTATCTGCGAAGAATACTAAAGGTGAGAATATGAAGTCGAAGGATGCTTTGGGTAAATATCATGATATCTTTCATAGAGGAGGTTATCTTCATCCAACTGTTCCTAGGATCAATGCTATTATGGAAGGAGAAGCAGAGCAGGAGATACCAAACTACATGACGCATGGGATTAGAGTCCAAAATTGGATCACTATTGACGTTCCCTCTTGCATTCATGTCTCAAAGTAATTTTTTTGTTAATCGTTTCAAAAATCTTTCAATCTGCCCAAGGTGAAAATATTGATGTTGTATGGGCTTACCCGTTGAATACAATGACCCTACACCCTCTCCCAACTTTGAATATCCTGCATATGTGGCCGAAGAAGAAGAATATTCTGAAATCCTAGAAGAGGTTTCATGTTTGCTTGAGCATGAGGAAAATGCCATTCAGCCGTATAAGAAGCCGTTGGAGACAATCAATTTGGGTTCAGAGGAAGATCTGAAAGAAGTCAAGATTGGAGTGTTGTTGCATCCCGACGTGAAGAGAAAGTTGACTGAATTATTAAAAGAGTGTGTGGACATCTTTGTTTGGTCATATCAAGAAATTCCTGGTTTCGATACTGATATTGTGGAACATCATTTACCGTTAAAGCCAGAATGCCCGCCAATCAAGCAGAAATTGCAAAGAACTCACCCTGATATGGAAGTGAAAATTAAAGAAGAAGTTTTAAAGCAGATTAATGCCAGTTTTCTTGTAACACCAGTGTACCCTCAGTGGATTGCCAATATTGTCCCAATACCAAAGAAAGACGAAAAAGTTTGCATGTGCGTAGATTATAGAGATTTAAACAAAGCTAGTCCAAAAGATGAATTTCCATTGCCACACATTGATATGTTGGTTGATAGTACAGTAAAATTCAAAGTATTCTTTTTCATGGAAGGATTTATGGATATAATCAAATCATAATGGCTCTTGATAACATGGAAAAATTAACGTTTATCACACCCTGGGGAACATTCTGTTGTAGAGTGATGCCATTCGGGTTGAAGAACGCTGGTGCAACGTACCAGAGGGCTATGACAACCCTATTACATGATCTCTTGCACAAGGAAATTGAGGTATACATTGATGATATAATTGCCAAATCCCAAACCAAAAAAAGGCATATAGAAGATTTTTTGAAATTGTTTCAGCGTTTGAGGAAGTATCATCTACGCTTGAATCTAAATAAATGCACCTTTGGTGTCCGATCAGGGAAATTGTTAGGTTTCATTGTTAGCCAAAAAGGGATTGAAGTTGATCCTGAGAAAGTCATGTCAATTCAAGAAATTCCAGCGCCAAGAACTGAAAAGCAAGTTAGAGGCTTCCTTGGGCGTTTGAATTACATTTCTAGATTTATCTCCCATATGACTGCAACGTGTGAGCCGATCTTTAAGTTGTTGAAGAAAGATCAAGGTTGTGTATGGACAGATGATTTCCAAAGGGCATTTGAAAGTATTAAATAGTATTCGCTTGAACCTCCTATCTTGCTCCTGCCTGTTGAAGGAAGACCATTGATTATATATCTGACAGTGTTAGATAATTCTATGGGTTATATTTTGGGACAACAACATGAAACATCAAAGAAGTAATATGCGATTTATTATCTCAGCAAGAATTTTACTGACTGTGAGTCGCGGTATTCTATGCTGGAAAAAACATGTTGTGCTCTGGCCTGGGCAGAAAAACGGTTACGGCAATACATGTTAAATTATACTACTTGGTAGATTTCCCAAATGGATCCAATTAAGTATATTTTTGAAAATCCCTCTCTTACTGGGAGAATTGCCCATTTGCAGATGTTGTTGTCTGAATATGATATTTAATACCATACTCAGAAGGCTATAAAAATTAGTATGTTGGCAGATTATCTTGCTCACCAACCGTTGATGATTATCAGTCGATTAAATATGATTTCCCTGATGAGGATCTGATGTTTCGGAAAATAAAAGATTGTGATGAACCTTTTCCTGGGGAAGGACCTGATCTTGAATCCCGGTGGGGTATGGTATTTGATGGAGCTGTGAACGGTTATGGGAAAGGAATTGGTGCTGTGATTATAACACCCCATCGATCGCATATCCCATTTACTGCAAGGTTGGCATTTGATTGCACCAATAAAATGGTAGAGTATGAAGCTTATATCATAGGTCTCGAGGAGGCTATTGATCTCAGAATCAAAATTCTAGATGTATATGGTGATTCAGCTTTGGTAATAAATCAGATTAAAGGAGAATGGGATACTCGTCACTATGGCTTGATTCCCTACAAAGACTATGCTAGAAGATTATTACCTTTCTTTAATAAAGTTGAATTCCATCATATTCCAAGAGATGAAAATCATATGGCGGATGCTTTAGATACTTTGGCTTCTATGTATCAAGTAAATACTTGGAATGACGTGCCTCGCATCACAGTGCGACGTTTGAATAGATCGACTCATTTCTTTGCAATAGAGGAAACGTCAGACGAAAACCTTGGTATTATGACATCAAGCCTTTTCTCCAAACTCAGGAATACCCGTTTGGTGCGTCAAACATAGATATAAAGACATTGAGAAGGTTGGCAGGAAGCTTCTTCCTCAATGAAGATGTGTTATACAAAAGAAATTATGACACGGTCTTGCTCAGATGCGTGGATAGACACGAAGCAGACATGTTGATGTATGAGATCCATTAAGGTTCCTTTGGCACTCATGCTAATGGATATTCTATGGAAAAGAAGATGCTTAGGGCAGGTTACTATTGGCTGACAATGGAATCTGACTGTTACAAATTTGCAAAGAAGTGCCATAAATGTCATATTTATGCTGACAAAATTCATGTGCCTCCGACACTTCTCAATGTTATTTCTTTCCCGTGGACTTTCTCTATGTGGGGTATTGACATGATTGGAATGATTAAACCCAAGGCATCGAATGGACACCGTTTTATCTTGGTGTAAATTGACTACTTCACAAAATGGGTGGAAGCAACTTCATATGCTAATGTTACTAAGTAGGTGGTAGTACGCTTTATCAAGAACAATCTTATATGTTGATCTGGTGTGCCCAGCAGGATTATCACTGAAAACGGCTCAAATCTGAATAATAAGATGATGGCAGAACTTTGTGAAGAATTCAAGATTGTCCATCACAATTCATCTCCTTACAGGCCAAACATGAATGGGGGCTCTTGAAGCTGCTAATAAAAATATTAAGAAGATCATCCAGAAAATGGTTGTTACTTATAAAGATTAGCACGAGATGCTCCATTTTGCTTTGCCTGGGTTGTACATCTGTCTGCACTTCAACAGGGGAAACCCTATTCTCTCTTGTGTATGGTATGGAAGCAGTGCTCCTCGTTGAGGTTGAGATTCCCTCCTTACGTTTGGTAATGGAAACCAAGCATTCAGAGGCTGAATGGATCCAGAAAATGTTTGACCAATTGAATTTGATTGAAGATAAGAGAATAACGACCTTGTGTCATGGTCAATTATACCAAAAGAGGATGAAGAAAGATTTTGATAAGAAGGTCAAGCCTCACGAATTCAGAGAAGGAGACCTCGTGCTCAGGAAGATCATGTCTTTTAATGCTGATTCTAGGGGCAAGTGGACTCCTAATTTTGAAGGCCCATATGTTGTCAAGAAAGACTTCTCTGGCGGTGCATTGATTGTTGAAACTATGGATGGCGAGGAGTTTCCACGTCCTATGAATGCTGATGCAGTCAAGAAATACTTCGCCTAAAGAAATAAAAGAAGAACTCGCTAAGTTGAAAACCCAAAAGGGCGGCTTAGGCAAAAAGAGAATCTCGGTAGGCTAAAAACTCAAAAGGGCGGTCTAGGCAAAAATAAGAGACATAAACAGAATAAATTCTTTTCTCTAGGTTGAAAACACGCAAGGGCAACCTAGGAAAAAAATAGGGATTTCTTGGCAAGTAACTGCATCGGATAAGACTTGATCATTGAAGCAACAATCTTCTTGGACTCTCACCATACTTTAACAGAAGTCGTTGCTCAGGAATTCAAAGTTGTTAGGGAGAATAGGGGTCATTGTATTTCAATGTATCTTTTCCAATATATTACCATTTTTACAAACTTTATAATCATCTATGGAGTCTCGCCATTCACAAACTACCATTCTATTAATAAATTTTAAGCTTTTATCCAATTCTTTGCAATTCTTATTTCATTCTGCTTACAAAGAATCCATTTATTATTTATAGTAATTTTTAAAACAAAAAGATTAAATAACAATTTTTTTTTTGAAAAGAATTTAAAAATTACTTTTTACTTTAGATTTTGTGACTCAAGAAAAACAAAAATGGTGATTCTAAGGATGGACAAACTTAGAAGTTTTAGAAGTATGTATTCCCCAGGAAGGTTCTCCTAGGTCATTTTTTCCGGTATGCGTATGAACTTCTTGTGTTTCTCAGATAGTTGGAGATGATACCAATTGATGTATGGTGCGGGGTTGGGTTTGTGATCCCATTTTCCCCAGTCAAGTCTTGGTTCATTTTGATTTCGGGTTTGCATGGTATGAAGTCTCTATCCCAGATTCTCGAGTAAGGTCTTCTCTCATATGATGAAAGTCCCTTCTTCCTTTGCGTGCTGAGGTGGAATCATTTACAAAACATCGCCCGTTTGCAGTGATGACATTATTATTGTTTTTTATTTCCCAGGCAACTAGACAAGGGCAATATCTTTTTTTAAGTAGTGTTGAGATAATTTTCAACCATTTTGGGTTTTCTCCTGCCAAGTGTTGGGTTTTATTTAAAATCCCCATAATTTTAACTTCTTGCAGTATTGTTTGAATTCTTGAATCCTCGAGTAAAGTTGAGATAATGTTTCACTCTGAAGGTTTGTTATCCCCATGTGATTTCATAATTTCTCCCAAGGGAAATTTGTGTAATCTTTACTCTTGGTATTGAGGAATGTATTTTGGGCTCCCCTCGATGATGTGGTATTTTTCTACCCAATGAAGTCAGCATGGGATCCCCAGCTGATATCTCGACGGTGTGGTTTTCATCTTCCCTAATGAAGTTGGTATTATCATCTCCAGTGGAAATCTAGATTTTGAAACACTATTTTCCCCATTGAAGTATGTGTGATATTCCCCGGTGAAGCCTGAAGGAGGATGCTATATCCCTGTATCTTTACTGTTTTGACTTGATTACTTTCGGATTATTTTCTTCCTAGTGAAGTTAAGTCGTGTGTCATACGGTGGGAGAAATGATTTGGGTGTTTTGCGTTTTATCGCAAATATTGCGGATATCAAGAGTCACCATCGACTTTTCTTTTATCCAATAAAGGAAAGGGTGAAAAGAACAGGAAACACCTTTAGAGAATTTTCTTGAGTTCGGGGGGTAGGTTAGGAAAAGGGAAGGTGTTAGCACCCTTTTAATCCATAGTTATCTACGGGCTCTTAATTGCTAGCTCACTTTGGAATGCTTTGTGTTTGTGTATGTTTGAAAATATTTTGAAAACGCTTAAGTTTGGAAAAATTTGTAATGATTTTCACATCATTGAGAATTGAAGCTACTGGCAGAAAACACAGAGCCGCCACCAAACATTATTTATCCCAAAGGAAGGGGAAATATCGATAAAACCACAAGGGAATGGATAAGATGGTCTTGAAACCAAAAGAAAGGTAAGGGAGTCAGTTATGCGAGGCGAATGTATTAGCACCCCTCACATCTGTTGTACTCAACAAGATCCATTTTGTTTGTTTATCTTAAAGGGTTTATTTATCTACAACTATACTTGCTTAAGGGGGAGATGAATGGTTTTTTTATTTTATTATTGCGTTTGTGAGGGTTTTGCGACCCTTTGCCTACGTATCCAATGAGGGAATCAGAACATTGTAGTTCCTCTAGAAAATGGTTTATTTGTTTGTGTTTTTTAGTGGGTGACGTTAACGCATGCATTCTAGCAATAGGCACGGCCAGTATCACGATAGAATGGAGATAACATGCCCTTTAGGGGAATTTTGATTTGTTGAGTGTTTTGCGAGTTTTAAAATAAATTCAAGTAATGATTAAAAGTGTTTTTGGATCTTTGATTTGTGAATTTTAAGTTTTAATTACAGAAGAAGAAAAGGTTAAGAGGGAGACTAGAAAACCTAATTATTTGTTATGTACAAATGAGTCAAAAGTCTATTTCGACATAAGGCGATTGAAACGGGATTTAATCGCCTCGTAGAGTTAGCTAAGGGAATAAGGTATCATGGTTTAAGCGAACAAATAATGAAACTTAAATTCTAAATATTTTTTGTAGTTTTATATTAAATTAAATAAGTAATAGCAAAAATTGAATTAAAAAAATATTAAATAAAAGATTAAGTAAATAGTAAAAAGAAAAACTGATTTAATAAAAAAATATGTTTTTTTTTTGTATTTTTTATGGTATGAAATAATTATATAAACTAAGTTATTATCCATTATCAAATATTAAATAAAAAGGAAAAAAGGCTAAAGAAACAAAATACCCCAGCAGGGGTCGAACTCGGATTCCCTTGACTGTTGATGGTGTGCTTTGCCATATAAACTAAGCTGATTATCTATTATATCCATGATTTTATTAAAACAAAAGGGAAATTGAAAAATACAATGGACCACCAAGCCCAATGGGCCGACCCGTTTGGAAGAGGAAAAGAAGGAAAATGATGTAACCCTAGCAATGAAGTGCCGCGGCTGGGAATTAGAAAGGGAAGAGAATATTGATCAAACCATTAACATTGTTATATGGGGAAGGCAAAAACAGATTAAATGTTATCAGTTCCACTAATCATTTTTTTATGCTTTTTATCGCAAAAAATTAAGACCCTTTCTCTAATCTCAACTCTTCACCCTCCTACTCTCAGAACCATTCAAAACCTCCTAATATTTAATCTCCCTTAATCCTCTACACTCTCTGCATGATTATTCAATACCACTCTTCATCGTCAATACAACAACTCCCTATCTTTCTGTATCATTTTCCTGTTTGAGTATGTTGCGCTCATAACTGTTCAATTTCTTCTTCGAACTTGAAACTCTATCGTGTTTTAGATCTGAAGTGGTGTGTTGAGTGCAAAATCGTTCGAGACATTTACGATGTGAGACGAAAACAGAGACACAGACGAAGAAGAAAGGAAGAGAGCAAAGCAACGTCTCGATGAAGGCGCAAACAAATGCATCAGCGGAGGGTGAGACATATCACCGAGATGAACCAGAAAAGGGCAGCGCTTCACCGGAAAAGGAGACTGGATTGTTAATTGAACAAGAGGCTCAGGTGTATCATGCATGCATTTTTTGTTTTAAATCCGATTTTCTTACACTTCTGTTAATTTCGCTCCTCTTTGTTCAGTGGAGAATAGAGATGGAAATGGATATACGAAGAAATTAGAAGGCATAACTGTGGTGGTTCGGGATTGGGAAGAGGTTAGATGGGTGGAGAGCTAAAGTCAGTAATGTCGCAATAGGGCTAAAATATGTTTATCAAAGGTGATAGAGTTTTTTTTTTCAAAATTCTTTCTATTCCTTGAGATAAATTCCTATTCAAAGTCTTTATTTTTTAATGAACTGAAAAATAACCAATTTCAATGGAGGGATTCCACCATGATAGCAGGAGTATGCAAACGATTCACAAAATTCTGGCATCATAAACCATATTCCAGAGATCATATATTCAACAAAATGGTAAGATGTTGTGAAAACATTACCTGGTTTGAAGATTGTCACAGAGGGAAACTTCAGAAGTAGGTTTCTTTGTGGTTATTTTGTGTTGCTGACCTTGAAACCCGTTGGCCTAGGTTGTTTACTATTGCAGGGAGCTTGGAGATTATTATTGATAATGTTCTCTTTTGTTTTCTGGCTCTATTTTTGGTATTTTTTCTTTCTGTGTTATCCTTGGTTTTTTTATTGGCTGGTATCTCACTCTCTCGGTTTTGTGGGCTGGTATCTCCCTCTCTCGGTTTTGCTGGCTGGTATCTCACTCTCTTAGTCTTGTTGGATGTGTGCTCTCTTGCTGGGTGTTAGTGTGTTGTTGAGTTTTTTGTTGGTATGCTGTGATATTTCTTGTTGTATATTTTTTCTCTTTTCCTTCGGTTTCTTATGCTGGCTGATCCCCCCTCTTCAATGAAACAATGGCTTTTCTTTATAGTAAAATAGAGGTGGAAATTAGGGGGGGGGGGATTAGTGAAATTTTAACATATTTGGAAAGATGACCTTGTGGCCTTTTGAGTTCAGGTTTAGGTTATGTTTATTTGGTGCAACTGGTTTTTTGAAGCTTGCAACAGGTTTGGCACTGGTTTTGGCATGTTCTGTTTGGTTTGAAGCAAATTTGGACTGTTTTCGTTAGGTGACATCTTTCTAAACCCTATTCTCTTTTCCTCTTTTCCTTTCTATGATGTAAAGCAATTGTGATTTTTACATAATTTCTGAAGGATTTTCAATTTAGGAAAATGATGACATAAGGTCTTTGGCCATGAACTAGTGCTAGCTATTTTTATATTGGACGATTTTGATTTGTTTTAGCTATTAAGCTTGTTGTTTTATGTTGATGTACTTTGTAGCTTGGCTGCAAGTCTGTCTTTTGTTTACAGCAGCTACTTGCCTGCTGTTCTTCTGCAATATGCTGATGTTGGCTGCCTTAGCAGCCTGCCTTTGTATTGCAGTATTGGCTTATTTTTGCTTTCTATGTTGCTGCCTTGTTGTTTGCTGTTGTTTAGGCTGCTATTGTTGCGCTGGTTTTGGGCAGTTGGCTGCTGTTTGTTATTTCCTTTTTCCTGTTATTTGGCAGCTTGCAACTGCTGTTACATTAGCTGTTGTTTCTGTGCTTGCTGGCCTGTTGCTGCCTTGGTGCTTTGCTGCATCTATTTTTGTACTTGGTAGTTTTAACTTTGCTTTTGCAGTAGGAAAACTTTTGGGAATTTCTGTTCCCTTTTGTGAACCAAAAAGATCAAACTTTTTGTGATTTTCAGAAGTAGGAGATAGTCCATGATTAAAAACAAAACCTTTTAGTTCTAATTCCAAATACAAATCCTAATGATGAGCTTTCTTTTTTAACAAATAATTCTTTCTTGAACTTTTCACATGTTGATTGTTTGCTAATTTTTCCTTTTCTTGTTTCATTAGCACGAGGAGTGGATGGCAAGTGAGGCAAGGTTAAAAGACGAAGAGAAGACCATGGATAGCAAGTAGTGGATGAGTTTCTTGAATATGAAGCAAAGAAGACTTTAAGAAACAAACATTATTTCTTTATTTATAAACAAAACAATATTTGTAGCTTGCATTAACTTGTAATCCCTTTGTAAACTGCCCACACAAAAAATGTAATGAATGCAAACTTGAATAAATTTTGAATGATGAAATTTGTTATACGGAAGTTAGACAAATCTTGGATCTTGTTTGGACTTTGAAACTCTCACTTGAATGGTTTGAATGATACACCTTTATTTCGTAACTTGAACTTCAAAAACATAAAAAATGACTTTTGTAACTTGTATCTCAAGTAAACCATGCGCTTTGTCTTTCAATCCTCAATCTTCATATCACGCCTAAACTAAACTTGCACTTTCAACGAGAAACTTAACTCTGATATCCAAACCATAAGTAACTTGTAACTTAAGAAACAAAAACATGCATTGATCGTCATGAACCCCGAACCTTATTTCTTACACCCGGATTCCATGTTCATCCTTTTAAACTTCAAACTCCTAACTCAGTGACTTAGAGATCTTAAAAAGAAAACTTGAAGTGCGAGGAGATATTAGACATGAAACCCATAACCAAAGTTACTTGACTTTGAGTTATCTTTGAGGCAGGTGAAAGAAACAGTTCACAAAAACCAGGGATCCAAAACCTTAGCACCTTGACCAACAAACAGGGAAATAAACCCTAATCCCAACTCTGATGAATTCGAGCGAGAAACAACCTTGTAATTGATAAGAAAGCAATCCATGATACCTCAAGAATCCACCCCACAATCCACTAATCAAGAACCAGATGAATTTCCCTTTTACCTGATAAGAGAACTTTAAAACCAAATTAGACATAAATAGGGCACAACCCTAATACCTTAATCCAAGGCGCCTGATTCCATGAGATGCGGGATATGCAAATGACTTAATAAAAATGATGCAAATGGGATGCAAAGTTCAAAGCCGAACAAAATCAAAAAGAGGTACGGAAAATTTGGGGTACGACAGCTGCCCCTATTTAATCGTCTTAAACCTGAAGGTGAGATTGGCGTCAGCCTTTTGAAAGTTCAAGGTGGAAGATGATTAAATACCAATACCCGAAACATTCCCTGGAGATATGGTGTAAGTGTCTGTTGGGGAAAGAAAACTTGGTCTTCTGGTGGACTGGTCATGATGGATGAACATGGTTGAATAATGGTAGCTCGTACTGGGGTAATGGTGCCAATACAAGGTTCTCGAGGCAGTGGGCGGTAAAGTGGCTGAAAGGATATGGTTGACGATGTCGTGATGACTATCGGTAGAATTACTGACAAAATAATAATTTAAAGATGACGGGTAGAATTTGACGATAGTAGAGAATCTATCTCACGAGATTCACGACCCAAAAGAAAGGTAAAGACAATGGGTAAAGATTGGTGTATGATCTATGACCCAAGAAAGATAACATGAGGGTAAGACCTGCGAGCGGCCTACGACCCTAGAAAAGATAACGTGAGGGTAAGACCTACGAGCGACCTACGACCCTAGAAAAGGTAACATGAGGGTAAGACTTACGAGCGACCTACAACCCTAGAAAAGATAATGTGACGGTAAGACCTACGAGTGACCTACAACCCTAAGAGAGATAAAGTGAAGATAAGATCTATGGACGACCTACGACCTTAGAAAAGATAGCGCAATGGTAAGACCTACGGATGATCTACGACCCTAAAAACAAGATGAGGGGAGGGTAAAGTCTACGGACGACCTACAACCCTAAGAGAGATAAAGTGAAGGTATGGTCTATGGACGACCTATGACCTTAGAAAAGATAGAGCGATGGTAAGACCTACGGACGATCTACGATCCTAAAAACAAGATGAGGGGAGGGTAAAGTCTACGGACGACCTATGACCCTAAGAGAGATAAAATGAAGGTAAGATCTATGGATGACCTACGACCTTAAAATATGAGGAGAGGGTAAAGTCTATGGATGACCTACGACCCTAGGATAGATAAAGTGAAGGTAATATCTATGGATGGCCTACGACCTTAGAAAAGATGAGGAGAGGGTAGAGTCTACAGACGACCTACGACCCTAAGAGAGATAAAGAGAGTATTGAGAGTTGGGTAGTATAACATACTGACACCATGGTTTATTTTAGTCGATAGTGTAATAACAAATGTTTAACTGGGAATTATGAGGATGATATTTTTTGTGAGGATGCTCTGTTGATTTGGGATTGATTCGGGGCTTTCGGAAAAGGTACTAAATCTGACTCATGCTTCATATACATTTGAAGTGTGGCGTGATGATCCATGGATATGCTATGCATTTGAGGATGCAATGCAATATGCAGTGATGGTTATTATATGCAAAATGCGAGCGATGGGGCTCATTGGGGTTTGTTGCTCTTTGTCTTGAGATATCCAAAAGGGATTGGTGCTTGAAACCTTTGAGAGTTGAGTTAGCCTTGTCGAGTTCATTAGGGATTGAATATTGTTGAGGAGAAGTATCTTGATCTGAATTCCTTTATATGTTGGAATTCTTATGAATAATTGAAAAGAGACGTGGATCTTATCAAATGCCCCAAGTTTCTCGGTGTTGGAGAATCGGGCGCTCGATCGACTGTAAGGAGGCGACGATGATGAAAGCTTGGCCAAGGTGACCATTATGACTTACTACCTACACAGAAAAACAAACACTTGAACGCCATGGATTTTCCTTGGGATGCCTTTATATCCATGTAATGTAGTGTTTCTCATCTTAGCTTGTGATTATTATTGACTTATTGTTTTCAATACAATTCTTAACAAAGAATTTAAATCACAATTTTCATACGAGAATAAAGTAAAAAGGACAAAAACTTTTTGGTGGAAGGGCAAATTTTTATTAATGAGTTTGGCCCGTGAATAGGCATTCGTACATGGAAACAACTCCTAAATGAGGAAGTTGTGAAGAAAAATGCTAAATATAACGAGTAAAATGGAAATAAGAAAATCTCGAACTTCCGTTAAAACTGATATTACTATAGCTCCCATATCCTGGGTCATCCTAGTGTCATGCTTCCAGAGGATAATAGTTGAATTGATCCATCCTGTATTAGGAGTGTATACATGAAGAGTCTTCAGACTGCAATCTCTCGCTTTTTGTCCCTAATTTTTGCCTGGATCGCCCTTTCGGGTTTTCAATCCACCGGGACACCCTTTTTTGCCTAAGCCTCCCTTTCAGGTTTTCAACTTAGCGGGTTATTAATATTTTTTCTTTTTTTTTTAGCCCTAACTTTTTCCTAAGCCGCCCTTTCGGGTTATCGACTTAGCGGGTCCTTTTATGCATAGTATTTTTTGACTGAGTCTGAATTGACTAGAAGAGAAACGTCTTCCCCATCCATGTTTGTCAGGATTAGAGCACCTCTTGAGAAAGCTTTCTTTATGATGTACGGTCCCTCATAGTTGGGAGTCCACTTGCCTCTTGGATCAGTGTGGATTGAGAGAATCTTCCTTCAGACTAGGTCACCCGTGTGGAACTCTCGAGGCCGAATCTTCTTGTCAAATGTTCTCTTGAGACGTTGTTGATATAACTAACCGTGAAAATGGCTGCTAGGCGCTTTTCTATGATGAGATTGAGTTAGCCGAGTCTCGTTTGAATCCATTCAGCTTCATCAAGTTTAGTATCCATTAGAACCCTCAAGGGAGGAATCTACACTTCGATCGGGAGTACCGCGTCCATACCATAGACTAGTGAAAACGAAGTTGCCCTAGTAGAAGTACGCACCAAAGTTCGATAGCCGTGCAGGGAAAAAGGAAACATCTCATACCAATCTTTGTATGTTCTAACCATTTTTTGGACGATCTTCTTTATGTTCTTGTTAGCCATTTTGACTGCCCCATTCATCTCCGGCCGATAAGGTGATGAATTATGGTGCTCAACCTTGAATTCTTCACACATTTCCTTCATCATATTGTTGTTGAGATTCGACCCCTTATCAGTGATGATATTGTTAGGAGTTCTGTACCAGCATATGATTTCTCTTTTGATGAAGCAGGTAAGAACTTTCTTGGTCACGTTCTTGTACGAAGCCGCTTCCACCCACTTGGTGAAATAATCAATAGCAACAAGAATAAACATATGTCCATTTGAAGCGTTTGGCTCGATGCATCCAATTATATCAATGCCCCACATTGCAAAGGGCCATGGTGAAGTCATCACATTCAAAGGAGTAGGAGGAACATGTATCCTGTCTGCGTAAACCTGATATTTATGGCACATCTTTGCATATACACAACAATCGCTTTCCATTGTCATCCAAAAAAAACCTTCTCGTAGGATTTCCTTGGCCATGGAATGTCCACTGGCGTGAGTCCCAAAAGAGCCTTCATGTATCTCTCGTATAATGGGTTATGCTTCGTGTCTATCCATGCATCTGAGCAGAACCGAATCATAGTTTCTCTTGTACAGAATGTCTCCTGACAGTAAAAACTTAGACGCCAACCTTCTAAGAGTCCGCTTATCACAAATTGTAGCACCTTCGGGGTACTCTTGCTTCTCAAGATATCTTTTGATGCCGAAGTACCACAACTTTTCTCCCGATACATTTTCAGTTGTGAGACAATGAGCAAGGAAAATATGCGTTGGTTCCTTGTAACGACAGATCCTTATATTGGGCGTATGATTCGGGTGACTGACTTTGAACATTTCTGCTAAAGTGGCCAGAGCATCTGCCAGTTGATTTGATTCATTAAAAATGTGCTCATAGGTGACCTCATCGAAAGCGGGCAACAACTCTAATATGTAATCCCGATATGGAACTAAATTAGGGTGTCGTGTATCCCAATCACCTCGTACTTGATGTATCACTAAGGCAGATCCCCCATAAACTTCAAGAATCTTGATCTTCAAATCAATGGCTGCTTCAAGACCCATCACACAAGCTTTGTATTCAGCGACATTATTCGTACAATCAAAACATAATATGGCTGTGAAAGGTATGTGAGTATTGCGTGGAGAGGTCATAACTGCCCCAACACCATGACTCATAGCATTTGATGCACCATCGAATGTGAGAGTCCATCGCTCCCCTGGTTCAGGTTCTTCATTATCATCAAGTTTCATAATGTCCTCGTTTGGAAAATCAAACTTCATGGAATGATATTCTTCTAATGGCTGGTGAGCGAGATGATCAACAAGAATTATACCTTTGATAGCCTTTTGTGTGACGTATTGGATGTCATACTCAGACAAAAGCATTTTCCATCGAGCCAATCTGCCTGTAAGTGTTGGTTTCTCGAAGATGTACTTTACCGAATCCATCTTAGATATCAGAAGTGTAGAATGTGTCAACATATACTGCCTCAACCGTCGAGCTAACCACGTAAGAGCACAATAAGTCTTCTCAAGTAAGGAATATCTTGATTCACAATCTGTAAACTTCTTGCTCAGGTAATAAATGTCGTGTTCTTTTCGTCCAGTATCATCATGTTGTCCGAGCATACAACCCATAGATCCTTCAAGCACAGTAAAATACATAATGAGAGGTCTCCCTGGAACTGGTGGTATGAGTATTGGTGGTTCTTGAAGATACTGCTTAATCTTCTCGAAAGCGTCTTGACAACTTTCATCCCAACAGACATCTTGATTCTTGCGTAACAATTTAAAGATGGGTTCATAGGTAGCAGTAAGGTGAGAAATGAACCAGGCTATATAATTCAACCTTCCAAGGAAACCTCGTACTTCCTTTTCATTTTTCGGTGCCGGCATATCCAGTATTGCTCTCACTTTGTCTGGATCTACTTCAATTCCTCGTTGACTCACGATAAAACCAAGTAACTTGCCCGATCGAACCCCAAAGGTGCATTTGTTGGGATTAAGCCTTAACCTGAACTTTCGTAAATGATCAAACAACTTCTACAAATGGACCAAATGTTATTTCTCAGTTTGTGATTTTGCAATCATATCGTCCACATACACCTCGATCTCTTTATGAATCATGTCATGAAATAGAGTCACCATAGCTGGCTAATATGTCGCACCAACATTTTTGAGACCAAAAGGCATGACCCTATAGCAAAAGGTACCCTGAGGAGTTGTGAAAGTTGTTTTATCCATATCTTCTGGAGCCATCTTTATCTTATTGTATCTCGAGAACCCATCCATGAAGGAGAACACTGAAGACTGAGCAGTATTATCAACCAATACATCAATATGAGGCAACGGGAAGTCATCCTTCGGGCTTGCTCTATTCAAGTCTTGGTAGTCAACACACATGCGTACCTTACCATCCTTCTTAGGTATAGGAATAATGTTAGCAATCCAAGGCAGATAATTTATCATATATAGGAAACCTGCCTCAAGCTATTTCTGAACTTCTTCTTTGATCTTCAAAGCCATGTCGGGTCTGGTCCTTCTCGGCTTCTGCTTTACATGATGACACTCTGGCTTGAGTGGCAATCTGTGCACCACTATATCAGTGTCTAAACCGGGCATGTGTTCATACGAATAGGCGAAGATATCAGCATACTCTTGAAGCAACTCAATCAACCCCTTGTTTTCTTTGATTTTCAAGGCAACACCTATTTTGACTTCTCTCTTTACCTCTTCAGTACCTAGATTGATGACTTATGTTTCTTCCTGATATGGCTGGATGACCTTCTCTTCCTGTCTCAAGAGCCTGGCTAATTCTTCAGGGACTTCACAATATTCCTCACTATCTTCGTTAGCACAATCAACTGAATTCTCAAGGATATAGGGAACCATAGCACTATCATTTCCAACAGAGTCCGAGACAGATCTGCATGATCGATGATTTTATGTTTTATTTTTAGAAAGTGCAAGAGAATATTTAGAATATGAAAAGAAAGGTATTGCCATTTCTATTTTGAAAAAGCAAAAGTAAAAGAAAATACATGGAACAAAATTGTATGCGAAAGTGCGATTTTTCATTCAATGTTAAACAAAGATTGAAACAAAAGGAGGGCCCTTCTACAAGCTGTCACTATGCCTTGGGTAGGACATATGACTTAAATGGAAATAGAAAATTACACATCAAAGAAAACAAATTCAGGGATGTCCGCGACAGTCCAATTGCTGAGCTCCTGGTCTGGCGCAACTTGATAGATAAATCTTGAAACATCTTCATTGTCACCTTCATCATTTATGGAGAGCACTTGTCCTTCTTTGCTTACACCAGCACTGACGAACACTTCAGAAATTGGGGTAACCTTATTTCCTTTGAGAGGAACCCAACCATCTTGTACGGAGGATGATGGTTGATACCCAAGACCAAAGCGATCTTTCTTCTCTGGAACTTCAATTAATTTTCCCTAACTGTCATGGGGAGGTCTAACTTCTATGAGGGCTTCGGCATCATTCAAAGAGGCCAGGGGTGCTTCAGAATTCTTACATTCCATGACAAGGAACTTGTCAAAAGTAACAATCTCTATAGCTTGAAAGGGTAACTCCTGCACCTCGCCTTCTACTTCCACATAACGGTAGGTAGTCATATTGTTAATCATTATATCTTCTTCTACATAAACGAAGACAACTTGGTCATTTACAATGAACTTCAGACGTTAATGAAGAGTAGATGTCACAACTCCTACTACGTGGATCCATGGGCGACCCAAAAGGCAAGTATAGGATGGATGGATGTCCATAACATAGAATGACAAATAGAAAGTGTGGGGACCAATCTTGACAGGCAAGTCCACTTCTCCATCCACAGATCTTCTTGAACCATCAAACGCTCGAACATTCAGAGTGGAAGGCTTCATCATTACTCCATCCATATTCAGCTTTAAAAAAGTAGCCTTAGGCATCACATTGAGTGAAGAACCCGTATCTACCAAAACTCGAGATAAAATAGTGTCCAAACACTTCATAGAAACATGCAGCGCTTTGTTGTGGACTCTTCCTTCAACTGGGAGTTCATCATCGCAGAAACCCAAACAATTTCCCACAACAATATTAGTGACGATACCTTCAAACTGGGCCACAGAGATGTCTTGGGTAACATGAGAAGAACATAAAATCTTCAATAAGGCATTACGGTGGGTCTTTGAACACAAAAGGAGAGACAAGATGGAAATCTTGGACGGCGTCTGGTTAAGTTGATCCACCACTTTGTAATCACTTCGCTTAAGAATCCTCAAAAGCTGCTCCACTTCTTGTCTTATAGAAGGTTCGGGTTGATTATCCATCACTTGCTTGCCCCTAGCCTTGGCTAGAGCATCACTGTTAGTTTCTTTAGGAGGCGGTGGTGGAGGAGAAAAGATCTGGCCACTACGAGTCATGTTACTGGTTCCTGCAATGTTGGTAATATTCTTGTCAACGACCAGAGGACACATGTACTTCTTCCCATGAATATATACCACATTATACTCCCATGGAACTGCCTTTGAGTCGTTACTTGTAGGAGGAATAGGAGCTTGAATTTTTGTGGAGGTAGCGGGAGCTTGAATCATTATTGGGGTAGTAGGAACCTGAATTGTCAATGGAATACTTGGTATTGCTGAAAAGCTTCTCGGATAGTAGGGAATTTACAAGACATCAATCTCTTCTTCTCGGAATATCTTCTCTATCTGTAGGACACCTTCATCTATCAACTGTTGGATAGCCGTCTTCAAACCAGTACACTCTTCAGGTTTAGAAGAACATGTTAAGCAGAAATCATAGAGTTCTTGTAGCACCTCATACTCCAACAAATGTTCTCTAACAGTTCTTAATGATATCTTGATCTCGTCGACCTTGGTTACCAGAATCTGTTCACTACCTTCTTCAATAGCATTGACCGTTGCCCCTGGGTAAGGAGGCATGGGATTATTCTGAATATTCGGACCAACAGGGTTGAAATTGATGGCCTTTGCATAGAGGAGGTCTTGAAATTTACATTTGAATGCTCTATAATTCTCAATTGTATGGCCTGCGATACCAAAATGAAATTCACAATGAGAATTAATGTCATACCCCCTAGGGAGAGGATTTGGCGGTGGACCAAGTTCACGTAGTTGAACCAACTAATTAGCAAGTAACTGTGGGAGAAGATGAGCATAGGACATAGGAATGAGATCAAATCTTCTTTCAGGCGCTCTTTGTCTTTGAGGAGCTCTCGGACCTTAAGGTTGTTTATTCTGTTGTTGATAAGTTGGAGGAGGTGCAAATTGTTGTTGTGGAAGATACTGTCGTTGAGGAGTGAAAGGCCGTTGTTGCGCCATCCAGGGTGCTGGAGTTGGAGCAACATACACTTGAAGAACAAATTGGTTGGGAACAGTAGCAGGCATATGAAAATAAGGAAATCGAACTTGAGGAAATGCAGGAGCTTTTCCTTGGTTGATGGTGATAGCACTAGTCTCACCTTCTTCCTTCTTGACAAAACCAGAAAATGACTTTCTACCAATGCTTGCATTGTTGTTAGTATTATTAGGGACCCCTTAGATCGTTCCATCCTTAATGCAAGTCTCAACATGTTCACCAATAATGACCATATCAGAGAAAGAAGTAGAGGTACTACTGAGCATATGTTGGAGATAACGGCCTCATAGAGTACCCATAAACAGATTAATCAATTCATGATCTAAGAGAGGAGGTTGGACCCTTGCAACCAGTTCACACCACCTCTGAGCGTATTCTTTGAATGACTCTTCAGATTTTTGTATCATCCCTTGGAGTTGAGTACGGCTAGGAGCCAGGCATTATTGTAATGGTAATGTTTCAAAAAGGCGTCAACAAGTTATCCCCAAGTACTGACATGAGATCTTTCCAATTTCATATACCAATCCAATGGTGTCCCAGTCAAGCTATTTTGGAAGAAGTGCATGAGTAACAGTTCATTTTCAGCATAGGCAGCCATCTTGCGACAGTAGGAACGGAGATGAGTCTCTGGGAAGGAAGTGCCTTTGTATTTGTCAAAATCCTGAACTTTGAACTTGGGAGGAATAACTACCCCAGGCACGAGGCACATTGCAACAGTATTGAATCTAGAAGCCATGATACCCTCCATGTCTTTAAGACGCTCTTCGAGAGCATGGTACATTTTCGTAGTTTCGACAACTCCGGCATCAAAGTTCACTTGGGGTTCTTCAAGATCAATAACATCGTGATGATCATCAACATCATTCCTAGGAGCTCTAGTAGGGGTCTCAACATTTTAATTGTCATTCCTCCCATTAGCAGAAGTGGATGGAGCAGCAGTAGTAAGCTTGGAAACACTTTGATGTAACTCCTTTTGACCCTTGATCACAGCATGAAGGATTTCCATAAGATAATCCATGCGAGTGCCCATGGTGTCCATATCTCGGCAAAGTGAATTCTTATTTTCTTCAAAAATATCCATAAGTCTTTGCTGGTTGCCTCTTGTACGATAAGGATGTGGAGAAGTCGTCTTTGCTGTTTACTGAAGTCTGTCGGAAAAGGGACCCCAATGAGTTTTTGTTGTGAAAAATGAATGCATGATAGTATGAATGAATGCTTTATCTTCATTTATGAGGAAATCCAAAGAAACGTCTATCTTTTAATTTTTTTTGAAAGGCTATACCAACGATACTTGTCTTTGGACTTCCCTAGATATGATATATGATGTCATGGTATGCTATGGCATGAAGTCTCAGCTCCACATATTCTGGATAACCACTGCGTAGTCTGTTGCACAGGCTGAAAGTAACAGGTATAAAAGTCCGACGTCACAGGCATGGAGTCAAAGTAACCACCCATAAGGTATGTACTAAGGGTTTATCACCTTCCGAACAAGGTTCTAAAGAGATCTCAGAGTCTACGCTCTTCCTTTGGATATTACCGACGTCCCAATTACTTGGTAATCAGTAATATTCGCAGGAAAAACTCGTCCGAGTGTAATATTACGTGACAACTACTTTCGGATTACTCTGTTATTGTCTATGCACCGCACCTAAAAAGGCCAGGATGGGTTAATGGTTCTACGGCCTTCAGCTTCTCGAGTTCCCAGGTCGAAAGCAACGATGTCTTCCCAATTACTCGGTAAACATCACTACATTCAAGGGGACCTCCACTGAGTAGGGGATTTTCATGCCTCTTTCTTCGGGATTACTCCCTCAAAGTTAACATGACTATACCTCCCATCCTAATCCTAAGTGTAAGCCAAGTCCGGGTATAGAACTTATCAAATGTAATCACCCAACCCAACATCACAATGTATCCAGAATATGTGAGTAGTAACAATATATGCAATATATACAAAAGAATACAATAAATAAATAAATAAATAAAACAGTAAAGCAAAATAAAGAAAATAAATAAACACCCAAAAAGACAAATAAACAAAACTAGGAGAGACTCGCTAAAAATCCCCAGCAGAGTCGCCAGTTGAAGCTACCGGTAGAAAACACAGAGCCTCCACCGAACTTTATTTATCCCGAAGGAAGCGGAAATATTGATAAAAGCACAAGGGAATGGATAAGATGGTCTTGTGACCAAAATAAAGGGTAAGGGAGTCAGTTATGCAAGGGGAAGGTATTAGCACCCCTCACATCCGTTGTACTCAATGAGATCCATTTTGTTTGTTTGTCTTAAAGGGTTTATTTATCTACAATTATACTTTCTTAAGGTGGAGATGAATGGTTTTTTTTATTATTGCGTTCGTGAGGGTTTCGCGACCCTTTTCCTATGTATCCAACGAAGGAATCAGAACACCGTAGTTCCTCTAGAAAATGGTTTGTTTGTTTGTGTTTTAGTGGGCGACATTAACGCACACATTCTAGCAATAGGCATGGCCAGTATCACCGTAAAACGGAGATAACATACCCTTTGGGGGAATTTTGATTTGTTGAGTGTTTTGTGAGTTTTAAAATAAATTCAAGTAATGATTAAAAGTGTTTTTGGATCTTTGATTTGTGAATGTTAAGTTTTAATTACAGAAGAAGAAAAGGTTAAGAGGGAGACTAGAAAACCTAATTGTTTGTTATGTACAAATGAGCCAAAAGTCTATTTCGACATAAGGCGATCGAAATAAGATTTAATCGCCTCGTAGAGTTACCTAAGGGAGTAAGGTATCATGGTTTGAGCGAGCAAATAATGAAATTTAAATTCTAAATATTTTTTGTAGTTTTATATTATATTAAATAAGTAATAGCAAAAATTGATTTAAAAAAAATATTAAATAAAATATTAAGTAAATAGTAAAAAGAAAAACTGATTTAATAAAAAAACATGTTTTTTTTAAAAAAAATTTATGGTATGAAATAATTGTATAAACTAAGTTATTATCCATTATCAAATATTAAATAAAAAGGAAAAAAGTCTAAAGAAACAAAATACCCCAGCAGGGGTCGAACTCGGATTCCCTTGATCATTGATGGTGTGTTTTTCCAACTAAACTAAGCTGATTATCTGTAATATCCATGATTTTATTAAAACAAAAGGGAAAATTGAAAAAGACAATGGACCACTAAGCCCACTGGGCTGACCCTTTTGGAAGAAGAAAAGAAGGAAAATGATGTAACCCTAGCAATGAAGCATCGCGACTTGGAATTAGAAAGGGAAGAGAATATTGATCAAACCATTATCATTGTTATATGGGGAAGGCAAAAACAAATTAAATGTTATCAGTTCCAATAATCTTTTTTTATGCTTTTTATCGCAAAAAATTGAGACCCTCTCTCTAATATCAACTCTTCACCCTCCTACTCTAGGGTCCATTCAAACCCTCCCAATCTTCAATCTCCCTTAATCCTCTACACTCTTTGCATGATTCTTCAAAACCACTCTTCATCGTCAACACAACAACTCCTTATCTTTCTGTATCATTTTCCTGTTTGAGTATATTGCGTTCATAATTGTTTGATTTCTTCTTTGAACTTGAAACTCTTTCGTGTTTTAGATCTGAAGTGGTGTGTTAAGTGCGAAACCGTTCGAGACGTTTACAACGTGAGACAAAAATGAAGAAACAGGAGGATAAGAAAGGAAGAGAGCGAAACAACGACTCGATGAAGGCGTAAAAAAATTCATCGGCGGAGGGTGAGACGTAGCACCGAGATGAATTGGAAAAGGGCAGCGCTTCAGCGGAAAAGGAGACTGGATTGTTGAACAAACAAGAGGCTCGGGTGTATCATGCATGCATTTTTTTGTTTTAAATTCGATTTGCTTACACTTATGTTAATTTCTCTCCTCTTTGTTCAGTGGAGAATATAGATGGAAATGGAGAGACAAATAAATTAGAAGGCATAACTGTGTTCGGGGTTGGGAAGAAGTTAGATGGGCGGAGAACTAAAGTCAGTAATGTCATAATAGGGCCAAAATCTGTTTATCAAAGGTGATAGAGTTTTTTTCAAAATTCTTTCTATTCCTTGAGATAATTTCCTATTCAAAGTCTTTATTTTTTAATGAACTGAAAAATAAACAATTTCAATACATGGATTCCACCATGATAGCAGGAGTATGCAAATGATTCACAAAATGCTAGCATCACAAACCATATTTCAGAGATCATATATTCAACAAAATGTTAAGGTGTTGTGAAAACATTACCTGGTTTGAAGATTGTCACAGAGGCAAACCTCAGAAGTAGGTTCCTTTGTGGTTATTTTTTGTTGTTGACCTTGACACTCATTGGCCTAGGTTGTTTACTATTGCAGGGAGCTTGGAGATTATTATTGATAATGTTCTCTTTTGTTTTCTGGATCTATTGTTGGTATTATTTCTTTCTGTGTTATCCTTGGTTTTTTTTACTGGCTGGTATCTCACTCTCTCGGTTTTGCTGACTGGTATCTCACTCTCTCGGTTTTGCTGGCTGGTATCACACTCTCTCGATTTTGCTGGCTGGTATCTCACTCTCTTAGTCTTGCTGGTTGTGTGCTCTCTTGCTGGCTGTTAGTATGCTTTTGGTTTTTTTGTTGGTATGTTGTGATATTTCTTGTTGTATGTTGTGATATTTCTTGTTGTATATTTGTTCTCTTCTCCTTCGGTTTCTTATGCTGGCTGATCCCCCCTCTTAAATGAACAATGGCTTTTCTTTATAGTGAAATAGAGGTGGAAATTATGGGGGGAAATTAGTGAAATTTTGAACATATTTGGAAAGATGACCTTGTGGCCTTTTGAGTAAAGGTTTGGGTTATGTCTATTTGGTGCAACTGGTTTTTTGAGGCTTGCAACAGGTTTGGCACAGGTTTTTGCATGTTCTGTTTAGTTTGATGCAAATATGGATTGTTTTGGTTAGGTGACATCTTTTTAAACCCTATTCTCTTTTCCTCTTTGACTTTCTATGATGTAAAGCAATTGTGCTTTTTACATAATTTCCGAAGGATTTTCCATTTAGGAAAATGATGACATAAGGTCTTTGGCCATGAACTGGTGCTAGCTGTTTTTATATTGGATGATTTTGATTTGTTTTGGCTACTGCGCTTGGTGTTTTGTGTTGATGTACTTGGCAGCTTGGCTGCAAGTCTGTCTTTTGTTTACAGCAGCTGCTTTCCTGCTATTCTGCTGCTATATGCTAATGTTGGTTGTCTTAGCAGCCTGCCTTTGTGTTGCAGTTTTGGCTTTTTGCTGCTTGCTATGTTGCTACCTTGCTGTTTGTTGTTTTTTAGGCTATACTTGTTACGCAGGTTTTAGGAAATTGGCTGCTGTTTGTTATTTCCTTTTTCCTATTATTTGGCAACTTGCAGCTATCGTTACATTAGTTGTTATTTTTGTGCTTGCTTTCCTGCTGCTGCCTTGGTGATTTGCTGCATCTGTTTTTGTACTTGGCAGTTTTAACTTTGCTTTTGCAGTAGGAAAACATTTGCGAATTTCTGTTCCCTTTTGTGAACCAAAAAGATCAAACTTTTTGTGATTTGCAGAAGTAGGAGATAGTCCATGATTAAAAACAAAACCTTTTAGTTCTGATTCCAAATACAAATCCTAATGATGAGCTTTCTTGTTTAACAAATAATTCTTGCTTGAATTTTTCACATGTTGATTGTTTGCTAATTTTTCCTTTTCTTGTTTCATGAGCACGAGGAGTGGATGGCAAGCGAGGCAAGGTTAAAAGGCGAAGAGAAGACCATGGCTAGAAAGGAGTGGATGAGTTGCTTGAAGATTAAGCAAAGAAGACTTTAAGAAACAAAAATTATTTCTTTCTTTGTAAACAAAACAATATTTGTAGCTTGCATTAACTTGTAATCCCTTTGCAAACTGCCCACAAAAAAAATGTAATGAACGCAAACTTGAATAAATTTTGAATGATGAAATTTGTTATACGGAAGTTAGACAAATCTTAGATCTTGTTTGGACTTTGAAACACTCACTTGAATGGTTTGAATGATACACCTTTATTTCGTAACTTGAACTTCAAAAACATCACAAATGACTTTTGTAACTTGTATCACAAGTAAACCATGCGCTTTGTCTTTCAATCCTCAATCTTCATATCACGCCTAAACGAAACTTGCACTTTCAACGAGAAACTTAACTCTGATATCCAAACCATAAGTATCTTGTAACTTAAGCAACAAAAACACGCCTTGATCATCATGAACCCCCAACCTTATTTTTTACACCCGGATTCCATGTTCATCCTTTTAAACTTCAAACTCCTTACTCAGTGACTTAGATATCTTTAAAAAAAACTTTAAGTGCAAAGAGATATTAGACATGAAACCCCTAACCAAAGGTACTTGACTTCGAGTTATCTTTGAGGCAGATGAAAGAAACAGTTCACAAAAACCATGGATCCAAAACCTTAGCATCTTGACCAACAAACATGGAAATAAACCCTAATCCCAGCTCTGATGAATTCAAGCGAGAAAAAAACTTGTAACTTGATAAGAAAGCAATCCTTGATACCTCAAGAATCCACCGTACAATCCACTAATTGAGAACCAGATGAATTTCCTTTTACCTGATAAGAGAACTTTAAAACAAAATTAGACATAAAGAGGGCACAACCCTAATACCTTAGTCCAAGGCGCCTGATTCCATGAGATGCGAGATATGCAAAAGACTTAATAAAAATGATGCAAATGGGATGCAAAGTTCAAATCCAAATAAAAGAAAAAAGAGGTAGGGAAAATTTGGGGTACGACAAGAATGTATACAAAGTGTTGGTTTTGAAAATATTTGTTGAAAAGGGAATGTTTGGGAAGATGTTTGAAAATGCCAATGTAAGGCAATTTTGTAATGATTCTCGTATCGTTGAGAATGTATACAAAATTTTTGTTTGAAAAGTGTTTTGAAAGTGTGAAGTGTAAAGATTGTTTTAGTTTATACGCAAGCAATTACGAGCAATCTACCTACTCAAAATTTTTTTGTTCTTTTCCTCCTCCTTTAGATAGTGCTTGTTTACCATTTAGTTGGTAGAGAGACATATCATTGGATGTGAGGGGCAGGCATGGGTCGTCGTACAGTCATAGAAGGCAACTTATAGGACACTTTAGCAATTTCTGTAAGGGACTAAGATCGTTTACCGAAGGCAACATCGAAGGGTCATCGAGGGACTACGATCTTGTAATCGAGGGTCTTTGCTAAATCATCCCACGTTCGAGAGGCATGACTATTTTTATCTGAGGCAACAAGTGTGGGTTACCCTAGAGGTGCATGTGTGAAAAGTATGTTTTATTCAAGTATTTTGTCTTGCATTTAGGTTGTCTAGTATTGATTTTAAGTTTTTCCATACAAACCCTAATTACTAGCAATAATATGGAAAGCGATAAATTACGGAATTTAAAGATCATATGCTATTACAATACTTTTGGAGATGGGGATACAAATTTAAAAATGAGGATAAAGTAAAATAAAACATAATTATTATTACAAGGCTTTGACAATTACATAAATTATAATGCGAAATGGTAAAATGCACAAAGAATGTAAAGTTAAAGGAAATTGTTTTTATGGGTTTTTTGATGGAAAAGGTTTTGTAGTTAATTTAATTACAAAAGGGGTTAATTAATTAAAAATAAAACCTAAGTATAATGATTTAAATTATTTTAGAAAATAACTTGAATGTTTTATCTAGAAAAATGTTTTTGTATAGTTTTAGGCCATCTCCAAGTAGTGCAATATGTCCAAAGTAACCTTAATGATCTAAAACTACAACAAAAATCTCAAAATTAGGAATATTAATGCCTGAGATGACACGGGCTGTGTTAGCGGACACGGGCACCCGTGTCAGAATCTGCCTGTTTTGCCAAATTTCCAACCCAACTGAATTGACATGGGCCATGTCGTGTGACACGAGCGCCTGTGTCATCCTTTGTCCTGCTTTTTTACTAAGTTTTCTCTCTGATATATCCTGTTGCATCCTTTTGAAAATGAAAGCAAATGATGTATGTATAAAGATATTACAGTTTGAGAAAATTTACCTCTTGAAGTGAAAACTTTAGAACATGTATGGATGTTTTCGGGTGCAAAGTGGTGATTGATTAAACTTCTTTGGACCTTCTTGAAGCTATGTCAATCCTCACTTTATGCCGAAAGTTGTTGAATCACTCCAAACAAGTCAAGTTGTAAGGTACTATTTTTGAGTTTAGAAGATAGTGATAATGATGTTACAGAAGTTGTTCTTGTATTTGGACAACTTCTATATGATGTATGTGAAGTATTTGGATGGTTTGTTTGGGAAAAACTTGCAAGGTTTGGGAGATTCAAAGATTTGGACTTCAAAGCTCAAAAATGGAGGTTTTGTGGACAATTCTGGTTTTTTTTAGAGTAAAGGGGTTTTGAGGGCTTATTTTATCTCTTTCCATCTTGAAAATGATCTCTCTATTTATAGGCAAGAGGTTTTAAGACAAGGGTTGAATAGATTTGCAAGATCACATGTTGTGGCTAGGTTGATTTGTAAATGAAGCAAGCTTGAAGATTATAGTTCCAATGCTTTTTACTTTGCTTCATAGAGTTGTTGGATACTTTAAGTATGCTTATCTGATTTTGTATGTTGAGTGTGTGTAGAAGGAACAAGTTAGAGGCTCAAGGAGGGATGACTTTATGATTAAAGCTACTTTGCAAGAATGGCAATGTTAACTTTGTGCCAAAATGGAAAAATCATTTGGACAATGCTTAAATCAAATGCACCATAGCTCAAAAGTTTATGTAAACATTAAATTATGGTGATATTTGCAAGTTAGAAGGCTAGCAAAGCAAGATTATGCATCATATCATGTGGATTGGATTATGTGTTCTTCACCAAAATGACTTGTAATTCAAGAATGGATGCCCAACTTCATGTATTTGAATCTCCTAGCTCAAGTGTGATAAATTCATGCTCTTGGATGTTTTGGAAAGCTTGAAAAATTGTCTACAACTTTAATGTTAACCACTTTGGACAAATCAAATTGGAACTTGATGAAAATTGGCTAAGAAGTTGGGACAAAAATCTGACCAAACTTGTTGAAAATTTCTCAAACTGTTTATACAAAAATGTCATGACTTCATTAGCCTATATCTTCAAATCTAAAATTTTTTTGGATATCAACCCTCTAATACGAAGTTGGAGAATTCATAAAGATCTACAACTTTCATTTTTAAAGTTTTCTTTGAATCATCTTGCATCTTGGTGAAAAAATATCATGAGGTAATGAAATTATCAAATGTAAAAACAGAAAATTTCTAAGTATTGAAAACTTTAACTTTTTGTGGACTTTCTCGACTTTCTTGATTCTTGATGATCAAATTTGATATTTTTTTAATTTCTTGATGAATTTTGATCTTTGGAATGTAATGTTGACCAAAAAAGTCAAAGTTTGACATATTGTGTATCAATTGACTTTTCATCAGCTGGTCAAAAACTCAACTATCAATATTTTGATCTTGAGAAATGATTTGAGTCATGAAATTAGGTCAACATGTTGTGTTTGAGTCCTTGAGATTATGTTTCAAACCATTAGATTATGTATTAGGTCAAAAGTCAATGATCATTCAACTTCAGTTAAAACCCTAATTTGTGGTCTCAGTGCTTAGGAGGTGGGTTTATCTGATCAAACCCTTGAGAACCCTTGAGAAATGTCTTGAGAAAAGAGAGGGAAAATTTTGGGGTACAAAAGCTGCCCTTGTTCAATCTTCTTAAATCTTCTTAAACATGGAGGTTTTTGGGTACAACAGTTTGTTTAAGAATACGTGACTGAAATCTGCATTCATGGTTGCTGTTAGCTAGAGTCACCACTGAATTTTCTTTTATCCAACAAAGGAAAGGGTGAAAAGAACAGGAAAGACCTTTTTTAAATATTTTGAGTTCAGGGGGTAGATTATATAAAGGGAAGGTATTAGAACCCTTTCTGTTGTACCCCAAAATTTTCCCTCCCATATTCTTCAAGGTTTGTCAAGAGTCATCTTCAAATGGCTCAAGATTTCTCAAGGGGTTGCACAGTCCAAATGCCTCATAAGCCAGTCAAAATTAGGGTTTTGTTTCTTTCAAGGAATTTGAGGTTTTCAATGGCTCAATCAAGTCTCATGTGCCTATATACATCCTCGAGCACCTACATGCCAAGTTTCAAGACTCACAATGCCAATTTGCACAGTCAAAAGCCCTATTTGATCTACAGTTAACTGCAGGGGCAAAATGGTCATTTTACAGTCAAAAGTCAGAATTTTTGGTCCACATCTCATTTTGAGTCCACAATCATCATTTGATCAAGTCTTGATCATGATTCCACAAGCATGGCTCAAAAATCATCAAGATGCAAAAAGTTACTATTTTTGGACAGCAGAAAAGTCAACTGTATCTTGACCAAGGCATACCTTTTTCATGGTTCATCAGAAAAATCCCATACAATTCTCATTTTTAAGGGGATGACATTTCTTACAACTCATCTTCACATTCCAAGTCCAAGAAATGGTCTCATAAGAAGTTATCAATTTCTACATTATAGGTCCTTTTCAAAAGTCAACAAAAAGGCACTTTAAGTCAAAGACCATAACTTGAGATTGGTAAATCCAAATGACATGGTACTAAAGGCATTGGTTAGAGGACTTCAAGACCTTTCCAAAATGTCCAAGAACATGTTCATATGATCAAAATTGAGCAAGATATTCATTGGAGAAATTGGGAAATTTTTGTGAATTTGCAAAAGTCAACTTTGCTCAAAACACCTTGTTTTTGCTAATGGGCCTCAAATTTCTTCTTGAAACTTTATCCAAGGCCTATGCACGACCCATCAAGCTAAATTAAATTTATTTTCTTATTTTTTATTAATTAATTGGATTTTTAATCAATTTTAATTAATTTAATTAATTTAAATTGTAGGAAATACAAAGATTTGATTTTTCAATCTTTTTGGGAAGCAAGAATGACCTAAAAAAGCTGGCAAATTCGTGTACCAATCAAGGATATCAAAATCTCCAAATTTAGCAAGTTTCTTCAATAAAAAAGATTCAAAAATATTTGATTTTCAATCAAATATGCAATCATCAATTCCATGGATTTCTTTGCAAGATTATGACCTAATTCCATTCTCCTATAAGTACACAAGCCAACCCTAATCATGCATACGTGAGTTTGCTGCAGAAAAGCCATAACCACATTCAATAAAATTCAAAGAAAAGTCAAAACTGATTTCCATATTCTAGCACGATTCAAAGACTTTTGTTGATTCAAACACATTACTGGAAGTGTCAGGGACATGTAGCAATCAAAACCAAGCGCTAAAGCTACAGGAATCACCTAGAACAGTTTCACGGTTTGCATATTTTGTCCATAATCGTATTGCTCAAATCATACATATTTAACATGATTTATTGTTTGTTTTGTGTTGCTTGAATCCACGTGAAGCTAATGGTATAAATTAATTGAGTTATAATGCACAGAATCACAAGTTACCATTGACGAATTCTAGGGTTCTTGAACTCTAAAATTGGGGCTTTACAGTACAGGAAAAATTAAGCCTTGAGAGACCCATGATTGAACTCGTGAGAACCAGACGTACACGTTGGACTATTCGCGAAATATTTATGTTAAACACAGGCCTAATCGCTATTTTTCCTCATGGTATATTGTGGGGGTTAAAAACCCCCGCTATCTAACTTTGTTTTTTACAGGAAAACGAGGAAGACGAAGGACGTGTTAGTATGTGGTTGGCTAATTCAAAAAGGGCGCGCGTTTTATTTGTGTTACAGCATATTGGGTTATTTCTTAATATTATATTTGCTTCTTATCATATTAACAAATGCGTGCAAATGGCTTGGTGGATGATGCGCTGGCTGGTGATCATTGGGACCTGGGTTCGAATCCCAGGTCCCCCAAATATTTGTTTCTATTTTTTCTACATATGATTACATGCAGGCTTCAGGCAGTGTTCCACCATGTACCTCCAGACATCCAGGCGCCAAGTGGCCACAAGCATGAATCTGATGGTCCAAAGATGGATGACTATCATGCTCCTGGTCAACCCACGTGTAGACAATCAAAAAGGTCAAACAAACTGGCAGCTTAATGGGCTTGAAGATTGCTAACAAACCTCCATATTGGGCCATCACCCCCCTGGTTTATTATTCCTTTTTATTTTCTTTTCCTTTTTATTTTCTTTTATTAATTATTATTATTATTTAATTAACTCATAAATTATTTATTTTCATAATAAAATTCAGAAAGCTAAAAATAAAATATTTGTATTATTATTATTATTTATTTCACCTTTAATTTATTATTTTTGTAAATAAATTCTAACATAGATTAATTTAGTTAATTAGGTCAACTTTAATTTTTTTTCCCCAATAAATAAAATCCACATAGAATTAGGTTTTTTTTGACAACTTTTAATCATGCTTTCCTTTTTATTTTATTTTTATTAAAAACATAAAAAACTTAAAAAAAATATTTCTTTTATTTAATTAATTTGAATTAGGTTTAATTAAATGCAAAAAGGACCCAAAATTTCATTCTTTCTCAAAAAGGGTCAAAACCCTAAGGACTTTCTCGATTCAATTTCTTTTCGCGTATATTATTTTTTGATCATTATTCATGTAATTGCTCCGAGGATGTAATAGATAATTAGGACCCCTTTTTTATCGCTTTCTTTATTTTCTCGCAATTTATTTTTTCAAGGGTTGCTTTTGGCGATGTAAATACCCGACCCCTTGTAATAGCGTAGATTTACTTTCCGCAATTTACTTTCTGCAACTATTAACTACTATGCATGACAAGACTTGTATGAAATAAAAATCAACTCGTAGCTCACCGTAACTTGTACAAAGATAATTTAACATGAAACCTGACACACGTGCACATGCCACTCCTAGGGTACGCCTCACTTGGTTGCCTCGACGTGGTCATTGAGTATAGGGTGTTTTAGAGGTCACCCTCTTGTCTAAAGATCCAAGTTGCCTCGAAACGGTTGCCTCAGATAAAAAGGATCTAGGACATTAGGGTTACCGCTAAGGCGTCCTACTATTGCTTTGGTGACCACACATGTCCCTATAATCGAATTGACCCGACAAACTCCAACGACGATGCTACCTACTTCTCAATAGTGGGATAGTACTGTATAAAGGACATTTACACAACTTAATTCCTTTGAGTAGGTAGGTTCTTAGATACTTGCTCTTTCAAAACAAAAACAACTTTTCGCACTCACACTTTTCTGACAAAAGTTTTCAAACAAACACTTCATACACTCTTGAGGACTGATAGAAGAGTCAAAACGAAGTTTTCAAACAAACTTTTTCAAAACCCACAAACACAAGAAAAGAAAAACATTTTTGAAAACATAGTGAGCAAGTACCTAAGAGCCCGTGGATAACCACAGATAGAAAGGGTGCTAACACCTTCCCTTTCTATAATCTACCTCCCGAACCGAGAAACATCTCGAAAAGGAATTTTGCTGTGCTTTTGTCCTTTCCTTGTTGGAGAAAATAAAAGACGGTGGCGACTCTTGCTTAACACGACATTTCACGAACCAGCATTCCAAAACAGTCAGTTCTATTTCCACCGATCACAGAACTGGCGACTCTGCTAGGGACTTTATAAGTGAGGTGTACCTTAGGATTAGACCACTCTTGTTTTCAATTGTATGCCTTGTTTGCTTTAATATTGTGGGCTTGCATTGGAGTTTTATAGATCCTAACCCGGATATGGGGATACCCTTTAGAAGTAGCAACAAACTGTGAGGGAACTGTGCGGGGTATACCGACATGGTTGAAGCAGTTGCTACGTTGATGTGGCACTTTGGTGAATACCGGTAACCCTTGAGTCAAGTCAAGGAGAGTACGGGGCCGCCGCATGGTGTCGCGAAGCATCAACTGACCTTATAACCTTACTTGACCATCCTGGCCTCTTTAGGGGTAGTGAGATGACCGACTTTGGTGCAGTCCGAAGTTTGTAGATACTCGATACTACACTCATTGAGGGTTGTTTTCTTGGAATATTTTGGTCGCTAGTTAAGTGGCTAAATCAAAACAATGAACATAGAAAACAATCCAATGATATTGAGCTCCTTAGAACCCAGTTACTTTTGATAGGACAGGTTTTGAGCCAACCAACTTCAAGAGGGTAGTACCTAAACTTCATGCTGGCCTAAACTCTAAGGGTTGTCTGGTGTGACTTGTGTGCCTTATCATGTTTGCTTTTTGTGAATACTTGTGGTGTGTCTTTATCATAACATCATAACATCATAAAGCATCATATTCATTTACTAACCACTTCAAGGGTTTGAATCTTCATCTTTGTTCTTGTTTTGTAGGACATGGAGACTATCCGCAGGAAAATAATTCAGGTCAACCTTGTAAGGATCCCTCCTCAGCTTAAGGAGCTTACATCCAAGATTCCCGAGAATTCTTCCTTCAGTGAAAGGCATGGTAGACTCATCAGCTTGGTCAACACCAACATTGAAGAAGATATGATAAAAGTTCTCTTCCAGTTCTTTGACCCCCTGCACCACTGTTTTACATTCCCGGATTATCAATTGGTGCCTACTTTGGAAGAGTTTTCTCAACTTCTGAAAGTTCATATTCTTAGTCAACTACCCTACAACGGTACAGAAAGGGAACCAAAACTTGAAGAGGTTGCTCAAGCATTACGTCTACAACCATCTGACATCAAGGGACATTGGGAAGTCAGAAGTGGTATCAAGGGATTCTTGGCAAAGTTCCTGTTTGAGAAGGCACAAGAATGTTGGAATTCTCTCGACCTACAAGCCTTTGAAGAGATTGTGGCACTCCTTGTCTATGGGTTGGTGTTGTTCCCGAATCCTGATCAACTTATAGATATAAATGTTGTCAAGATTTTTATGTCCAGGAATCCCATACCTACATTGCTTGGGGACATCCTCCACTCATTTTACACTCGAACAATGAGAAAAAGAGGTGTTCTCATGTGCTGCACTCCTCTCCTGGCAAGGTGGTTTATTTCGCACCTTCCACAATCAGTTTTGAAGAACGAATGGGGTTTAAGGTGGTCACAATGATTGATGACTCTTACACATTCTGATATACATTGGTGTTCTTGGTCCAGAGAAAATGTCACTATCATTGATCGTTGCGGGGAATTTCCTAATGTTCCTTTACTTGGAATTAGAGGAGGCATTACCTACAATCCCTGTCTGGATTTGAGGAAATTTGGATATGCTCGGAGGGATGGCCCTCATGACATGTTGATTCTTGACATAGTTTTTGACTTCGACAACGATGCGCAAGGACTTCGTCAAAGGTTCATCAGAGCTTGGAGGATGCCTAACAAGGTAGATAGTAAGACACTGGGGCACAAGAATTCTATCCCCCTTGAGCCTTACCTCAAGTGGATACGAGCCCGCTCCCAGAAGCTTTTGATGCCATATCCTCACATTCTCCCCGTGATCAAAGAGCCTGTTGTGGAGGGAGAGGTCCCATACACCATTCAACATCCTGACATGCCAACATCTTGGGAAGAAATGCAAAAGAGCTGGATCCAACTCAAGGAAGAGCGGAATTCTCTTGAAGCCAATCTACATGCCAGTGAGAAGAAAGTCTTGGATATCACCCGCCTACTTCACGAGGAAAAGACCCTTAACACTTACATCGCTCCAAAGAGGATGCGCAGTGTCTTTTGGGATTAAGTATTTTGTAATATTTCGCTCATGAGGCATTGATGTACTAAACAAATTACTTCTTAATATAACGTGTGTTCCTTTTTTGTCTACAACGAATTTGAATTTTCGAACCCTTGAATGCATTGCATAAATAGCATACCATGCATCATATGCATAACAGGTACCCTTTTTCACAGGTCACTTATCTTCTTCGCTGTTTATTTCAGCAATCATCATGACTTCCGAACCTACTACTGAACAAGCTATCAAGGCCCTCCAGGCCCAGAATGCCCAGTTCCAAGAGTTGGTTATGAGCCTAGCCCAGGGTCAACAGTAGTTGAAGACTCTGATTCTGAAGAAGAAGAAGAGGACTGTCTTGTTCAACACTGGACGCAGATTCGGGAATGGACTACAAAATGAGGTTGATCTGAGTACTTCCTATGTAGGGAAAGACAGTCCCTAAGAGAGAAGGGTGCCTAGTCCTGTGGTCTCCGACAATAAGACGGACTATAATGATGAACAGTACCCTCCTGTCGAGGACAGGTACAAAGAGCTGGAGAACCGCTTAAGTGCTATGGAGATTCAACATGTGCCTGGGTTGGACTTTGGAGACCTAGGCTTATCCTCTGGGGTGGTGATTCCCCATAAGTTCAAGGCACCTTCTTTTTCAAAGTACGACGGAGCTTCCTGTCCTAAGCTGCACCTCCGGTCGTATGTAAGGAAGATCCAACCTTACACTGCTGACAAGAATTTGTGGATCCATTTCTTCCAGGATAGTCTTTCAGGGACTCAACTCGAATGGTTCTATCAGCTAGATGGAGCCAATATTCGTAACTGGGAGGATTTGGCTACTGCGTTCTATAAACAGTATCAGTATAATTCTGACCTCGCTCCTACGCGTACCCAACTCCAGGGTATGTCACTAGGGACGGGTGAAGGATTTAAGGAGTATGCTCAAAAGTGGAGAGACCTGGCTGGAAGGGTGCAGCCACCTTTGACTGACCGTGAACTCGTGGATATGTTCTTGGGGACCCTGTCTGGTCCGTTCTTCAACCATCTGATTGGGAATTCTTCTGCCGGGTTTACAGACCTCATCTTGACTGGTGAGAGAATTGAAGTTGGTATCAAGTCTGGGAAGATACAGAAAGGTGCCTCCTCGAGTACTGAAAAGAAGCCCTTCAAGAAAGAATTTAGTGTTGTCTATGGTTCAAGGAGACAGAATAAACCGGAACGCCGCCAAGCTGTCAACGCAGTGGTAATTTCAAAGCCTACTGCTGCTCCTCAGCAATATAATCAACAAAGGGGTGAGAGACACAGAAGGCAGTTTACTTGACTCAGTATGACCTTGTCCCAGATATTGCCGCAACTATTGACGACCAATCTGGTGACTCTAAAAGAAGCTCCGAAGATCTTAAACATAACGTCACCAAAGTATAACCCCAACGCCCGCTGCGCTTATCACTCTGATAGCCCGGGGCATACTACGGATGATTGTTGGGCTCTGAAGAATAAGGTTCAGGACCTAATTGATGCTAAAGAGATCGAGTTCGAGGCACCCGAAAGGCCCAATGTTGTGACTGCTCCCATGCCCAAGCATGGAGTGAATGTTGTAGAGGAGGACCGGTATGTAGCCTCTGTGGATGATATTGTTACTCCGATGTTGACCGTCAAGAGGAACCTGTTGCTAGCCGGTTTATTTCCGGGATATAGTAAAGGTTGCTATCTATGTTCTGTTTCACCTGCTGGTTGTCCTTTGTTGAAGTCAGGTATCCAAAACCTGATGGATAATAAAGAGATCTTGTTTGAGAAGGTTGCTGTTCCTGCTACCCCTACTGAAGAAGTGTCCATTGTTACTATTTTCAACAACTCTCCTAAGGCTCCCTCAAAGAAGCCTGTCAAAATCATGTCTACTCAGAAGGTTGCGCCTATAATCATCACTGTTCCGGGGCCCATCCCATATACATCCGACAAAGCTGTCCCTTGGCACTATGGGGCAGATGTTTATGTGCTTGGAGTTAAACAAGAGTTTGATACTAGTACCGGCATCAGCAACATCACCGGGCCTGCCAAAGTCACTCGTAGTGGTAGACTGTTCTCACCAGATATTGCACCACCAGCCATCCAGAGACCTATTGTCATCACACCTGCAAGTGTGCCTGCTTCCCTTCCTGACCAAGTTCCTATTTCTACCCCTGCTGCCGAGGCATCTGACGCTCGGGGCAAAGGGATCACCACAGATGTGCCCGCCAAGACGGAGGCACCGAAGACCGTCAATGTTGAAGCTTCCAAATAGGAAATGGAAGAGATTCTTAAGATTATCAAGAAGAGTGATTTTAATGTAGTTGAGCAGCTGGGGCACACCCCATCTAAAATTTCTATGCTATCACTGTTGTTGTGTTCAGAGGCCTATGCCAAGGCTCTGATTACCTTCCTGAAGACAGCCCACGTGCCAAAAGAGACGTCACCTGATCAATTTACCGATTGTATGGTCAACTTAACTGCTGATAATGGTTTGGGTTTCTCTGACGCTGATCTGACTGCTAAAGGGAAGAACCATAACGATGCCCTGCATGTCTCCATTGAATGCAGGGGCACTACTCTTGCACATGTGTTGGTTGACACTGGAACCTCATTGAACGTCTTGCCCAAGAAAGCTCTAGACAGGTTGGATTGCGAGGGTTTGGAGCTCAAGCCAAGTAACATTGTTGTCCGGGCCTTTGATGGGTCCAAAAGGATGGTACATGGCGAGGTTGATATTCCAATCAGGGTTGGTTCTCAGGTATTTGACTCTACATTCTATGTGATGGACATCCGACCGTCCTACTCTTGCTTGCTGGGTCGTCCTTGGATCCATAAAGCTGGAGCTGTGACCTCCACACTACATCAGAAGCTGAAATACCCGGTCAGGGGGAAGATTGTGACAGTGCAGGGGGAGGAAGAATATATGGTCAACCACCTTAACTCGTTCCGGTACATAGAGATGGATGGGGAGTTCATTGAGACCCCCTTTCGGCACTTTGAAGAGGTTCCTCCGACACTGGCATCGGCTGAAACTGTGATTGAAGATTCTCCTTTGAAGATGGCTTCCTTAAAGGATGCCCGGGCTGTGGTTGAGAAAGGTGAGTGTGCAAACTGGGGCCGACTTCCTGATTTCACTCTGAAGACTGACAAGTTTGGTTTGGGTTTCACTGCAGAAGCTCAGAGGGCTGTTCGTAAGGCAAGGATTGGAAGACCTCCTGTGTTCATTAGCAACTCGGGAGTAAATGCCATTGAAGACGACGTGGAGGAATCTGAATTCGACAGCTGGATCTACCCCAAAACCAACGGTGGACCGAACAACTGGACTGCAAAAGACTACGTACCTATTACTTTTGTCACTCAGTAATGAACTCCTTTGTTTTGAATTTGTAACAGACAATAATTTGAAACTTTATGGCCCGGTGTCTTACCTGGGGCACCGCGGCTTCATTTGTGAGGGCTTTTGTGTGTCATTTTCATATATCATTAATAAAAGCATTGGACGTTTTTTGCATTTCAAATCTTGCGCTCCTTGTCTTTCTTTATTATATATTGCAAAACAGCTATATTTACACACACTCACATATACAGGTCCCAATCCACTCTGGATCTCATTGGTAACGACTCTGCTATTGCCGGTTATGACTTCGAAAATCCGATCAACTTAGCCGAAGACGAAGGTGAAGATGATTGTGAAGTGCCTGGTGAGATTGCAAGACTGCTACTCCAGGAAGAGAGGGCCATTCAGCCACATGAAGAGCCAGTGGAAACGGTAAATCTGGGTACTGAGACAGACAGAAAGGAGGTCAAGATTGGTGCCAATCTGGAGTCTAGTGTGAAACAGCGATTGATTCAGATGCTGCATAATTATGTGGAAATCTTTGCCTGGTCCTACGAAGACATGCCTGGGTTGGATACCGACATTGTGGTTTATCATTTGCCTACCAATGAAGAATGCCCTCCGGTAAAACAGAAGGTTCGTCGTATGCGTCCAGAGATGTCCGAGAAAATCAAAGCTGAGGTTATGAAACAATTCGACGCCGGTTTTCTAGCAGTGACTTCTTACCCTCAATGGGTCGCCAATGTGGTTCCAGTGCCGAAGAAAGATGGTAAGGTCCGAATGTGTGTTGACTACAGGGATTTGAACAGGGCGAGCCCTAAGGATGATTTCCCTCTGCCTCACATCGACGTTCTGGTTGACAACACTGCTCAGCGTAAGGTATTCTCCTTCATGGATGGTTTCTCCGGTTATAATCAGATCAAGATGGCTCCTGAAGACATGGACAAAACCACTTTTGTTACTCAGTGGGGCACCTTTTGCTACAAGGTCATGCCGTTTGGGTTGAAAAATGCTGGGGCAACCTACCAACGTGTCGTGGTTGCTCTGTTTCATGACATGATCCATCACGAGATTGAGGTATATGTCGACGATATGATTGCAAGGTCCCAAACTGAGGAAGAACATCTTGACCATCTACAAAAGTTGTTTGACCGGTTGAAGTCGTACAAGCTGAGATTAAACCCGAACAAGTGCACCTTCGGGGTGAGATCTGGAAAACTGCTAGGTTTCGTCGTGAGCGACAAAGGTATTCAAGTGGACCCTGCCAAAGTGAAAGCCATACAAGAGATACCAGTTCGCAAGACAGAGAAAGAAGTCAGGGGCTTTCTAGGATGGCTGAACTACATTGCCCGATTCATCTCACACCTAACTGCTACCTGTGAACCAATCTTCAAGCTACTGAAGAAAGATCAAGTAGTACGTTGGAACGATGAATGTCAGGCCGCTTTCGAAAGAATCAAAGAGTATCTCCAAGAACCACCCATTCTTATGCCACCGGTTGAAGGGAGACCTCTAATCTTATACTTGACAGTACTTGACAGCTCAATGGGGTGTGTGCTGGGGCAGCATGACGAGTCTGGCCGAAAAGAGCACGCTATTTATTACCTTAGCAAAAAGTTTACCGACTGTGAGACCCGATACTCACTGCTTGAGAAAACTTGTTGCGCTTTGATATGGGCTGCTCGCCGGCTAAGACAGTATATGTTGACTCATACTACTCTGTTGATTTCAAAAATGGATCCAATCAAGTACATCTTCGAAAAGCCTGCCTTGTCCCGAAGAATAGCAAGATGGCAGATGATCTTGACTGAATATGATATCCAGTACACGACGCAAAAATAAATCAAGGGAAGTGTATTGGCAGACCATCTGGCACATCAGGCAGTGGACGACTACCAATCTATGAACTTTGAATTTCCAGACGAGAATATCATGGTAGTGACTGATTATGAAGTACCTGGACCGGATGAAGGACCTGAGGAAGGATCCCGATGGTCTATGCACTTTGACGGAGCCTCAAACTCTTTGGGTAACGGCATTGGTGTTGTGATCATATCTCCAAAAGGCTCTCATACTCCACTTACCGCCCAACTATGTTTCAACTGCACCAACAACATGGCAGAGTATGAAGCATGCATCATGGGTCTTCGAGCTGCAATTGACCTAAGGATCAAGTTTCTGAGTGTCTTCGGAGATTCCGCTCTCGTGATCAGTCAGATCAAAGGCGAGTGGGATATGAAACACCCAAATCTTATTCCTTACAAGGAGTATGTATTGACGTTTGTGATCGGTGGATCTGGAACTGACTGTTTAACGCTGGTTCGCGAAATGTCGCGGAAGCAAGAGTCGCCACCGTCTTTTATTTTCTCCAAATGGAAAGGACAAAAGCACAGAAAAATTCCTTAAAGAGATTGCTCTCGGTTCGGGAGGTAGGTTATAGAAATGGAAGGTGTTAGCACCCTTTCTATCCATGGTTATCCATGGGCTCTTAGATACTTACTCACTTGTGTTTTCAAAAATGGTTTGTTTGCTTTTCAATGTGGGTTTTAAAAAAGTTTCTTTGAAAATTCCAGTTCGACTCTTGTATCGGTCCTCAAGAGTGTTTGAAAAATTTGCTTTCGAAAGCTTTTTGAAAATGTGTTGGTGTGAAAAGTATTTTTGATTTTGGTTTTGAAATTAGAGCAAGTATCTAGAGTCGTCTACCTACCCTAAGGAATTCGTCTGTGTAAATGTCCTTTAAAGTAGTGCCATCCCACCATTGAGAGGTAGGTAGCACCACCGTTGGAGGTGTTCGGGTCAATTCGAAGGTTCGGGACATGGTGATCACCAGAGCAATGGGAAGACACCTTAGAAGCTACCCTCATGCCAGGTTCCCGGATCATGAGGACTTACTAAGACATCCTCTACTCGACGATCACCTTTCGAGGCAAGGCAACAGTGAGGCGTACCCTAGGGGTGGTGTGTGATTTGTGTGTCAGATTCATTTGCATTTATCTTGTCATGTTAAAGGTGATCTAGCGTTTGTTTTTATTTTTGTCCATACATTCTTTCATGCCTTGATTAACAGTTAAAAAATTGCGGAAAGTAAAAGATTCTAAGCTATTACAAAAGGCGCGGGTCCACATCGCCAAAATTTCTTGAACCCGATTTGACAGAAAAATAAAGGAATAATGAAAAGTAAAGAATTAAAAGTGCGACAGATTAATTACAAGGCCTTAGGAGAGATACATAAATATTAAACGAAAAAGAAATAAACACGCGAATTAAATAAGAATTAAACGAGGGCGTTGGACCCTTTTTTTTGCAAAATTAAATTAATGATGGAATTAATTAATTAAAAAGAAAAGAAATGGTTTTTGTGTTTTTTATTGGTATTTTATGATTTTAATTGGAAAAAGAATTAAATGCAATTAAACCTAATTCTACAATTTTTATTTTATTATGAAAATATGTTAAAGTTTTAACCTAATTAATTTACATGCAATTTAATTATAAAATAAAAATAAATAATAGTAAATATTTAATTATTATGCAAGAAAAGAAAAAGGAATAAAAAATTATTATAAACCCTAATTCTATCAATTTTAGATTTTTTTATTAAAAAAAGTTAAGATTAAAACCTAATTTAAAACTAGTTAATTAGTAGACTTTATTTACAAAAATACTAAAATAAAAATATTTATTAATTTTTCTCTTT
Source organism: Vicia faba (assembly GCA_948472305.1). Taxonomy (NCBI): domain Eukaryota; kingdom Viridiplantae; phylum Streptophyta; class Magnoliopsida; order Fabales; family Fabaceae; genus Vicia; species Vicia faba. The sequence goes on along the minus strand of CATIWC010002868.1, from coordinate 336,529 downwards.
TCTGATTTTTTATGTGTTTTTTTGTGTTTTATGAAAATATTAAATTAATTAAAAAAACAATAATTAAAAGAAAATAAACATAATAAAAAAAAATAAAGAAATAAAAAGATTGCAAACCTAGGGGGTCTGCCCCTAATTTTGGAGGTGAGGCCCATCAATTTTGAGCCCAAATCAGCATGGCCTCGTTGACTTTTGTGCTCACGTACCCAAGCATTGACCAGCGTGCATCATATTCTTGAGATCCTGGCCTTTGATTGCATACCCTGGGACGCGTGGACGTTGGATTTTGAAGGCGCATGGTGGACACCACTACTGAAACTGCATATGAACATTATGTGAAGAAAAATATGAAAGGGAGTGAGGACCTGGGGCTCGAACCCAGGTCCTGAACATTACCACTTGCCAGCCTTACCAACCAAGCCAAACGCGCGCGTTGTACTTTAAACATCAAACAATAAATATAAAATATATAATGGTTAGTGGGGCGCTTTACGCGCGAAATTTGAACTAGCCAATCCACTGATGCCACGAGGTCATCTTCCTCGTTGTTTTTATTTTTCCTGAAACATACAAACCATTAGCAACGGTTTTACAAACGTTCTCTTATGCCAGTTTCTGGAAAATAGCGAATAGGCGTCCTTGCATTAGAAATTAGGCGCAACATATGGATTCTTTTCGTCTAGGCACGCTCGTTTTAATGGTCCAGGTCTCAGGTCTCAATTTTTCTTTGGATGGAAAGCCCCAATTCACCAAGCCTGTAACCCTAAAATATGACAATGGTATATTTGCATATAGTGTATAAAAATGCAATTAATCCATATGGTTAGCTTCAGAATACAATACTCAGTATGAATACGCAAATAAAATGTCATGAAACTGTCTCAAAGTTAAAACATGAGTATGCATTTTTATGAGAAAAAACTCGATTCTGTACAATGATTTAGGGCGTTAGAGTTGATGCTTTTGATCCAGGAAGGTTGCTTGATGTCCTTGGAAGGCAATAGGATGAGTTTCTTGGCTTGAATCGCCCTGCAAATAGGTTTTCAGATTTGGAATTTTTTGCAAAAAAGCTTGAGTTTGATAATGGGGTTTTTGCGCAGCTTAGTGGTCAATGGCATTAGGTTTGTGTTCTATACTTATGTATGAGTGAATTAGGTCAAAGAAAACAATCAAAATCCTTGGCATTCATGATTTGGAAGATTTGATTTTTTAAGATCTTTTTTCAATATTTTCCATGCTATTTTGTATCAATCATGACCAATTCTCTTCAATTCTTTCCATATTTGATTATGCACGAATTTTTGAACCTATTACATGTACAAAAAGATTTGATAAATTAGGTTTAGTATTTTCCATGTATTTAATTAATTTAAATGAATTATTATTAATAAAAATTCAAATAAATAAATAAAAAATTAAAAAAACTTCCCTTTGGGCCAAGTGGTCGTGTTCATGCCTTGGATGATGAATTATGGAAGAAAAATAGGCCCATTAGCAATTTTAGGTCATTTGAATCAATGTTGACTTTTCAAAATATCCAAACATTTCCCAACTTCCACAAGGCATAACTTGCTCAATTTTTAAGCTTTGCTCATGTTCTTGGACATTTTGGAAAGGTCTTTGAGTCATCTAAACAATGTCTTTGGTCCCATGTCATTTTGGTTTACCAATCTCAAGTTATGGCCTTTGAATTAAAGTCCCTTTTTGTTGACTTTTGAAAATGACCTATAATGTTGAAATTGATAACTTTTTGTGAGAGCATTTATTGGACTTGGAATATGAAGATGAGTTGTAGGAAATGTCTTTCTCTTCAAAATGAGCTTTGGATGGAATTTTTCTGATAATCCATGTGAAAGTTATGCCCTGGTCAATTTTCAGTTGACTTTTTCAGCTGTCCAAATAAGGAAACTTTTGCATTTTGATGATTTTTGAGCCAAGCTTTGAGAATCATGATCAAGCATTGATCAAATGATGTTTGTGGCTTCAAAATGAGATGTTGACCAAAAATTTTAACTTTTGACTGTCAAATGACCATTTTGCCCCTGTAGTTGACTGTAGTGCAATTAGGGTTTTTAACTGTGCAATTTTGTGCTGAAAGTCTTGAAACTTTGTATGAGGATGCTTGACCATATTTGTAGGCATGTGAGACTTGATTGGGCCCTTGGAAACTTCATTTTCTTGATCAGAAGCAAAACCCTAATTTTGACTGTTCAGGAGACCCTTGCACTGTGCAACCCTTGGGGAGATTTTGAAGCTTGACTTGGAAATTTCTTGAAGAATATGGGAGGGAAAATTTTGGGGTACAACAGCTGCCCTGTTCAATCTTCTTAGACCTGAGGATGCAGATTGGCTGACGTGCCTTTCGTAATCCGAGGGTAGAAGATGATTGAACACTAGAGTGCCCAGAAATTTGCGCTCACATAGCAGCAGTGTGATGATGGAATGGGCTTATGGATGCCATGTTGAGATTGATGAATAGGATGATGGGCTTATAGGTGCCATCTGGATGTTGATCGCGTAAGAGATTCCTTAGCGAGAACCTGCGTACCTGCAAAAGAAAAAATGAGTACCTGTCATGTTGCAGGATCTGGTTTTTGGATGCTTTGTATAGATGTGTCCTGACTGGTTACAGGAGCTGAGTCTTGGAGTTTCAAAAGATGATGAATGAACCAGGGATGGTTACTACCTCAGCAGGAACGGTGAGAGAACCTTGGATGACCTTAACCTCAACAGCAAATGTTGAGAACATCTTGGATAACTTCACTTCAACAGCAATCATTGAGCGAAATCTTACTGGGAATTACCATCTCCGCAGGATCGGGGAGAGAACTATAGGAAATTATAATCTCAAAAGCGGACGTTTGAGAAAAACCTGGAATGGAATTATCATCTCCACAACATTGGGGAGAGAACCATAGGAAATTATAATCTCAAAAGCGGACGTTTGAGAAAAACCTGGGATGGAATTATCATCTCCACAACATCGGGGAGAGAACCATAGGAAATTATAATCTCAAAAGCGGACGTTTGAGAAAAACCTGGGATGGAATTATCATCTCCACAACATTGGGGAGAGAACCATAGGAAATTATAATCTCAAAAGCGGACGTTTGAGAAAAACCTGGGATGGAATTATCATCTCCACAACATCGGGGAGAGAACCATAGGAAATTATAATCTCAAAAGCGGACGTTTGAGAAAAACCTGGGATGGAATTATCATCTCCACAACATTGGGGAGAGAACCATAGGAAATTATAATCTCAAAAGCGGACGTTTGAGACAAACCTGGGATGGAATTATCATCTCCACAACATCGGGGAGAGAACCATAGGAAATTATAATCTCAAAAGCGGACGTTTGAGAAAAACCTGGGATGGAATTATCATCTCCACAACATTGGGGAGAGAACCATAGGAAATTATAATCTCAAAAGCGGACGTTTGAGAAAAACCTGGGATGGAATTATCATCTCCACAACATTGGGGAGATAACCATAGGAAATTATAATCTCAAAAGCGGACGTTTGAGAAAAACCTGGGATGGAATTATCATCTCCACAACATCGGGGAGAGAACCAAAGGAAATTATAATCTCAAAAGCGGACGTTTGAGAAAAACCTGGGATGGAATTATCATCTCCACAACATTGGGGAGAGAACCATAGGAAATTATAATCTCAAAAGCGGACGTTTGAGAAAAACCTGGGATGGAATTATCATCTCCACAACATTGGGGAGAGAACCATAGGAAATTATAATCTCAAAAGCGGACGTTTGAGAAAAACCTGGGATGGAATTATCGTCTCCACAACATTGGGGAGAGAACCATAGGAAATTATAATCTCAAAAGCGGACGTTTGAGAAAAACCTGGAGTGGAATTATCATCTCCGCAGCATTGGGGAGAGAACCATAGGCAATTATAATCTCAATAGCGGACGTTTGAGAAAAACCTTTGATAGCTTCTACTGAGTCTTCATCAGAAAAATCTGTTTGGGGTCGATTTAGCTGGACTAGAGAAGGCCTTGGACTGGATAAGAAATCTTTGGAGTCGATTAACTGAACCGGTATAGGTCTTGAAATATGATTGAGAATTTAGCTGAATCCTTCCTGAAAGATAAAGGTCAGTCATAGGCAATGCATGATATGGACCAAGCAATGATGTTCTCAACATAAATGAGATTTGTATGATGCGTCTATGCATGCTTTAATGATGTATGTGATGTTTAGGAATGTATGTTTTCGTCTAGGAAAGTAAATCCTTGACGGGTGCCGGGAAGTCATATCCTGGGCTGATGTTTGAAGAATAGATTTCGCTTCCGCTGGGGATGATAGCTGCAAGAATACCGGTAGGAGGAGATGACTCCGTTGGGGAATAAACTTGGCGAATGGAATAACTCTGCGGGGGGGGGGGGGGGGGGGGGAAGTACCCTGACGATCTTGCTGGGGAGCGATACTCTGTGGGAAGAGGGATACTTTGCTAAGTTGTTGATGGTAACTTGCTGGAGATATCATTGTTGTGTTGGAAGTGTTAATAGACTTCGCTGGGGATAAGAAGACTGTGTCGACGACGATCTTTCAGTAGCTTTTGGCTGAGGATAACCCAGTTATATCCTGTTAAGGAAATAACTCTTTGAATAAAGTCGGACGACGCGTTCGTGCTTTTGTGGGGATAAGCTTCCAGAATCTACTGGGGATAAGCTTACTGCTTGGGGAGATGGATTCCAACTTTCCTGGGGGGAGCTGGGTTGGATTCTCTGGGGAAGTTTTGAATTGCCCCGGGGAAGTGACTCCATTGAATGTTTGGTATGCCGCCGGGGAACAATCTTAAATCAAGACTGTCGGGGATGTTTGTTAAGACTGTATGCTGCTGGGGAAGGTTGAGATCTGCGGGAGGATACCCAACTTCCTTAAGGTTGATAACTGCTTTGCTTGAGGAGAGTATACTGCTTGCTGGCTCACTCTCTGGGGAATTAAGATACCTGGTTGTGTTCTTCAGCTGAACCTACCTTGATACCTTGGAGGACAGAACAATTAGATCGCTTGGACAACTCTTTGTTGCCCCTGTTTCTGAGGTGGGAGAGGAAGACCCGTGAGGTGCTGATAGTTGTTGATGGACAAACCTTCTTCTGGTAGGCAGGTGACAGGAGGACAGGACATAGTCGTACGCTTTAATCCCTAACTTTTGCCTGGACCGCCCTTTCGGGTTTTCAGTCCATCGGGATACCCATTTTTGCCCAAACCGCCTTTTCAGGTTTTCGACTTGCCGGGTGTACAGATTTTTTATTTCATCCCTTATTTTTGCCCGAACCCTTTTGGTTCGCCGGGAAGCCCTTATTTTTGCCTAGGTGTGTCAACCTAGCGGGTCTTTGATTGTGCGTAGTGTCTTTTTCGACTATGTCCATGTTCTCAGAATGTAGGGAGTTGCCCCTGTTAGAATTGTTTTGTCGTACCACCAGAAGGTGTTTGATCAGGCAAGATTCGTTGTTTGAAATGCCCCAAGTGACTCAGGCGGAGATTTGCCCCAGCCTATTTGGCCTTTTGAGAGATTCTCCGAATCTTGATTGGACTGCCCCAGAAGGTGGACAATAGCCATGCCATTCCCCTTGATTGGAAGTGCTTCTGTTTACTAGGTATTCATCGTGCGAATTTCCCTGTTGTTCAAACAAAAAGTCATATGCAAACAAAGTTATGTTAAAAATGCAAAGCTTATGTCTGTCTTAAAGATTTTGAAAATGCATTCTTTTTCATAAAACAAGTGAATGTTTGTAAAACATGATGTCAACTCCGTATTTTATAGCAAGCCTTAAGGAGTCAGGATACCTTTTGTAACAGTATGCTTTCGAACTAACCCATGCTTCAGCTAGGACTTTTAAGGGTTATAACGTGGCTTGGTTCACGGTTTAAGAAACAAAGGATAAAGGCTCAAATTTTATTTGTACCCACCCGCTCTTCGTGATGTTCTCCAAACCTAAACTCAGTTGATCATGCGTTAGACCTTGTTTGAGTCTTTGCTCTGATTTTTCGGTGATGATTCGGATATTGATGATTTATTTTGAATAGGCAGTCATTCCTCTTTTTTGTCGCGGGTTTGTAAGACCTCTTCCTTGATTTTGTTATCCCTATTTTTTTTGCCTGAGCTGTTCTTTTGTGATTACAGTCAGCGGGATGCCCCAGCTTTGTAAGTCTCCTTCATAGGTTTTGACTTAATGGGTTTTTATTTTGAGAAGTAATGACTGCCTGTCTGTATGATTGTTCGGAACCATCACTGTCTTTTGTTTTGTAAGGACCTCTTTGGTGCTATTCGTTATGCACTTGGATCAACTGAGAAACTACCCTGCCCCAGGTTATGATTAAGGGTTTTAAATTTCGAAAATAAAAACTCCTACTTCTTTGGCTCAGAGGGGTTGACGAGGGATTATCATCCTTATAACTCCAGTGTTTAGGGATTGAAACAATGCCTGTACCTCATCAGCGGGGTCCGTTCAAAAGCATACTGTAGATTGCGGTATCGTTTTCGTCATCCTCCCTCAAGAGGCTTAGAATTATTAATTAAGAGTTGATCATCAGAAAAAATATGAAAATAACTTGCATTTAGTGAATATGAATATATTGTTTTAGAACAGACATATGCGATGCATTAATGAAATAACAATGTTTAACATGAGTAAATGTTTGAACAAAAGAGAATTGCAACTTGAACATTCGAATGAACAAAAATTTCTCAATCCTAGCCATGTTTTGGCAAGGGAGCAGTGATCACGTGGGGAGTCTTGGGTACTTTAAACTGAATCTCTCCAGCGTCGATCATGTCTTGGATCTTATTTTTTAAGCTCCAACAATCATCTGTAGTATGCCCCGGGCTGTCAGAGTGATAAGCGCAGCGGGCATTGGGGTTATACTTCGGTGACGTTGTATTTTGGCTCTTCGGAGCTTCTTTTAGAGTTACCAGCTTGGTCTCCAGCAACTGCGGCAATATCTGGGATAAGGTCATGCTGAGCCGAGTGAACTGCCTTCTCTCGCTCTTTTGTTGGTCGTGATGTTGAATTTGTGACGCTGGAGCCATTTGAGGAGCTCTCCCCTTACCTCCTTGTCTCAAAGGTGGTTGAACAATGACTGGCTTCTTACCCTTAGACTTTTGCCCCAGTTGGTTACCCTGAAGCAGTTGGTTGACGAGAAACCGAAGCTCATCTTGTCTTTGAGCTAACCCTTGAATGGCAGTCACCTGCCCCAACTTCTGGACCTTCAATGCATCCACCTCAGCTTGTAGGTGTCTCAGCCTTTCATCCTCAGCACTGTTCCTGACAAAGATCTCCATGAGAAGTGTCCTTAACTCTCCCTGCCCCTTGGATAGGCTTAGGAAGATCTCCTTGAACTGAGTCTCTTGAGTGTGAAGGTCCTGGTTGTCTTGTTGAGCCATTGCTGAAATAAACAGCGGGAAAGGTAAGTGACCTGCAACAAGGGTACCTGTTATGCAATGATGTGTATGATATGCATGCAATGTTTTCAAGGACCTCGCGGGGTAAACAAGAAGATTGTTAGCATTTGGATCCGGTGGCTTGATTGACGGAACTGCATATTATTGAGAGTCCTTCTTCAAGGGTCAAAGGCTCACCATATCCAGTGGGTCATAGCCTCTGACTTTAGTCATCATGTCTGGTTTTGGTTTCCAAACAACCTTGGTTAGGGGAACCTTCTTTAAGAGTCAGAGCTCGCCATATCAAGTGGGTCATAGCCTCTGACTTTGTCTGGAGGAAAATAAATCCTCTTTGCCCCTTGCTGGGATAGTTGATTCACCATGACCTGCATCACAAGCCCTTGAGATCCTTGAAATGGATTAGGATGTATGCAATGGTATGATGTTATGGTATGCATGGGGTAATGTAGGTAACCTTGTTATGAGTCCCAATTAAGGACTAAAAACAAAACCTGCAAGAAACTCGGTAAACCCTATTATGAGTCCTAATTAAGGACTGCAAACCAAAACCTGTAAGAAACTTAGTATACCCTGTTATGAGTCCCAATTAAGGACTAAAACACAACCTGCAAGAGTCCTAATTAAGGACTAAAACACAACCTGCAAGAAACTCGGTAAACCTTGTTAGGAGTCCTAATTAAGGACTATAAACAAAACCTGCGAGTAGTTCAAAGGGTCAGATAATAAGCATGCAAGTAGTTCAAGTATGAAGGCACACAAGTCACACAAAAGAACCCTTAGAGTTTAGGCCAGCATGAGGTCTGGGTAGTACCCTCTTGAAGTTGGTGGGCTCAACCTGTCCTATTAGAAGTAACCGGGTTCTAAGGGTCCTGTGATCGGTGGATCTGGAACTGACTGTTTAACGCTGGTTCGCGAAATGTCGCGGAAGCAAGAGTCGCCACCGTCTTTTATTTTCTCCAAATGGAAAGGACAAAAGCACAGAAAAATTCCTTTTAAGAGATTGCTCTCGGTTCGGGAGGTAGGTTATAGAAAGGGAAGGTGTTAGCACCCTTTCTATCCATGGTTATCCATGGGCTCTTAGGTACTTGCTCAATGTGTTTTCAAAATATTTTGTTTGCTTTTCAATGTGGGTTTAAAAAGTTTCTTTTGAAAAATTTCAGATCGACTCATACGTCAGAGTGTTTGAAAAGTTTGCTTTGAAAGCTTTTGAAAAGTGTTGGTGAAAAGATGTTTTGATTTGTTTTTGAAATTTGAGCAAGTATCCTTGAGAACCTACCTACCCTAAGGAATTCGTCTGTGTAAATGTCCTTTAAAGTAGTGCCATCCCACCATTGAGAGGTAGGTAGCACCACCGTTGGAGGTATTCGGGTCAATTCGAGTTTTAGGGACGTGGTGATCACCAGAGCAACGGGAAGACACCTTAGAAGCTACCCTCATGCCAGGTTCCCGGATCATGAGGACTTACTAAGACGTCCTCTACTCGACGACCACCTTTCGAAAGGCAACAGTGAGGCGTACCCTAGGGGTGGTGTGTGCGAATCGTGTGTCATGTTCATTTGATATTTGTCTTGTCATGTTTGTTGTGTTCTACGCTTGATTTTATTATGACATTCATTCTTGCATGCTTTTTAACAGTTATAAGTTTGCGGAAAAATAAATCTAAGGCTATTACAAAGGCGCGGGTCCACATCGCCAAAATTAAACCGGACCCGATTTAGCAGAAAAGTAAATAATGCGAATAAAAGTGCGAAAAGTAAAATTACATGGCTTTGGGAGAGATACAAAATTATAATAAGCAATAAAGTAAATATGCGCAATTAAATTAAAACAATGGGCGTTGGACCCTTTTGCAAAATATTTAAAGTTAATGAGAATTAAAATTAAAATTAAATGAAAATGGTATTTTTGTGTTTTTTAGATTTAATGAGAAAAAGGAGTTAATCGCAATTAAATTAAACGGCAAACCCTAATTCTAATATTTTTTTATTTATTATGAAAGAATTAAAATATAATCTACATTAACCCTAATTTATTTATGTACAATTTTTAATCATAAAAATAAAATAATAAATAATTATTACTGTGGGGAAAAAAAAGGAAAAAATTAAAAAGGAAGAAAAAGTGTTTATTAACCTAATTCTATATTTTTTGCATTTTTGTTAAAAAAGAATTAAACTTATAACCTAATTTACTAAATTATTTACATGTTTATTTGAAAATAGTCATAATAAAATAAATATTATATTTTTTATATTTTCTGATTTTTGTGTGTTTTTGTATTTTGTTAAAAATAATTAATTAAATAAATATAATTAAATAAAAGTAATTATTAAAACAAGAATAAAAATAAATAAAAAGATTAGGGAAGGCAAACCAGGGTGGGGTGTAGCCCCAGATTGTGAGGTTCAGGCCTGGAATTTTGGCCCATTAGCTTTGAGTTTCGTTGACCTTTTGGACGGCCTACAGCTATGTTGACTTACACCCATGATATGCCTTCAACTTGAACCTTTGATTAGATCTCTAGGACGCGTGGCTAGTTAATTTTTGAGTGTGCATGGTATACTGGGACGTTAGCGTAGCATAGGAACCTGCGTTGAAAAATGTTATGGAAATTGCCAGACCTGGGACTTGAACCCAGGTCATGAGAGTCACATGCACGCATCCTTGTCCACTGAGCCACTTGTGTTTCATTTAATATATTATGATAAACAAATAATAAAAAACAAAACCAATGCATAGTAATTAAAACGCGCGCAAATTTGAATTGGCCTGTCACCAATTGACACGATGCCTTCGTCTTCGTCGTCCCTGTAAATAAAACACATTGGCAACGGTTTTTGAAGCGTTGTAGAAAGTAGGCTATGGAAAAATAGCGATTAGCGCTATATGAAACATAAATTCATCGCGAGATATGTTTCTTGTTCATGGGAACACGCTGATTGCAATGGTCTTAGCCTCAACTCCTAATTTTGCTTCAGTGTAAAAACCCTAATTTGGAAAACCTGCAACCCTAAAAAACGCGCATGGTGGATTCACGTATGGTTAATGAAAATGCAATCAAACACAATGGTTAGCTCAGGAACATCATTATGAATGTGAATACATAAACAAAAATGCAAAAATATGCTTGAATCATGCTATACGTTTTCAGAATTTTTGAGGTACAGTTTGACTTAGGGGTACCAATTCAAGGTGTTTTGGTTGATGTTAATGATTGGAATGTGTCCAGCAATTGCCACTGAAACTTTTGGAATAGGTTTGGAGGTTTGAATCGACCTCTAAGGCACTTTTCAGATTTGAGTTTTTAAGAAAAATTTTCAATATGCAATGGCTTGTTTGGGCGCAGCTTGGAGTCTTTTTCCATTAGGTTTCTGATCTAGTACTTGTATGGAACAATTTAGGTCAAGAAAACTGCATAAAATCCTTTGTAATCTTTGATTGAAGATTTGATTTGCTTAAGGATCTTTTTGAATCTTATCATGTGCATTTTGTATCAATTTGCCTCCAATTAGACCAAAACTTTCCATAATTGACTAAGCACGAGATATTGACCTTGAATATGCAAAAAAAGATTTTTTTTAGGTTAGGTTTATATTTTTCATGTATTAAAATAATTTAAATGAATTAATATTAATATAAATTCAAATAAATAATTAAAAAATATGAAAATACTTCCCTTTGGGCCTAGTGGTCGTGCATAGGCTTGGCATGAAGAAACTTGGAAGAAAAATGGGCCCATTTGCATTTTTAGGTCATTTGAACCATTGTTGACTTTTCAAAATTCCCAAAAATTTCCCAATTTCCACAAGGCATAACGTGCTCAATTTTTAAGCTTTTCACATGTTCTTGGACATTTTGGAAAGGTCTTTGAGTCCTTTAACCAATGCCTTTGGTCCCATGTCATTTTGATTTACCAATCTCAAGTTATGGCCTTTGACTTAAAGTCCCTTTTTGTTGACTTTTGAAAATGACCTATAATGTTGAAATTGATAACTTTTTTGTGAGAGCATTTCTTGGACTTGGAACATGAAGATGAATTGTAGGAAATGTCTTTCTCTTCAAAATGAGCTTTGGATGGAATTTTTCTGATAATCCATGTGAAAGTTATGCCCTGGTCAATTTCAGTTGACTTTTTCAGCTGTCCAAATATAGCAACTTTTGCATCTTTGATGATTTCTGAGCCAAATTTTGAGAATCATGATCAAGCATTGATCAAATGATGTTTGTGGCTTCAAAATGATATGTTGACCAAAAATTTGAACTTTTGACTGTCAAATGACCATTTTGCCCCTACAGTTGACTGTAGTGCAATCTAGGGTTTTGACTGTGCAATCTTGAGCTGAATGCCTTGAAACTTGACATGAGGATGCTTGACCATCTTTGTAGGCATATGAGACTTGATTGGGCCTTTGAAAGCTTCCAATTCTTGATCAGAATCCAAACCCTAGTTTTGACTGTATAGGAGACAGTTGAATTGCATAACCCTTGGGGAATTTTGTGACCTTGACTTGACAAATCTTGAAGAATATGGGAGGGCAAATTTTGGGGTACAACAGTTGCCCCTGTTCAATCTTCTTAGACCTGAGGATGCAGATTGGCGGACGTGCCTTTCGTAATCCGAGGGTAGAAGATGATTGGACACTAAAGTGCCCAGAAATTTGCGCTCACATAGCGACAGTGATGATGGGGGAATGGGCTTATAGATGCCATTTAGAGGTTGCTGGATAGGGTGATGGGCTTATAGATGCCATCTGGACGTTGATCGTGTAAGAGATTCCTTAGCGAGAACCTGCATACCTGCAAAAGAGAAAATGAGTACCTGACACGTTGCAGGAACTGACTTTAGATGCTTGGTATAGATATGTCCTGACTGGTTACAGGAGCTGAATCTGGAGCTTCAAACGCTGATGAATGAACCAGGGATGGTTACTACCTTAGCATGAATGGTAAGAGAACCTTGGGCGACTTTAACTTCAACAACGCTCGTTGAGAAAAATCTTGGGTGTCTTCTACTGGAATAAGAATCAAGGAGATCTTAGGGTCGATCTGACTGAACCAGAGAGGCCTTGGACTGGGTAAGAATCAAGAAAATCTTAGGGTCGATTTAACTAAACCAGGCTAGGTCTTGGAATATCTTCAACTGGATAAGCATCAGGGAGATCTTAGGGTCGATCTGACTGAACCAGAGAAGGCCTTTGACTGGATAAGCATCAGGAAAATCTTAGGGTCGATTTAACTGAACCGGTCTAGGTCTTGAAATATCTTCAACTAGATAAGCATCAGGGAGATCTTAGGGTCGATCTGACTGAACCAAGAGAAGGCCTTTGACTGGATAGGCATCAGGAAAATCTTAGGGTCGATCTAACTGAACCGGTCTAGGTCTTAAAACGTCTTCAACTGGATAAGCATCAAGGAGATCTTAGGGTCGATCTAACTGAACCGGTCTAGGTCTTAAAACGTCTTCAACTGGATAAGCATCAGGGAGATCTTAGGGTCGATCTGACTGAACCAGAGAAGGCCTTTGACTGGATAAGCATCAGGAAAATCTTAGGGTCGATTTAACTGAAACGGTCTAGGTCTTGAAACATCTTCAACTGGATAAGTATCAGGGAGATCTTAGGGTCGATCTGACTGAACCAAGAGAAGGCCTTTGACTGGATAAGCATCAGGAAAATCTTAGGGTCGATTTAACTGAACCGGTCTAGGTCTTGAAACATCTTCAACTGGATAAGTATCAGGGAGATCTTAGGGTCGATCTGACTGAACCAAGAGAAGGCCTTTGACTGGATAAGCATCAGGAAAATCTTAGGGTCGATTTAACTGAACCGGTCTAGGTCTTGAAACATCTTCAACTGGATAAGTATCAGGGAGATCTTAGGGTCGATCTGACTGAACCAAGAGAAGGCCTTTGACTGGATAAGCATCAGGAAAATCTTAGGGTCGATTTAACTGAACCGGACAAGGTCTTGAAATATGATTGAGAATTTAACTGCATCTTTCCTGAAAGGTAAAGGTCAGTCACATGCAATGCATGATATGGATCAAGCAATGATGTTCTCAACATAAATGAGATTTGTAAGATATGATGCGTCTATGCATGCTATAATGATGTATGTGATGTTTATGAATGTATGTTTTCGTCTAGGAAAGTAAATCCTTGACGGGTGCCGGGAAGTTACTCCTGGGCTGATGTTGAAGAATGGATTTTGCTTCCGCTGGGGATGATAACTGCAAGAATACCGGTAGGAGAAGATGACTCCATTGAGGAATAAACTTGGCGAATGGAAGATTCTGCGGGGAGAAAAATACTCTAGCGATCATGCTGGGGAGCAATACTCTGGGGATAGAGAAGTTTTGCTGAATGTTGACAGTAATTTGCTGAGGATACCCTTGTTGTATAGGAAGTGTTGAAGGACTTCGCTGGGGTAAGGAGACTTTGTCGACGACGTTCTTTCCATGGCTTTTGGCTGAGGATAACCCAGTTATATCCTGTTAAGGAAATAACTCTTTAAATAAAGCCGGACGACGCGTTCGTGCTCTGCGAGGGGATAAGCTTCCAGAATCTACTGGGGATAAGCTTACTGCTTGGGGATATGGACTCCATCCTTCCTGGGGAAACCGGATTGGACTCTTCTGGGGAGTTTTGAACTGCAGGGAAGTGATTCCTTTGAATATTGAGGTATGCCGCCGGGGAACCATCTTTAGACCAAGACTGCCGGGGATGCTTGTATATTGCTGCTGGGGAAGTATTCGAGATCTACGGGAGGATACTCAATTTCCTTTGATATTTGATGATAGCTTGGAGAAGAATGTATTGACTGCTGACTCTCTCTCTGGGGAATTTAAGATGTACTGGTCATGTTCTTTAGCTGAACTTACCTTGGTACCTTGGAGGATAGAACAATTGGATTGTTTAGACAACTTTTTATTGCCCCTGTTTCTGGTGTCACCTGCAATTAATTCCTTTGTTTCGTATGCAAATATTTATGAGTTAGCAAATTATTGTCACTGCATACATCACAAATTGAACCTTGGACGTTCTTCGCAAAGCAAAAAAGAAAAAGAAAAACACTTGGGCACGTTTAACTGAAAATATATTTGTATTGATTTTGGATGGCCTGAAAATAGGCGTTTTGTGTACAAGAGGCTGACGTCCTAGTAAGAGGTGCGCCGCCGATCAAAAGAGTTTATACAAGTTTTGTACAAAATAAAACAGCTGTGTGAAAGATGAATGATCCACTGGGTTTCAACTCTGCTATTGCCTTTATAACTCCGAGCGTCTCATCACTTGATGACCTTGGTTGAAGGTGAAGCTGACTGATCGATGCCGTCTGAGCTTGATGTAGATACCGGATTCTGGATGCAGAGTGATCAATGAGACATAGTTTTACGCTTTTATCCCTAACTTTTGCCTAGACCGCCCTTTCGGGTTTTCAGTCCACCGGGATACCCATTTTTGCCCAAGTCGCCCTTTCGGGTTTTCGACTTGCCGGGTGTACAGATTTTTTTTCATTTTCATCCCTTCATTTTGCCCGAACCCTTTTGGTTCGACGGGAAGCCCTAATTTTTGCCTAGGCGTGTCAGCCTAGCGGGTCTTTTTCATGCGTAGTATTTTTTAACTATGTCTGCATTGGCGGGGTGAGGAAGGTCGTCACCATCCATATTGGTTAATATCATTGCTCCTCCTGAGAACACATGCTTAACCACAAATGGCCCTTCGTATGTAGGGGTCCATTTGCCCCTTGGATCACTCTGAGGAAGGATGATTCTCTTGATTACCAGATCCCCAACTTGATATTCCTGTGGCCTGACCTTCTTGTTAAATGCCCTGATCATTCGTTTCTGATACGTCTGACCATGACAGATAGCAGCAAGTCTCTTTTCGTCAATGAGGTTGAGTTGGTCAAGTCGTGTCTGGATCCAATCATCTTCGTTCAGATTTGCATCCTTCATTATCCGGAGAGAGGGAATTTGCACTTCGATCGGCAAGACTGCCTCCATGCCATAAACCAGAGAGAAAGGAGTTGCCCCGGTTGACGTCCTAGCTGAGGTACGGTACCCATGCAGAGCGAACGGTAACATCTCGTGCCAATCTTTGTAAGTTACTGTCATTTTTTGCACGATCTTCTTGATGTTTTTGTTAGCTGCTTCTACAGCCCCATTCATCTTCGGTCTGTAAGGAGAAGAATTGTGGTGCTGTATCTTGAACTGTTCGCAGAGCTCAGCAATCATCTTATTGTTCAAATTGGTACCGTTGTCTGTAATGATTCGTTCTGGGACGCCGTACCGACAGATCAGGTTGTGCCGAATGAACCGTGCCACGACAGTCTTGGTTACCGTAGCATAGGATGCTGCCTCAACCCACTTCGTGAAATAATCAATCGCCACTAGGACGAAGCGATGTCCATTGGATGCCGTAGGTTTTATCTCGCCGATCATGTCTATGCCCCACATTGCAAACGGCCAAGGCGCAGTCAGAACATTCAGGGGAACCGGAGGAACATGCACCTTGTCTGCATAGATCTGGCATTTGTGGCATGTCCTGGAATGTTGGTAGCAGTCAGCTTCCATTGTGGACCAGTAGTATCCTGCCCGTAGGATTTTCTTAGCCATAGTGTGCCCACTGGAATGCGTACCAAAGGTCCCTTCATGTAGCTCTTCCATGATCCTTTCTGCTTCAATCTTGTCCACACAACGCAGTAAGGTTGAATCATGGTTTCGCTTGTACAAGACGCCGTTGCTTAGGAAGAACTTGGCTGCAAACCTCCTCAGGAATTTCTTATCGTTGACCGAGGCCCCTTCAGGGTATTCCTGAGCTTCCAGATATCTCTTCACTTCGTGGTACCAAGGCTTCTCAGTTACCAATTCAGTTTCGAGATCACAACAATATGCTGGTTCGTCCAGTTTCCAGATGATGATCCGGGGAGCTTCATTATCCCATTTAACCTTGAAAATTGAAGACATTGTAGCTAACGCGTCCGCTAACTGATTCTCTTCTCTTGGAAAGTGCTCAAAGGTTATCTCTGTAAAGTGGGGAATCAGGGTCAACACACATTCTCTGTAAGGAATCAAGTTTGGATGTTTCGTATCCCACTCTCCTTTAATCTGATTGATCACAAGAGCGGAATCTCCGAAGACACTTAGAAATTTGATCCTTAGGTCGATCGCAGCTTGAAGACCCATGATACACGCCTCATACTCTGCCATGTTGTTGGTACAGTTGAAACACAACCGGGCAGTGAGTGGAGTATGAGTACCTTGTGGAGATATGATGATGGCGCCGATACCATTTCCCAAAGCATTGGAAGCTCCGTCAAAGTGCATAGACCATCGGTATCCTGGTTCAGGTCCTTCATCCGGTCCAGGTACTTCACAATCAGTTACAATCATGATGCTTTCATCCGGAAACTCGAAGTTCATTGATTGGTAGTCATCTACAGCTTGATGAGCTAAGTGGTCTGCCAATACACTCCCCTTGATGGCTTTCTGGGTTGTGTACTGAATGTCGTATTCCGTCAAGATCATTTGCCATCTTGCAATTCTCCCAGACAGAGCAGGCTTTTCGAATATGTATTTTATCGGATCCATCTTTGAGATCAACAAGGTAGTGTGAGTCAGCATATACTGTCTCAGCCGGCGAGCAGCCCATACCAAAGCGCAGCAAGTTTTCTCAAGCAGTGAGTATCGGGTCTCACAGTCGGTAAACTTTTTGCTAAGGTAATAAATGGCATGCTCTTTTCGGCCAGACTCGTCATGCTGCCCCAGCACACACCCCATTGAGTTGTCCAGCACTGTCAGGTATAGTATCAGAGGTCTCCCTTCAACCGGTGGCATAAGGATAGGTGGTTCTTGGAGATACTCTTTGATTTTGTCGAAAGCAGCCTGACATTCATCGTTCCAACATACTACCTGATCTTTCTTCAGCAGCTTGAAGATTGGCTCACAGGTAGCGGTCAGATGAGAGATGAATCGAGCGATGTAATTCAGGCGTCCTAAAAAGCCTCTGACTTCCTTCTCTGTCCTAGGAACTGGCATCTCTTGAATAGCTTTGACCTTAGCAGGGTCCACTTGAATACCTTTATCACTGACCACGAAGCCTAGTAACTTTCCCGATCTTACCCCGAAGGTGCACTTGTTCGGGTTCAATCTCAGCTTGTACAGTTTCAACCGATCGAACAACTTCTGTAGATGATCTAGATGCTCTTCCTCAGTCTGGGACCTAGCGATCATGTCGTCCACATATACTTCTATCTCGTGATGGATCATGTCATGAAATAAGGCAACCATGGCACGTTGGTAGGTTTCCCCAGCATTCTTTAATCCGAACGGCATGACCTTGTAACAGAAGGTGCCCCACTGAGTAACAAATGTAGTCTTTTCCATGTCTTCAGGTGCCATCTTGATCTGATTGTAGCCTGAAAAGCCATCCATGAAAGAGAATACCTTGTGCTGAGCTGTATTATCAACAAGGACATCAATGTGAGGTAAGGGGAAGTCATCCTTGGGGCTGGCCCTGTTCAGATCCCTATAATCAACACACATTCTGACCTTACCGTCCTTTTTAGGTACCGGCACCACGTTAGCAACCCACTGAGGGTAAGAAGTCACTGCAAGGAAACCGGCATCAAACTGTTTCATGACTTCGGCTTTAATCTTCTCGGACATCTCTGGACGCATCCGACGAACCTTTTGTTTAACTGGAGGGCAGTCTTCCCTAGTCGGCAAATGATGGACAACAATATCGGTATCCAACCCTGGCATGTCTTCGTAGGACCAGGCAAAGATCTCCACATAGTTATGTAACATCTTGGTTAACCGTTGCTTCACGCTGAGCTCTAGGTTGGCACCAATCTTTACCTCTTTTCTATCTGCTTCAGTACCCAGGTTTATGGTTTCTACTGGCTCTTCATGGGGTTGAATTGCCCGCTCTTCCTGAAGCAACAGTCTTGCAAGCTCGCCAGGCACTTCGCAATCATCTTCACCTTCGTCTTCGGCTAAGTTGATCGGATTTTCGAAGTCATAATTGGCATTAGCAGAGCTGTTATCAGTGAGATCCAGAGTGGATTGGAACCTGTATGAGTGAGTGTGTGTGTAAATACAGCTGTTTTGAAAATTATGTAAAGGAAAAGAAAGACAGAAAAGGAACACAATATTTGCAATGCGAAAAGTACGTCCAAGATTTTCATTCATGATGTATAAAATGACAGTTCGTATGCCCTCACAAAATAGAACCACGATGCCTCGGGTAAGACACCGGGCCATAGAGTTTATCATTGGTTATTACAAAATATAACGAAACAAAGAAATTTATTACTGTGTCACAAAGGTAACAGGGGTATGATCCTTTGCACTCCAATTGTTCAATCCTTCTTCGGCCGTCGGATAAATCCAGCTGTTGAATTCGGCTTCGTCCACTTCAAGGTCTTCCCCGACAGCATTCACTTCTGAACCCTTAATAAATACCGGAGGCCTTCCGATCTTCTCTTTCCTCATAGCTCTCTGCCCTTCTGAGGTGAAACCCAGCCCAAGTTTATCAGTCTTCTGGGTGAAGTCTGGAAGTCTGCCCCAGTTGACACATTCACCCTTCTGCACCACAGCCCTGGCATCCTTTAGGGAAGCCATCTTCAAAGGACCACCTGCTTCTGCTGTTTCTGCTGCAATTGGAAACACCTCCTCGAAATGCTGAAAGGGGGGTTTCAATAAACTCCCCATCCATCTCAATGTATCTGAACGAGTTCAGGTGGCTTACCATATATTCTTCCTCACCTTGCACGGTGACAATCTTCCCTCTGACGGGGTACTTCAACTTTTGGTGCAAGGTAGAGGTCACTGCCCCAGCTTTGTGTATCCAGGGTCGACCCAGCAGACAAGAGTAAGATGGACGGATGTCCATCACATAAAAAGTGGAGTCGAACACCTGAGAGCCCACCCGAATCGGAATGTCAACTTCTCCATGGACCATCCTCTTTGAACCGTCAAAGGCCCTGACGATAATGCTGCTGGGTTTCAAATCCAGGCCTTCGCAATCTAGACGATCCAGAGCCTTCTTGGGTAGCACATTCAAAGATGACCCAGTATCAACCAACACGTGTGCCAAGGTGGTGCCCCTGCATTCGATTGAGACATGCAGAGCATCATTATGATCTTTCCCCTTTGCGGTCAAATCAGCATCGGAGAAACCCAAGCCATTGTCTGCCGTTAGACTTGCCACGCAATCTGTGAACTGGACTGCAGAGGTTTCATGTGGCACATGGGCCGTCTTGAGGAATGAGATGAGGGCCTTTGCATGGGCCTCAGAGCACAGCAGTAAAGAGAGCATGGATATCTTGGAGGGCGTGTGCCCCAACTGTTCCACGACATTAAAATCGCTCTTCTTTATAATCTTCAAAATCTCCTCCATCTCTTGTGGGGAGGCCTCAGCAGCTATGGGTATGGGTGCCTCCATCTGGGCAGGCTCAGTTTCAATTCCCTTGCCCCGAGCATTGGACGACTCGGCAGCAGGAGAAACGATCGGATCAGCAGCAGGAACAACAACTTGGTCAGCAACGGGAATAGGTGTACTTGCAGGAATTATCAGGAGCGGTCTTCGGGCAGCCGGTGGCGCAATGTCAGGCGAGAAGAGCCTGCCACTGCGGGTAACTTTGGCCGGGCCAGTGATGTCACAGATGCTGGCGCCAGCGTTGAGCTCTTGTTTAACCCCGTTTATATATACATCTGCCCCATAGTGCCAAGGGACAGCTTTATTAGATGCATAGGGCAGGGGCCCAGGAACAGTGATAGTAACAGGTGCAACGGTCAGAATTTGGATGGGCTTCTTCTGGAGAGCCGGGATCGGATTGTTGAAGATAGTCACCACAGAGACTTCTTCCATTGGAACCATACGAACATCAGACTTCTTGAATAGGATCTCCTTGCTATCCATTAAGCTTTGGATGCCTAACTTTAGCAAGGGACAACCGGATGGGGACACAACACAGAACAGGCAACCCTCACTACAACCCGGAAATAAACCGGCCTGCAGTAGGTTCTTCTTAATGATCTTTAAAGGAGTGGCTAGATCATCCACAGAAACAGCATAAACGTCTTCATCAACAGCATTTACCCCGTGCTGAGGCATAGGGGCAGTAACTACATTCGGCTTTGCAGGCGCTTCGAATTGTATCTCTTTAGCATCGATAAGGTCTTGCACCTTATTCTTTAACGCCCAACAGTCATCAGTAGAGTGCCCCGGGCTTTCTGAGTGGTAAGCACAACGAGCATTCGGGTTGTACTTGGGGGATGCAGTATTTGGAAACTTTGGAGCCTCCCTGACAGTCACCAAATTGGTTGCGAGCAACTGTGGCAGGATCTGTGATAGGGTCATGTTTAACCGGGTGAATTCTCTCCGGGGTCTTTCAGCTTTCTGAGAATTGTTTGGCCGGGGAGCGGCAGCAGGCTTAGCAATCATGACCGCACTGACAGATTGGCGGTGTTCACTTCTCTCTGATCTCCTAGTACCATACACGGCACTAGACTCCTTTTTAAATGGTTTCTTGTCCGAACTAGATGATGCAGCCTTTGCGATCTTCCCAGATTTCAGCCCGGCTTCAATCCTCTCTCCAGTTAAGATTAAATTAGTGAAACCAGCAGAAGAATTCCCAATGAGATGGTTGAAGAATGGCCCAGATAGGGTCCCCAAGAACATGTCAACCAACTCCCGATCAGTCAATGGTGGCTGCACCCTGCCAGCCAGGTCTCTCCACTTCTGAGCGTACTCCTTAAAACCTTCGCTTGCACCTAACGCCATACCCTGGAGTTGGGTACGTGTGGGTGCAAGGTCGGCATTATACTGATACTGCTTGTAGAAAGCAGTAGCCAGCTCCTCCCAGTTACGAACTTTGGTCCCATCCAGCTGATAGAACCATTCGAGATGAGTCCCTGAAAGACTCTCCTGGAAGAAGTGGATCCATAGATTCTTGTCCGCAGAGTACGGCTGAATTTTCCGAACATAGGACCTCAAGTGCAGCTTGGGACAAGACGCCCCGTCATATTTTGAGAAGGATGGTGCTTTGAATTTATGTGGGATAATTACACCAGTCGACAAACCCAGATCTCCGAAATCCAGCCCAGGTGCCTGTTGCACCTCCATAGCCTTCAACCTGTCCTCCAGTTGTTTATACCTGTCATCTGCAGGAGGATACTGTTCCTCATCAAAATCTGTCTCGTTGTCGAAGACCACTGGAGTAGGAACCTTTACTTCTGCCTGAGAAGGACTCCTGCCAACTGAAGAACCAGCCTCTTCATGGTGCAGAGTATTACCCAACCTTCGGCCCGAGTTGAACAGAACAGTTCTTCTCTTCTTCTTCTTCTCCTTCTTCAGGAGCATAGTCTTCAGTTCCTCTTGGCCTTTAGCTAGACCCATGATTAGTTCTTGAAACTGCGCATTCTGCGCCTGGAGGGCCTTGATTGATGTCTCTGTTGATTCAGATCCGGGATTCATGATGCTGAAATAAACAGCAAAGAACTGTAAGCAACCTGAAAAAGGGGAAAAACCTGCTATGCACATGATGTATGAAATGCGTATGGATTATGTTTTCAAAGACAATCGGGAATCAACTTTGTAAACAAAAAGGAACACACTTCATTAGATTCAACTTTGTAACTGAAATTATTCAACAAGTTGCCCTTAGGCGTTTACATGAAATGAAATAACTGGAAAGGAAATAAACTGTAAAGGCACATTCAGAATTCCTCATTGATCCCATGGTCTCCTCTTCTCAGTACGGAGGTAGGCATTCAGAGCTCTTTCATTCTCCAACTGCTTTGTCAGCTTCTGGATCTTTGATTCCTGCTCGTTGAGCTTTTCCCGGTAAGAATCCCGCTCTTCTTGCAGTTGCGACCAAGATCTCTTCAATGTCTCGTAATCAGTAGGTATCTGAGGAGGAAGGACAGTTGGAGGAGCACCATCTTTATCAGGACACTCAAGAATGACGGGTCGGACAGCTTCATACGGCATACCTAACTTCTGAGCACGGATGCAGACCCATTTGTAGTAGGCTTCCATAGGTAGAGAAGTCTTTGGCCCTAGCTCTTGTGGGTCAGCTTTATGAACCTTCTCCCAAGCCTTGATGAACCTACGACGTAGCTCGTCACTATCCACCTGAAACTCGAAACTGATGTGAGGCACCAACATCTCATGGGGGCCTGTTCTTCTTGCTCTTCCAAACTGACGGAGTGCTAGACATGGATTATAAGAGATCCCTCCTTGAGTACCAATCAGAGGAACATTAGGATACTCCCCGCATCGATCAATAATAGCTATCTCATCCAAACCTCTGCAAGTCCAAATGATGTCTTTATCGGTGAGAGACATTAACCTGTGAGCCCAACCTCTTCCTTCTTGGTTCTTCAGTACAAACTTAGGGAGGTGCGAAATAAACCACCTCACCAACAAAGGGATGCAACACCATAGGGTTCCTCGTCTTCGGGTAGTACGGGCATGAAGTTGTTGCAAGATGTCACCCAAGAGAGTGGGCACAGGGTTCTGAGACATAAAGATCCTGATGGAAGTGACATTGATGAAGTTGTCAGGATTAGGAAACAAAACTAACCCATAGATTAGGAGAGCCACGATGTCTTCATATGCCCTAAAATCCAAGTCATTCCAGAAGCTGTTAGCTTTACCAATCAGAAACTTGGCCAAGAAACCCTTAACTCCGCTTCTAGTTACCCAGTTGTCTGTTACCTCTTGATGGGTCAAAGGAAGAGCTGCAGCAATGTCCTCAAGCCTGAGGGTCTTTTCCCAACCAGTAAAGGGAGTCTGATCCAAGATAGGGATACCAAGCAGATTAGAGAACTCTTCCAGGGTAGGGACCAGCTGGAAGTCTTGAAAGGTGAAGCACTGGTACTGAGGGTCATAGAACTGGGTCAGAACACTCATCAACTGTTGATCCCGCTTTGCAGTGACTAAACTGAGAAGAGAACCATGCCTCTGAATGAAGGAAGTGGTATTTGGAATTCTGCTAACCAACTCATCAAGCAACTCAGGTGAACGAACAAAGTTGAACCGGATAGTATTCCTTCGCACAGGCATCATAATGTCCTACAAAACAGAGCAAAGATGAAACCCTCTTGTCTTTGAAATGGTCAGTTCTTATGCAGGATGCATGCAATGCTCATGATGCTATGATGTTATGATAAAGCACACCACATACAGATACAAAGGCAAACATAGTAAGGCACACAAGTCACACAAGGCAAGCCCCTAA
Source organism: Vicia faba (assembly GCA_948472305.1). Classification (NCBI taxonomy): domain Eukaryota; kingdom Viridiplantae; phylum Streptophyta; class Magnoliopsida; order Fabales; family Fabaceae; genus Vicia; species Vicia faba. The sequence continues at coordinate 312,846 of CATIWC010002868.1, read as the reverse complement.
AGTTTAGGCCAGCATGAGGTCTAGGTACTACCCTCTTTCAGTTTGTTGGTTCACACCTGTCTTAATCAAAAGTAACCGGGTTCTTAGAGGATCCCAATATCATTGACTACCCTCAATCGGTCATAACTCCAGCATCGCAATCTTTTCTTGCGGCCAGAACCATCACGAGAGTTTAGCCTCAATGGGCGTAGCATACTGCTACAATTCTAAAGGCCAAGTTGTGTCAATTAAGGTTCTAAGGTTGTTGGTGCTTAATGACTTCTTAGAAGACCCATATTCTCCTCGTTGCGACACAAGGGATATCGGTACAGACCAAGGTGCCACACCAACGTAGCCACTGCTTCACCTGTGTCGGTCTACGCCGGACAGGTCCCTCACAGCTTATGCTACCTAAACAGGGTATCCCCAGATCCGGGTTAGGATCTATGTATCTCCGATGCAACCCACAATAGTAAAACAAGCAAAACAATACAAGTGAAAACACAGTTATGACCTAGCCCTAAGGTACACCTCACTTTAAGTTTATCCCCAGCAGAGTCGCCAGTTCTGTGATCGGTGGATCTGGAACTGACTGTTTAACGCTGGTTCGCGAAATGTCGCGGAAGCAAGAGTCGCCACCGTCTTTTATTTTCTCCAAATGGAAAGGACAAAAGCACAGAAAAATTCCTTTTAAGAGATTGCTCTCGGTTCGGGAGGTAGGTTATAGAAAGGGAAGGTGTTAGCACCCTTTCTATCCATGGTTATCCATGGGCTCTTAGGTACTTGCTCAATGTGTTTTCAAAATATTTTGTTTGCTTTTCAATGTGGGTTTAAAAAGTTTCTTTTGAAAAATTTCAGATCGACTCATACGTCAGAGTGTTTGAAAAGTTTGCTTTGAAAGCTTTTGAAAAGTGTTGGTGAAAAGATGTTTTGATTTGTTTTTGAAATTTGAGCAAGTATCATTGAGAACCTACCTACCCTAAGGAATTCGTCTGTGTAAATGTCCTTTAAAGTAGTGCCATCCCACCATTGAGAGGTAGGTAGCACCACCGTTGGAGGTATTCGGGTCAATTCGAGTTTTAGGGACGTGGTGATCACCAGAGCAACGGGAAGACACCTTAGAAGCTACCCTCATGCCAGGTTCCCGGATCATGAGGACTTACTAAGACGTCCTCTACTCGACGACCACCTTTCGAAAGGCAACAGTGAGGCGTACCCTAGGGGTGGTGTGTGCGAATCGTGTGTCATGTTCATTTGATATTTGTCTTGTCATGTTTGTTGTGTTCTACGCTTGATTTTATTATGACATTCATTCTTGCATGCTTTTTAACAGTTATAAGTTTGCGGAAAAATAAATCTAAGGCTATTACAAAGGCGCGGGTCCACATCGCCAAAATTAAACCGGACCCGATTTAGCAGAAAAGTAAATAATGCGAATAAAAGTGCGAAAAGTAAAATTACATGGCTTTGGGAGAGATACAAAATTATAATAAGCAATAAAGTAAATATGCGCAATTAAATTAAAACAATGGGCGTTGGACCCTTTTGCAAAATATTTAAAGTTAATGAGAATTAAAATTAAAATTAAATGAAAATGGTATTTTTGTGTTTTTTAGATTTAATGAGAAAAAGGAGTTAATCGCAATTAAATTAAACGGCAAACCCTAATTCTAATATTTTTTTATTTATTATGAAAGAATTAAAATATAATCTACATTAACCCTAATTTATTTATGTACAATTTTTAATCATAAAAATAAAATAATAAATAATTATTACTGTGGGGAAAAAAAAGGAAAAAATTAAAAAGGAAGAAAAAGTGTTTATTAACCTAATTCTATATTTTTTGCATTTTTGTTAAAAAAGAATTAAACTTATAACCTAATTTACTAAATTATTTACATGTTTATTTGAAAATAGTCATAATAAAATAAATATTATATTTTTTATATTTTCTGATTTTTGTGTGTTTTTGTATTTTGTTAAAAATAATTAATTAAATAAATATAATTAAATAAAAGTAATTATTAAAACAAGAATAAAAATAAATAAAAAGATTAGGGAAGGCAAACCAGGGTGGGGTGTAGCCCCAGATTGTGAGGTTCAGGCCTGGAATTTTGGCCCATTAGCTTTGAGTTTCGTTGACCTTTTGGACGGCCTACAGCTATGTTGACTTACACCCATGATATGCCTTCAACTTGAACCTTTGATTAGATCTCTAGGACGCGTGGCTAGTTAATTTTTGAGTGTGCATGGTATACTGGGACGTTAGCGTAGCATAGGAACCTGCGTTGAAAAATGTTATGGAAATTGCCAGACCTGGGACTTGAACCCAGGTCATGAGAGTCACATGCACGCATCCTTGTCCACTGAGCCACTTGTGTTTCATTTAATATATTATGATAAACAAATAATAAAAAACAAAACCAATGCATAGTAATTAAAACGCGCGCAAATTTGAATTGGCCTGTCACCAATTGACACGATGCCTTCGTCTTCGTCGTCCCTGTAAATAAAACACATTGGCAACGGTTTTTGAAGCGTTGCAGAAAGTAGGCTATGGAAAAATAGCGATTAGCGCTATATGAAACATAAATTCATCGCGAGATATGTTTCTTGTTCATGGGAACACGCTGATTGCAATGGTCTTAGCCTCAACTCCTAATTTTGCTTCAGTGTAAAAACGCTAATTTGGAAAACCTGCAACCCTAAAAAACGCGCATGGTGGATTCACGTATGGTTAATGAAAATGCAATCAAACACAATGGTTAGCTCAGGAACATCATTATGAATGTGAATACATAAACAAAAATGCAAAAATATGCTTGAATCATGCTATACGTTTTCAGAATTTTTGAGGTACAGTTTGACTTAGGGGTACCAATTCAAGGTGTTTTGGTTGATGTTAATGATTGGAATGTGTCCAGCAATTGCCACTGAAGCTTTTGGAATAGGTTTGGAGGTTTGAATCGACCTCTAAGGCACTTTTCAGATTTGAGTTTTTAAGAAAAATTTTCAATATGCAATGGCTTGTTTGGGCGCAGCTTGGAGTCTTTTTCCATTAGGTTTCTGATCTAGTACTTGTATGGAACAATTTAGGTCAAGAAAACTGCATAAAATCCTTTGTAATCTTTGATTGAAGATTTGATTTGCTTAAGGATCTTTTTGAATCTTATCATGTGCATTTTGTATCAATTTGCCTCCAATTAGACCAAAACTTTCCATAATTGACTAAGCACGAGATATTGACCTTGAATATGCAAAAAAAGATTTTTTTTAGGTTAGGTTTATATTTTTCATGTATTAAAATAATTTAAATGAATTAATATTAATATAAATTCAAATAAATAATTAAAAAATATGAAAATACTTCCCTTTGGGCCTAGTGGTCGTGCATAGGCTTGGCATGAAGAAACTTGGAAGAAAAATGGGCCCATTTGCATTTTTAGGTCATTTGAACCATTGTTGACTTTTCAAAATTCCCAAAAATTTCCCAACTTCCACAAGGCATAACTTGCTCAATTTTTAAGCTTTTCACATGTTCTTGGACATTTTGGAAAAGTCTTTGAGTCCTTTAACCAATGCCTTTGGTCCCATGTCATTTTAATTTACCAATCTCAAGTTATGGCCTTTGACTTAAAGTCCCTTTTTGTTGACTTTTGAAAATGACCTATAATGTTGAAATTGATAACTTTTTGTGAGAGCATTTCTTGGACTTGGAACATGAAGATGAATTGTAGGAAATGTATTTCTCTTCAAAATGAGCTTTGGATGGAATTTTTCTGATAATCCATGTGAAAGTTATGCCCTGGTCAATTTCAGTTGACTTTTTCAGCTGTCCAAATATAGCAACTTTTGCATCTTTGATGATTTCTGAGCCAAATTTTGAGAATCATGATCAAGCATTGATCAAATGATGTTTGTGGCTTCAAAATGATATGTTGACCAAAAATTTGAACTTTTGACTGTCAAATGACCATTTTGCCCCTACAGTTGACTGTAGTGCAATCTAGGGTTTTGACTGTGCAATCTTGAGCTGAATGCCTTGAAACTTGACATGAGGATGCTTGACCATCTTTGTAGGCATATGAGACTTGATTGGGCCTTTGAAAGCTTCCAATTCTTGATCAGAATCCAAACCCTAGTTTTGACTGTATAGGAGACAGTTGAATTGCATAACCCTTGGGGAATTTTGTGACCTTGACTTGACAAATCTTGAAGAATATGGGAGGGCAAATTTTGGGGTACAACAGGTCCCAATATCATTGGATTGCTTTCATTGTTCATCGTTTCGATTTAGCCACTGAACTGGCGACCGAAATATTCCAGGAAAGCAACCCTCAATTGAGTGTAGTATCGAGTATCAACCAACCTCGGACTGCACCAAAGTCAGTTATCTCACTACCCTAAAGAGGCCAAGATAGTTCAATTAAGGTTCCTAAGGTCTGTTGATGCTTCACGACACCACGCGGAGGCCTCGTACTCTCCTTGACTGAACTCAAGGGTTACCGGTACACACCAAAGTGCCACATCAACGTAGCAGACTGTTTCAACCATGTCGGTATACCCCGCACAGTTCCCTCACATCCTTGTTGCTACTTTCTAAGAAGGTATCCCCAGATCCGGGTTAGGATCTATAGAACTCCCAAGACAGTCCCACAATTTAAAGCAAGCAAAGAAAGTAATTGAAAACATAATGATCTTAGTCCTAAGGTACACCTCACTTTAAAGTATCCCCAGCAGAGTCGCCAGTTCTGTGATTGGTGGATCTGGAACTGACTGTTTAACGCTGGTTCGCGAAATGTCGCGGAAGCAAGAGTCGCCACCGTCTTTTATTTTCTCCAAATGGAATGGACAAAAGCACAGAAAAATTCCTTAAAGAGATTGCTCTCGGTTCGGGAGGTAGGTTATAGAAAGGGAAGGTGTTAGCACCCTTTCTATCCATGTTTATCCATGGGCTCTTAGATACTTGCTCACTTGTGTTTTCAAAAATGGTTTGTTTGCTTTTCAATGTGGGTTTTAAAAAAGTTTCTTTGAAAATTCCAGTTCGACTCTTGTATCGGTCCTCAAGAGTGTTTGAAAAATTTGCTTTCGAAAGCTTTTTGAAAATGTGTTGGTGTGAAAAGTATTTTTGATTTTGGTTTTGAAATTAGAGCAAGTATCTAGAGTCGTCTACCTACCCTAAGGAATTCGTCTGTGTAAATGTCCTTTAAAGTAGTGCCATCCCACCATTGAGAGGTAGGTAGCACCACCGTTGGAGGTGTTCGGGTTAATTCGAAGGTTCGGGACATGGTGATCACCAGAGCAATGGGAAGACACCTTAGAAGCTACCCTCATGCCAGGTTCCCGGATCATGAGGACTTACTAAGACATCCTCTACTCGACGATCACCTTTTGAGGCAAGGCAACAGTGAGGCGTACCCTAGGGGTGGTGTGTGATTTGTGTGTCAGATTCATTTGCATTTATCTTGTCATGTTAAAGGTGATCTAGCGTTTGTTTTTATTTTTGTCCATACATTCTTTCATGCCTTGATTAACAGTTAAAAAATTGCGGAAAGTAAAAGATTCTAAGCTATTACAAAAGGCGCGGGTCCACATCGCCAAAATTTCTTGAACCCGATTTGACAGAAAAATAAAGGAATAATGAAAAGTAAAGAATTAAAAGTGCGACAGATTAATTACAAGGCCTTAGGAGAGATACATAAATATTAAACGAAAAAGAAATAAACACGCGAATTAAATAAGAATTAAACGAGGGCGTTGGACCCTTTTTTTTGCAAAATTAAATTAATGATGGAATTAATTAATTAAAAAGAAAAGAAATGGTTTTTGTATTTTTTATTGGTATTTTATGATTTTAATGGGAAAAAGAATTAAATGCAATTAAACCTAATTCTACAATTTTTATTTTATTATGAAAATATGTTAAAGTTTTAACCTAAAATTAAACCTAATTAATTTACATGCAATTTAATTATAAAATAAAAATAAATAATAGTAAATATTTAATTATTATGCAAGAAAAGAAAAAGGAATAAAAAATTATTATAAACCCTAATTCTATCAATTTTAGATTTTTTTTATTAAAAAAAGTTAAGATTAAAACCTAATTTAAAACTAGTTAATTAGTAGACTTTATTTACAAAAATACTAAAATAAAAATATTTATTAATTTTTCTCTTTTCTGATTTTTTATGTGTTTTTTTGTGTTTTATGAAAATATTAAATTAATTAAAAAAACAATAATTAAAAGAAAATAAACATAATAAAAAAAAATAAAGAAATAAAAAGATTGCAAACCTAGGGGGTCTGCCCCTAATTTTGGAGGTGAGGCCCATCAATTTTGAGCCCAAATCAGCATGGCCTCGTTGACTTTTGTGCTCACGTACCCAAGCATTGACCAGCGTGCATCATATTCTTGAGATCCTGGCCTTTGATTGCATACCCTGGGACGCGTGGACGTTGGATTTTGAAGGCGCATGGTGGACACCACTACTGAAACTGCATATGAACATTATGTGAAGAAAAATATGAAAGGGAGTGAGGACCTGGGGCTCGAACCCAGGTCCTGAACATTACCACTTGCCAGCCTTACCAACCAAGCCAAACGCGCGCGTTGTACTTTAAACATCAAACAATAAATATAAAATAAATAATGGTTAGTGGGGCGCTTTACGCGCGAAATTTGAACTAGCCAATCCACTGATGCCACGAGGTCATCTTCCTCGTTGTTTTTATTTTTCCTGAAACATACAAACCATTAGCAACGGTTTTACAAACGTTCTCTTATGCCAGTTTCTGGAAAATAGCGAATAGGCGTCCTTGCATTAGAAATTAGGCGCAACATATGGATTCTTTTCGTCTAGGCACGCTCGTTTTAATGGTCCAGGTCTCAGGTCTCAATTTTTCTTTGGATGGAAAGCCCCAATTCACCAAGCCTGAAACCCTAAAATATGACAATGGTATATTTGCATATAGTGTATAAAAATGCAATTAAACCATATGGTTAGCTTTAGAATACAATACTCAGTATGAATACGCAAATAAAATGTCATGAAACTGTCTCAAAGTTAAAACATGAGTATGCATTTTTATGAGAAAAAACTCGATTATGTACAATGATTTAGGGCGTTAGAGTTGATGCTTTTGATCCAGGAAGGTTGCTTGATGTCCTTGGAAGGCAATAGGATGAGTTTCTTGGCTTGAATCGACCTGCAAATAGGTTTTCAGATTTGGAATTTTTTGCAAAAAAGCTTGAGTTTGATAATGGGGTTTTTGCGCAGCTTAGTGGTCAATGGCATTAGGGTTGTGTTCTATACTTATGTATGAGTGAATTAGGTCAAAGAAAACAATCAAAATCCTTGGCATTCATGATTTGGAAGATTTGATTTTTTAAGATCTTTTTTCAATATTTTCCATGCTATTTTGTATCAATCATGACCAATTCTCTTCAATTCTTTCCATATTTGATTATGCACGAATTTTTGAACCTATTACATGTACAAAAAGATTTGATAAATTAGGTTTAGTATTTTCCATGTATTTAATTAATTTAAATGAATTATTATTAATAAAAATTCAAATAAATAAATAAAAAATGAAAAAAACTTCCCTTTTGGCCAAGTGGTCGTGTGCATGCCTTGGATGATGAATTATGGAAGAAAAATAGGCCCATTAGCAATTTTAGGTCATTTGAATCAATGTTGACTTTTCAAAATATCCAAAAATTTCCCAACTTCCACAAGGCATAACATGCTCAATTTTTAAGCTTTGCTCATGTTCTTGGACATTTTGGAAAGGTATTTGAGTCCTCTAACCAATGTCTTTGGTCCCATGTCATTTTGATTTACCAATCTCAAGTTATGGCCTTTGACTTAAAGTCCCTTTTTGTTGACTTTTGAAAATGACCTATAATGTTGAAATTGATAACTTTTTGTGAGAGCATTTCTTGTACTTGGAATATGAAGATGAGTTGTAGGAAATGTATTTCTCTTCAAAATGAGCTTTGGATGGAATTTTTCTGATAATCCATGTGAAAGTTATGCCCTGGTCAATTTTCAGTTGACTTTTTCAGCTGTCCAAATAAGGAAACTTTTGCATTTTGATGATTTTTGAGCCAAGCTTTGAGAATCATGATCAAGCATTGATCAAATGATGTTTGTGGCTTCAAAATGAGATGTTGACCAAAAATTTTAACTTTTGACTGTCAAATGACCATTTTGCCCCTGCAGTTGACTGTAGTGCAATTAGGGTTTTTGACTGTGCAATTTTGTGCTGAAAGTAATGAAACTTTGTATGAGGATGCTTGACCATATTTGTAGGCATGTGAGACTTGATTGGGCCCTTGGAAACTTCATTTTCTTGATCAGAAGCAAAACCCTAATTTTGACTGTTCAGGAGACCCTTACACTGTGCAACCCTTGGGGAGATTTTGAAGCTTGACTTGGCAATTTCTTGAAGAATATGGGAGGGAAAATTTTGGGGTACAACAGCTGCCCCTGTTCAATCTTCTTAGACCTGAGGATGCAGATTGGCTGACGTGCCTTTCGTAATCCGAGGGTAGAAGATGATTGAACACTAGAGTGCCCAGAAATTTGCGCTCACATAGCAGCAGTGTGATGATGGAATGGGCTTATGGATGCCATGTTGAGATTGATGAATAGGATGATGGGCTTATAGATGCCATCTGGATGTTGATCGCGTAAGAGATTCCTTAGCGAGAACCTGCGTACCAGCAAAAGAAAAAATAAGTACCTGTCATGTTGCAGGATCTGGTTTTCGGATGCTTTGTATAGATGTGTCCTGACTGGTTACAGGAGCTGAGTCTTGGAGTTTCAAAAGATGATGAATGAACCAGGGATGGTTACTACCTCAGCAGGAACAGTGAAAGAACCTTGGATGACCTTAACCTCAACAGCAAATGTTGAGAACCTCTTGGATAACTTCACTTCAACAGCAATCATTGAGCGAAATCTTAGTAGGAATTACCATCTCCGCAGGATCGGGGAGAGAACCATAGGAAATTATAATCTCAACAGCGGACATTTGAGAAAAACCTGGATTGGAATTATCGTCTCCGCAGCATTGGGGAGAGAACCATAGGAAATTATAATCTCAAAAGCGGACGTTTGAGAAAAACCTGGAATGGAATTATCATCTCAACAACATTGGGGAGAGAACCATAGGAAATTATAATCTCAAAAGCGGACGTTTGAGAAAAACCTGGGATGGAATTATCATCTCCACAACATCGGGGAGAGAACCATAGGAAATTATAATCTCAAAAGCAAATGTTTGAGAAAAACCTGGGATGGAATTATCATCTCCACAACATCGGGGAGAGAACCATAGGAAATTATAATCTCAAAAGCGGACGTTTGAGAAAAACCTGGGATGGAATTATCATCTCCACAACATTGGGGAGAGAACCATAGGAAATTATAATCTCAAAAGCGGACGTTTGAGAAAAACTTGGGATGGAATTATCATCTCCACAACATCGGGGAGAGAACCATAGGAAATTATAATCTCAAAAGCAGACGTTTGAGAAAAACCTGGGATGGAATTATCATCTCCACAACATTGGGGAGAGAACCATAGGAAATTATAATCTCAAAAGCGGATGTTTGAGAAAAACCTGGGATGGAATTATCATCTCCACAACATTGGGGAGAGAACCATAGGAAATTATAATCTCAAAAGCGGACGTTTGAGAAAAACCTGGGATGGAATTATCATCTCCACAACATCGGGGAGAGAACCATAGGAAATTATAATCTCAAAAGCGGACGTTTGAGAAAAACCTGGGATGGAATTATCATCTCCACAACATTGGGGAGAGAACCATAGGAAATTATAATCTCAAAAGCGGACATTTGAGAAAAACCTGGGATGGAATTATCATCTCCACAACATTGGGGAGAGAACCATAGGAAATTATAATCTCAAAAGCGGACGTTTGAGAAAAACCTGGGATGGAATTATCGTCTCCACAACATTGGGGAGAGAACCATAGGAAATTATAATCTCAAAAGCGGACGTTTGAGAAAAACCTGGAGTGGAATTATCATCTCCGCAGCATTGGGGAGAGAACCATAGGCAATTATAATCTCAATAGCGGATGTTTGAGAAAAACCTTTGATAGCTTCTACTGAGTCTTCATCAGAAAAATCTGTTTAGGGTCGATTTAGCTGGACTAGAGAAGGCATTGGACTGGATAAGAAATCTTTGGAGTCGATTAAATGAACCGGTCTAGGTCTTGAAATATGATTGAGAATTTAGCTGAATCCTTCCTGAAAGATAAAGGTCAGTCATAGGCAATGCATGATATGGACCAAGCAATGATGTTCTCAACATAAATGAGATTTGTATGATGCGTCTATGCATGCTTTAATGATGTATGTGATGTTTAGGAATGTATGTTTTCGTCTAGGAAAGTAAGACCTTGACGGGTGCCGGGAAGTCATATCCTGGGCTGATGTTTGAAGAATAGATTTCGCTTCCACTGGGGATGATAGCTGCAAGAATACCGGTAGGAGGAGATGACTCCGTTGGGGAATAAACTTGGCGAATGGAATAAATCTGCGGGGGGGGGGGGGGGGGGGGGAGTACTCTGACGATCTTGCTGGGGATAGATACTCTGTGGGAAGAGGGATACTTTGCTAAGTTGTTGATGGTAACTTGCTGGAGATATCATTGTTGTGTTGGAAGTGTTAATAGACTTCGCTGGGGATAAGAAGACTGTGTCGACGACGATCTTTCAGTAGCTTTTGGCTGAGGATAACCCAGTTATATCCTGTTAAGGAAATAACTCTTTGAATAAAGCCGGACGACGCGTTCGTGCTTTTGTGGGGATAAGCTTCCAGAATCTACTGGGGATAAGCTTACTGCTTGGGGAGATGGATTCTAACTTTCCTGGGGGGAGCTGGGTTGGATTCTCTGGGGAAGTTTTGAATTGCCCCGGGGAAGTGACTCCATTGAATGTTTGGTATGCCGCCGGGGAACAATCTTAAATCAAGACTGCCGGGGATGTTTGTTAAGATTGTATGCTGCTGGGGAAGGTTGAGATATGCGGGAGGATACCCAACTTCCTTAAGGTTGATAACTGCTTTGCTTGAGGAGAGTATACTGCTTGCTGGCTCACTCTCTGGGGAATTAAGATACCTGGTTGTGTTCTTCAGCTGAACCTACCTTGATACCTTGGAGGACAGAACAATTAGATCGCTTGGACAACTCTTTGTTGCCCCTGTTTCTGAGGTGGGAGAGGAAGACCCGTGAGGTGCTGATAGTTGTTGATGGACAAACCTTCTTCTGGTAGGCAGGTGACAGGAGGAAAGGACATAGTCGTACGGTTTAATCCCTAACTTTTTCCTGGACCGCCCTTTCGGGTTTTCAGTCCATCGGGATACCCATTTTTGCCCAAACCGCCTTTTCAGGTTTTCGACTTGCCGGGTGTACAGATTTTTTATTTCATCCCTTATTTTTGCCCGAACCCTTTTGGTTCGCCGGGAAGCCCTTATTTTTGCCTAGGTGTGTCAACCTAGCGGGTCTTTGATTGTGCGTAGTGTCTTTTTCGACTATGTCCATGTTCTCAGAATGTAGGGAGTTGCCCCTGTTAGAATTGTTTTGTCGTACCACCAGAAGGTGTTTGATCAGGCAAGATTCGTTGTTTGAAATGCCCCAAGTGACTCAGGCGGAGATTTGCCCCAGCCTATTTGGCCTTTTGAGAGATTCTCCGAATCTTGATTGGACTACCCCAGATGGTGGACAATAGCCATGCCATGCCCCTTGATTGGAAGTGCTTCTGTTTACCAGGTATTCATCGTGCGAATTTTTCCCTGCTGTTCAAACAAAAAGTCATATGCAAACAAAGTTATGTTAAAAATGCAAAGCTTATGTCTGTCTTGAAGATTTTGAAAATGCATTCTTTTTCATAAAACAAGTGAATGTTTGTAAAACATGATGTCAACTCCGTATTTTATAGCAAGCCTTAAGGAGTCAGGATACCTTTTGTAACAGTATGCTTTCGAACTAACCCATGCTTCAGCTAGGACTTTTAAGGGTTATAACGTGGCTTGGTTCACGGTTTAAGAAACAAAGGATAAAGGCTCAAATTTTATTTGTACCCACCCGCTCTTCGTGATGTTCTCCAAACCTAAACTCAGTTGATCATGCGTTAGACCTTGTTTGAGTCTTTGCTCTGATTTTTCGGTGATGATTCGGATATTGATGATTTATTTTGAATAGGCAGTCATTCCTCTTTTTTGTCGCGGGTTTGTAAGACCTCTTCCTTGATTTTGTTATCCCTATTTTTTTTTGCCTGAGCTGTTCTTTTGTGATTACAGTCAGCGGGATGCCCCAGCTTTGTAAGTCTCCTTCATAGGTTTTGACTTAATGGGTTTTTATTTTGAGAAGTAATGACTGCCTGTCTGTATGATTGTTCGGAACCATCACTGTCTTTTGTTTTGTAAGGACCTCTTTGGTGCTATTCGTTATGCACTTGGATCAACTGAGAAACTACCCTGCCCCAGGTTATGATTAAGGGTTTTAAATTTCGAAAAGAAAAACTCCTACTTCTTTGGCTCAGAGGGGTTGACGAGGGATTATCATCCTTATAACTCCAGTGTTTAGGGATTGAAACAATGCCTGTACCTCATCAGCGGGGTCCGTTCAAAAGCATACTGTAGATTGCGGTATCGTTTTCGTCATCCTCCCTCAAGAGGCTTAGAATTATTAATTAAGAGTTGATCATCAGAAAAAATATGAAAATAACTTGCATTTAGTGAATATGAATATATTGTTTTAGAACAGACATATGCGATGCATTAATGAAATAACAATGTTTAACATGAGTAAATGTTTGAACAAAAGAGAATTGCAACTTGAACATTCGAATGAACAAAAATTTCTCAATCCTAGCCATGTTTTGGCAAGGGAGCAGTGATCACGTGGGGAGTCTTGGGTACTTTAAACTGAATCTCTCCAGCGTCGATCATGTCTTGGATCTTATTTTTCAAGCTCCAACAATCATCTGTAGTATGCCCCGGGCTGTCAGAGTGATAAGCGCAGCGGGCATTGGGGTTATACTTCGGTGACGTTGTATTTTGGCTCTTCGGAGCTTCTTTTAGAGTTACCAGCTTGGTCTCCAGCAACTGCGGCAATATCTGGGATAAGGTCATGCTGAGCCGAGTGAACTGCCTTCTCTCGCTCTTTTGTTGGTCGTGATGTTGAATTTGTGACGCTGGAGCCATTTGAGGAGCTCTCCCCTTACCTCCTTGTCTCAAAGGTGGTTGAACGATGACTGGCTTCTTACCCTTAGACTTTTGCCCCAGTTGGTTACCCTGAAGCAGTTGGTTGACGAGAAACCAAAGCTCATCTTGTCTTTGAGCTAACCCTTGAATGGCAGTCACCTGCCCCAACTTCTGGACCTTCAATGCATCCACCTCAGCTTGTAGGTGTCTCAGCCTTTCATCCTCAGCACTGTTCCTGACAAAGATCTCCATGAGAAGTGTCCTCAACTCTCCCTGCCCCTTGGATAGGCTTAGGAAGATCTCCTTGAACTGAGTCTCTTGAGTGTGAAGGTCCTGGTTGTCTTGTTGAGCCATTGCTGAAATAAACAGCGGGAAAGGTAAGTGACCTTCAACAAGGGTACCTGTTATGCAATGATGTGTATGATATGCATGCAATGTTTTCAAGGACCTCGCGGGGTAAACAAGAAGATTGTTAGCATTTGGATCCGGTAGCTTGATTGACGGAACTGCATATTATTGAGAGTCCTTCTTCAAGGGTCAAAGGCTCACCATATCCAGTGGGTCATAGCCTCTGACTTTAGTCATCATGTCTGGTTTTGGTTTCCAAACAACCTTGGTTAGGGGAACCTTCTTTAAGAGTCAGAGCTCGCCATATCAAGTGGGTCATAGCCTCTGACTTTGTCTGGAGGAAAATAAATCCTCTTTGCCCCTTGCTGGGATAGTTGATTCACCATGACCTGCATCACAAGCCCTTGAGATCCTTGAAATGGATTAGGATGTATGCAATGGTATGATGTTATGGTATGCATGGGGTAATGTAGGTAACCTTGTTATGAGTCCCAATTAAGGACTAAAAACAAAACCTGCAAGAAACTCGGTAAACCCTATTATGAGTCCTAATTAAGGACTGCAAACCAAAACCTGTAAGAAACTTAGTATACCCTGTTATGAGTCCCAATTAAGGACTAAAACACAACCTGCAAGAGTCCTAATTAAGGACTAAAACACAACCTGCAAGAAACTCGGTAAACCTTGTTAGGAGTCCTAATTAAGGACTATAAACAAAACCTGCGAGTAGTTCAAAGGGTCAGATAATAAGCATGCAAGTAGTTCAAGTATGAAGGCACACAAGTCACACAAAAGAACCCTTAGAGTTTAGGCCAGCATGAGGTCTGGGTAGTACCCTCTTGAAGTTGGTGGGCTCAACCTGTCCTATTAGAAGTAACCGGGTTCTAAGGGTCCCAATATCATTGGATTGCTTTCATTGTTCATCGTTTCGATTTAGCCACTGAACTGGCGACCGAAATATTCCAGGAAAGCAACCCTCAATTGAGTGTAGTATCGAGTATCAACCAACCTCGGACTGCACCAAAGTCAGTTATCTCACTACCCTAAAGAGGCCAAGATAGTTCAATTAAGGTTCCTAAGGTCTGTTGATGCTTCACGACACCACGCGGAGGCCCCGTACTCTACTTGACTGAACTCAAGGGTTACCGGTACATACCAAAGTGCCACATCAACGTAGCAGACTGTTTCAACCATGTCGGTATACCCCGCACAGTTCCCTCACATCCTTGTTGCTACTTTCTAAGAAGGTATCCCCAGATCCGGGTTAGGATCTATAGAACTCCCAAGACAGTCCCACAATTTAAAGCAAGCAAAGAAAGCAATTGAAAACATAGTGATCTTAGTCCTAAGGTACACCTCACTTTAAAGTATCCCCAGCAGAGTCGCCAGTTCTGTGATCGGTGGATCTGGAATTGACTGTTTAACGCTGGTTCGCGAAATGTCGCGGAAGCAAGAGTCGCCACCGTCTTTTATTTTCTCCAAATGGAAAGGACAAAAGCACAGAAAAATTCCTTAAAGAGATTGCTCTCGGTTCGGGAGGTAGGTTATAGAAAGGGAAGGTGTTAGCACCCTTTCTATCCATGGTTATCCATGGGCTCTTAGATACTTGCTCACTTGTGTTTTCAAAAATGGTTTGTTTGCTTTTCAATGTGGGTTTTAAAAAAGTTTCTTTGAAAATTCCAGTTCGACTCTTGTATCGGTCCTCAAGAGTGTTTGAAAAATTTGCTTTCGAAAGCTTTTTGAAAATGTGTTGGTGTGAAAAGTATTTTTGATTTTGGTTTTGAAATTAGAGCAAGTATCTAGAGTCGTCTACCTACCCTAAGGAATTCGTCTGTGTAAATGTCCTTTAAAGTAGTGCCATCCCACCATTGAGAGGTAGGTAGCACCACCGTTGGAGGTGTTCGGGTCAATTCGAAGGTTCGGGACATGGTGATCACCAGAGCAATGGGAAGACACCTTAGAAGCTACCCTCATGCCAGGTTCCCGGATCATGAGGACTTACTAAGACATCCACTACTCGACGATCACCTTTCGAGGCAAGGCAACAGTGAGGCGTACCCTAGGGGTGGTGTGTGATTTGTGTGTCAGATTCATTTGCATTTATCTTGTCATGTTAAAGGTGATCTAGCGTTTGTTTTTATTTTTGTCCATACATTCTTTCATGCCTTGATTAACAGTTAAAAAATTGCGGAAAGTAAAAGATTCTAAGCTATTACAAAAGGCGCGGGTCCACATCGCCAAAATTTCTTGAACCCGATTTGACAGAAAAATAAAGGAATAATGAAAAGTAAAGAATTAAAAGTGCGACAGATTAATTACAAGGCCTTAGGAGAGATACATAAATATTAAACGAAAAAGAAATAAACACGCGAATTAAATAAGAATTAAACGAGGGCGTTGGACCCTTTTTTTTGCAAAATTAAATTAATGATGGAATTAATTAATTAAAAAGAAAAGAAATGGTTTTTGTGTTTTTTATTGGTATTTTATGATTTTAATGGGAAAAAGAATTAAATGCAATTAAACCTAATTCTACAATTTTTATTTTATTATGAAAATATGTTAAAGTTTTAACCTAAAATTAAACCTAATTAATTTACATGCAATTTAATTATAAAATAAAAATAAATAATAGTAAATATTTAATTATTATGCAAGAAAAGAAAAAGGAATAAAAAATTATTATAAACCCTAATTCTATCAATTTTAGATTTTTTTATTAAAAAAAGTTAAGATTAAAACCTAATTTAAAACTAGTTAATTAGTAGACTTTATTTACAAAAATACTAAAATAAAAATATTTATTAATTTTTCTCTTTTCTGATTTTTTATGTGTTTTTTTGTGTTTTATGAAAATATTAAATTAATTAAAAAAACAATAATTAAAAGAAAATAAACATAATAAAAAAAATAAAGAAATAAAAAGATTGCAAACCTAGGGGGTCTGCCCCTAATTTTGGAGGTGACGCCCATCAATTTTGAGCCCAAATCAGCATGGCCTCGTTGACTTTTGTGCTCACGTACCCAAGCATTGACCAGCGTGCATAATATTCTTGAGATCCTGGCCTTTGATTGCATACCCTGGGACGCGTGGACGTTGGATTTTGAAGGCGCATGGTGGACACCACTACTGAAACTGCATATGAACATTATGTGAAGAAAAATATGAAAGGGAGTGAGGACCTGGGGCTCGAACCCAGGTCCTGAACATTACCACTTGCCAGCCTTACCAACCAAGCCAAACGCGCGCGTTGTACTTTAAACATCAAACAATAAATATAAAATAAATAACGGTTAGTGGGGCGCTTTACGCGCGAAATTTGAACTAGCCAATCCACTGATGCCACGAGGTCATCTTCCTCGTTGTTTTTATTTTTCCTGAAACATACAAACCATTAGCAACGGTTTTACAAACGTTCTCTTATGCCAGTTTCTGGAAAATAGCGAATAGGCGTCCTTGCATTAGAAATTAGGCGCAACATATGGATTCTTTTCGTCTAGGCACGCTCGTTTTAATGGTCCAGGTCTCAGGTCTCAATTTTTCTTTGGATGGAAAGCCCCAATTCACCAAGCCTGAAACCCTAAAATATGACAATGGTATATTTGCATATAGTGTATAAAAATGCAATTAATCCATATGGTTAGCTTCAGAATACAATACTCAGTATGAATACGCAAATAAAATGTCATGAAACTGTCTCAAAGTTAAAACATGAGTATGCATTTTTATGAGAAAAAACTCGATTCTGTACAATGATTTAGGGCGTTAGAGTTGATGCTTTTGATCCAGGAAGGTTGCTTGATGTCCTTGGAAGGCAATAGGATGAGTTTCTTGGCTTGAATCGACCTGCAAATAGGTTTTCAGATTTGGAATTTTTTGCAAAAAAGCTTGAGTTTGATAATGGGGTTTTTGCGTATCTTAGTGGTCAATGGCATTAGGGTTGTGTTCTATACTTATGTATGAGTGAATTAGGTCAAAGAAAACAATCAAAATCCTTGGCATTCATGATTTGGAAGATTTGATTTTTTAAGATCTTTTTTCAATATTTTCCATGCTATTTTGTATCAATCATGACCAATTCTCTTCAATTCTTTCCATATTTGATTATGCACGAATTTTTGAACCTATTACATGTACAAAAAGATTTGATAAATTAGGTTTAGTATTTTCCATGTATTTAATTAATTTAAATGAATTATTATTAATAAAAATTCAAATAAATAAATAAAAAATGAAAAAAACTTCCCTTTGGTCCAAGTGGTCGTGTGCATGCCTTGGATGATGAATTATGGAAGAAAAATAGGCCCATTAGCAATTTTAGGTCATTTGAATCAATGTTGACTTTTCAAAATATCCAAAAATTTCCCAACTTCCACAAGTCATAACTTGCTCAATTTTTAAGCTTTGCTCATTTTCTTGGACATTTTGGAAAGGTCTTTGAGTGCTCTAACCAATGTCTTTGGTCCCATGTCATTTTGATTTACCAATCTCAAGTTATGGCCTTTGACTTAAAGTCCCTTTTTGTTGACTTTTGAAAATGACCTATAATGTTGAAATTGATAAATTTTTGTGAGAGCATTTCTTGGACTTGGAATATGAAGATGAGTTGTAGGAAATGTCTTTCTCTTCAAAATGAGCTTTGGATGGAATTTTTATGATAATCCATGTGAAAGTTATGCCCTGGTCAATTTTCAGTTGACTTTTTCAATTGTCCAAATAAGGAAACTTTTGCATTTTGATGATTTTTGAGCCAAGCTTTGAGAATCATGATCAAGCATTGATCAAATGATGTTTGTGGCTTAAAAATGAGATGTTGACCAAAAATTTGAACTTTTGACTGTCAAATGACCATTTTGCCCCTGCAGTTGACTGTAGTGCAATTAGGGTTTTTGACTGTGCAATTTTGTGCTGAAAATCTTGAAACTTTGTATGAGGATGCTTGACCATATTTGTAGGCATGTGAGACTTGATTGGGCCCTTGGAAACTTCATTTTCTTGATCAGAAGCAAAACCCTAATTTTGACTGTTCAGGAGACCCTTGCACTGTGCAACCCTTGGGGAGATTTTGAAGCTTGACTTGGAAATTTCTTGAAGAATATGGGAGGGCAAATTTTGGGGTACAACAATGTTGCTTCCCCATTTCGAGGAGATAACTTTTGAACACTTCCCAAGAGAGGAGAATCAGTTGGCGGACGCGCTAGCTACGATGTCTTCTATGTTCAAAGTCAAATGGGACAACGAGGCTCCCCTGATCATTATTTGGAAATTGGATGAGCTTGCACACTGCTGTGATCTCGAGACTGAAGAGGTAATAGAAAAGCCTTGGTATCATGAAGTGAAGAGGTACCTTGAAGCTCAAGAATACCCCGAGGGTGCATCTATTAACGACAAGAAGTTCCTGAGAAGGTTCGCGGCAAAGTTCTTCCTCAGCAATGACATTCTCTACAAACGAAACAATGATTCAACCTTACTACGTTGTGTGGATAAGATTGAAGCAGAAAGGATCATGGCAGAGCTGCATGAAGGTACCTTCGGAACGCACTCCAATGGACATACCATGGCAAAGAAAATCCTTCGGGCAGGATATTACTGGTCCACGATGGAAGCCGGCTGTTATCAGCATTCTCGGACATGTCACAAATGCCAGATCTATGCTGATAAGGTGCACATTCCTCCGGTTCCCTTGAACATCTTGACAGCGCCTTGGTCTTTTGCAATGTGGGGCATTGATATGATCGGCGAGATCAGACCTACGACATCCAACGGGCATTGTTTCATCCTGGTAGCGATTGATTACTTCACAAAGTGGGTTGAAGCAGCTTCCTTTGCCACCGTAACCAAGAACGTCATGGCATGGTTCATTCGGCATAACCTGGTCTGCCGATACGGTGTACCAGAGAGGATCATTACGGATAATGGTACCAATCTTAACAACAAGATGATCATTGAGCTCTGTGAGCAATTCAATATACAGCACTACAACTCTTCTCCCTACCAGCCGAAGATGAATGGGGCTGTAGAAGCAGCTAATAAAAACATTAAGAAGATCATGCAGAAGATGACAATGACCTACAAAGATTGGCACGAGATGTTACCGTTTGCTCTTCATGGGTACCGTACCTCAGCACGAACGTCAACAGGGGCAACACCCTATTCCTTGGTCTATGGCATGGAGGCAGTCTTACCCATCGAAGTTCAGATACCCTCTCTCTGGATAATGAAGGATGCAGGTTTGAGCGAAGATGACTGGATCCAGACTCGGCTTGATCAACTGAACCTAATCGACGAAAAGAGACTCACTATTATTTGTCATGGTCAGACGTACCAAAAACGGATGATCAAGGCATTTAACAAGAAAGTCAGACGACAAGAGTATCAAGTCGGGGACCTGGTAATCAAGCGCATCATTCTACCTCAAGGTGATCCCAGGGGAAAATGGACCCCTACATACGAAGGGCCATTTGTGGTTAAGAACATCTTCTCAGGAGGAGCGATGATTCTAACCACCATGGATGGTGACGACCTTCCTCACCCCACCAATGCAGACATAGTAAAAAGATACTACGCATGATTAAAGACCCGCTAGGTCGATTGGCCTAGGCAAAAATAAGGGCTTCCCGGTGAACCAAAAGGGTTCGGGAAAAATAAGGGCTTCCCGGCGAACCAAAAGGGTTCGGGCAAAAATAAGGGATGAAATGAAAAAATCTGTACACCCGACAAGTCGAAAACCCGAAAAGGCGGCTTGGGCAAAAATGGGTATCCCGGTGGACTGAAAACCCGAAAGGGTGGTCCAGGCAAAAGTTAGGGATAAGCGTAAAACTATGTCTCATTGGATCGCCTTGCATCCAGACTTCGGTATCGACTATTAGGCTCGGACGGCACCAAGCAATCAGCTTCATCTCCAACTAAGCAGCAAAGGGATGAGACGCTTGAAGACATAAAGGCGATAGCAGAGTTGGAACCCAGTGGGATTTTTCACATAGCTGTTTTGTTTTCCTTTTCACAAATTGTATAAACTATATTTTGTTCGGCGGCGTTCTCTTACTAGGACGTCAACCTCTTGTACACAGCGCCTATTTACAGGCAAATTCCAAAATCAATACAAGCTCATCTTTTCCAGACAAATTGCCAATTATTTTTCCTTTATCTGTTTTGTTTTGCAAAGAACGTCCAATGTTCATTTTTGATATATGCATTTGACATTAATTGCTGTTCATAAATATTTGCATGCGAAACAAAGGACTAATTACAGGTGATATCAGAAATAGGGGCAATAAGAATGGTCTAAGCAATCTAGTTGCTCTATCCACCAAGGCACCAAGGTAGGTTCGGCTGAAGAATGTAACTAAGATACCTTCACTCCCCGCAAAGTAAGACAAGATTCGGCAATAATATCCCAAGCAGAGTTGGTCTCCTATTAGCCCTAAAAAGGGCACAGTATCCCTAGCAAATCAGCAATACTCTCCCCCAAGCAGAGTTGGTCTACTGTCAGCCCTAAGGAAGTTGGGTATCCCTAGAAGATCTCAATATTCTCCAGCAGAGTATACAGATATTCCTCAGCAAGCATCCCCGGCAGTCTTAATTTTCCTCGACAGAAATATAAGATTGTTCCCCGGAGGAATACAGACACCCCAGTGGAGCCATTTCCCCAGTACAGTCCAAAAGTTTCCCCAGGAGAGTTGAATCATCTTCCCCAGTAGATTCTAGAAGCGTATCCCTTGCAGAGTACAAATATCTCTCCCAGCCATATTCAAAGGGTATTCCCCACCAGAGCCTAACTGGGTTATCCTCAGCAAATTGCAACAGAAAGATCGTCCTCAGCAAAGTTCTTTTTATACCCAGCAGAGTGCATCATCAAAATCCCCAACAGAGCTTATCAACGGAATCCCCAGCGGAGTTATCATCAAAATCTCAGCAAAGCATCTCTCCCCCACAGAGTAACTCTCTGCAGAGTAATCTCTTCACCAGGTTTATTCCTCAACGGAGTCATCATCTCCTACCGGTTTATGTTGGCAAACATCTTGGTTCATCATCCCCAACGGAAACGAAGAACTCTACTCTCCAACATCAGTCCAGGATTTAACAAAGTCCCCGACATTCGTCAAGGATTTATTTTCCCAGACGAAAATACATTCATAAACATTTCGCGTTTCATATCTCCTATTTACATACGTGATAAAGTGCATACGACACAATCTCATTTATTCTTGAAAACATCATGACATCATGCATTTCATACATCATGACATTGCATACAACTAATGTTTTGCCTTTTCAGGAAAAGGTCAATCAAAAGATATTACCATCAACTTTTGAAGTTCCAGATTCGGTACCTGTATCTAGCCAGGGCATATATGTGAGCGATTGATTGTAGATCTATAACTGTATCTAGCCAAGAAAGTATTTGCATGAAGAGTTTGAAGATCAACACCTGTAACAGGCCAGGAAATTATCTTTCATTCTCAGGTCAGAGGTCTACACCTGTATCCAGCCAGGAAAGCTATCTCGACCAACCTTTTGAAGTTCCAGATTCGATACCTGTATCTAGCCAGGGCATATCTGTGAGCGATTGATTGTAGATCTACACCTGTATCCAGCCAGGAAAGCTATCTCGACCAACCTTTCGAAGTTCCAGATTCGATACTTGTATCTAGCCAGGGCATATCTGTGAGCGATTGATTGTAGATCTATACCTGTATCTAGCCAGGAAAGTTATCTACACGAGGAGATTGAAGATAAACACCTGTAACTAGCCAGGAAACCATCTTTCTTTCTCAGGTCAGAGATCTACACCTGTATCCAGCCAGGAAAGCTATCTCTACCAACCTTTTGAAGTTCCAGATTCAATACCTATATCTAGCCAGTGCATATCTGTGAGCGTTTGATTGTAGATCTATACTTGTATCTAGCCAGGAAAGTTATCTACATGAGGAGATTGAAGATCAATACCTGTAACAAGCCAGGAAATTATCTTTCTTTCTCAGGTACGCAAGTTCTCGCTAAGGAATCTCTTACGCGATTAACATCTCCAGATGGCATCTTTGAGCCCATCTCCACAACTATCCATTACATCTCCAGAGGGCATCTATAAGCCCATTCCCGACAAGACTCTGTCACATCTCCAGATGGCATCTATAAGCCCATCCTCCTATCCATCATCTTTCCAAATGGCATCTGTAAGCCCATTCCCGACATCACAGTGCTGATACTACACCACACTATGCGAGTGCAAATTTCTGGGCACTCTAGTGTTCAATCATCTTCCACCTTCGGATCACGAAAGGAACGCCAGCCCATCTACATCTTCAGGTTTAAGAAGATTGAACAGGGGAAACTATTGTACCCCAAAATTTTCCCTCCCATATTCTTCAAGGTTTGTCAAGAGTCATCTTCAAATGGCTCAAGATTTCTCAAGGGGTTGCACAGTCCAAATGCCTCCTAAGCCAGTCAAAATTAGGGTTTTGTTTCTTTCAAGGAATTTGAGGTTTTCAATGGCTCAATCAAGTCTCATGTGCCTATATACATCCTCAAGCACCTACATGCCAAGTTTCAAGACTCACAGTGCCAATTTGCATAGCCAAATGCCCTATTTGATCTACAGTCAACTGCAGGGGCAAAATGGTCATTTTACAGTCAAAAGTCATAATTTTTGGTCCACATCTCATTTTTAGTCCACAATCATCATTTGATCAAGTCTTGATCATGATTCCACAAGCATGGCTCAAAAATCATCAAGATGCAAAAAGTTACTATTTTTGGACAGTAGAAAAGTCAATTGTATCTTGACCAAGGCATAACTTTTTCATGGTTCATCAGAAAAATCCCATCCAATGCTCATTTTAAAGGATATGACATTTCCTACAACTCATCTTCACATTCCAAGTCCAAGAAATTCTCTCATAAGAAGTTATCAATTTCTACATTATAGGTCCTTTTCAAAAGTCAACAAAAAGGCACTTTAAGTCAAAGACCATAACTTGAGATTGGTAAATACAAATGACATGGGACCAAAGGCATTGGTTATAGAACTTCAAGACCTTTCAAAAATGTCAAATAACATGTTCATAGGATCAAAATTGAGCAAGATATGCATTGGAGAAGTTGGGAAATTTTTGTGAATTTGCAAAAGTCAACTTTGCTCAAAACACCTTGTTTTTGCTAATGGGCCTCAAATTTCTTCTTGAAACTTTATCCAAGGCCTATGCACGACCCATCAAGCTTAATTAAATTTATTTTCTTATTTTTTTATTAATTAATTGGATTTTTAATCAATTTTAATTCATTTAATTAATTTAAATTGTAGGAAATACAAAGATTTGATTTTTCAATCTTTTTGGGAAGCAAGAATGACCTAAAAAAGATGGCAAATTCGTGTACCAATCAAGGATATCAAAATCTCCAAATTTAGCAAGTTTCTTCAATCAAAAAGATTAAAAAATATTTGATTTTCAATCAAATATGCAATCATCAATTCCATGGATTTCTTTGCAAGATTATGACCTAATTCCATTCTCCTATAAGTACACAAGCCAACCCTAATCATTCATACGTGAGTTTGCTGCAGAAAAGCCATAACCACATTCAAGAAAATTCAAAGAAAAGTCAAAACTGATTTCCATATTCTAGCACGATTCAAAGACTTTTGTTGATTCAAACACATTTCTGGAAGTGTCAGGGACGTGTAGCAATCAAAACCAAGCGCTAAAGCTACAGGAATCACCAAGAACAGTTTCACGGTTTGCATATTTTGTCCATAATCGTATTGCTCAAATCATGCATATTTAACATGATTTATTGTTTGTTTTGTGTTGCTTGAATCCACGTGAAGCTAATGGTATAAATTAATTGAGTTATAATGCACAGAATCACAAGTTACCATTGACGAATTCTAGGGTTCTTGAACTCTAAAATTGCGGCTTTACAGTACAGGAAAAATTAAGCCTTGAGAGACCCATGATTGAACTCGTGAGAACCAGACGAACACGTTGGACTATTTGCGAAATATTTATGTTAAACACAAGCCTAATCACTATTTTTCCTCATGGTATATTGTGGGAGTTAAAAACCCCCCCGCTATCTAACTTTGTTTTTTACAGGAAAACGAGGAAGACGAAGGACGTGTTAGTATGTGGTTGGCTAATTCAAAAAGGGCGCACGTTTTATTTATGTTACAGCATATTGGGTTATTTCTTAATATTATA
Organism: Vicia faba; assembly: GCA_948472305.1. Taxonomy (NCBI): domain Eukaryota; kingdom Viridiplantae; phylum Streptophyta; class Magnoliopsida; order Fabales; family Fabaceae; genus Vicia; species Vicia faba. The sequence continues at coordinate 288,067 of CATIWC010002868.1, read as the reverse complement.
TTTGCTTCTTATCATATTAACAAATGCGTGCAAATGGCTTGGTGGATGATGTGCTGGCTGGTGATCATTGGGACCTGGGTTCGAATCCCAGGTCCCCCAAATATTTGTTTCTATTTTTTCTACATATGATTACATGCAGGCTTCAGGCAGTGTTCCACCATGTACCTCTAGACAACCAGGCGCCAAGTGGCCACAAGCATGAATCTGATGGTCCAAAGATGGATGACCATCATGCTCCTGGTCAACCCACGCGTAGACAATCAAAAAGGTCAAACGGACTGGCAGCTTAATGGGCTTGAAGATTGCTAACAAACCTCCATATTGGGCCATCACCCCCCTGGTTTATTATTCCTTTTATTTTCTTTTCCTTTTTATTTTCTTTTATTAATTATTATTATTATTTAATTAACTCATAAATTATTTATTTTCATAATAAAATTCAGAAAGCTAAAAATAAAATATTTGTATTATTATTATTATTTATTTCACCTTTAATTTATTATTTTTGTAAATAAATTCTAACATAGATTAATTTAGTTAATTAGGTCAACTTTAAATTTTTTTTTCCCAATAAATAAAATCCACATAGAATTAGGTTTTTTTGACAAATTTTAATCATGCTTTCCTTTTTATTTTATTTTTATTAAAAACATAAAAAACTTAAAAAAATATTTCTTTTATTTAATTAATTTGAATTAGGTTTAATTAAATGCAAAAAGGACCCAAAATTTCATTCTTTCTCAAAAAGCGTCAAAACCCTAAGGACTTTCCCGATTCAATTTCTTTTCGCGTATATTATTTTTTGATCATTATTCATGTAATTGCTCCGAGGATGTAATAGATAATTAGGACCCCTTTTTTATCGCTTTCTTTATTTTCTCGCAATTTATTTTTTCAAGGGTTGCTTTTGGCGATGTAAATACCCGACGCCTTGTAATAGCGTAGATTTACTTTCCGCAATTTACTTTCTGCAACTATTAACTGCTATGCATGACAAGACTTGTATGAAATAAAAATCAACTCGTAGCTCACCGTAACTTGTACAAAGATAATTTAATATGAAACTTGACACACGTGCACATGCCACTCCTAGGGTACGCCTCACTTGGTTGCCTCGACGTGGTCATTGAGTATAGGGTGTTTTAGAGGTTGCCCTCTTGTCTAAAGATCCAAGTTGCCTCGAAACGGTTGCCTCGGATAAAAAGGATCTAGGACATTAGGGTTACCGCTAAGGCGTCCTACTATTGCTTTGGTGACCACACATGTCCCTATAATCGAATTGACCCGACAAACTCCAACGACGGTGCTACCTACTTCTCAATAGTGGGATAATACTGTCTAAAGGACATTTACACAGCTTAATTCCTTTGAGTAGGTAGAGGTTCTTAGATACTTGCTCTTTCAAAACAAAAACAACTTTTCACACTCACACTTTTCTGACAAAAGTTTTCAAACAAATACTTCATACACTCTTGAGGACTGATACAAGAGTCAAAACGAAGTTTTCAAACAAACTTTTTCAAAACCCACAAACACAAGAAAATCAAAACATTTTTGAAAACATAGTGAGCAAGTACCTAAGAGCCCGTGGATAACCACAGATAGAAAGGGTGCTAACACCTTCCCTTTCTATAATCTACCTCCCGAACCGAGAAACATCTCGAAAAGGAATTTTGATGTGCTTTTGTCATTTCCTTGTTGGAGAAAATAAAAGACGGTGGCGACTCTTGCTTACCGCGACATTTCGCGAACCAGCATTCCAAAACAGCCAGTTCTATTTCCACCGATCACACTTTCCATCTGTCGTTAACTACGGGCTCTTAGTTACTATCTCACTTTGAAAATTCTTTTTTTTTGTGTAATTGTATTTGAAAATATTTTTTAAAACACGCTTTAGTGCGGTGAACTTTGTAATGATTTTCGTATCGTTGAGAACACATACAAAGTGTTTTTGTCATTGAAAATATTTAGAAAAAGAGAGTGTATGTGTGAGAAACTTTGTTTTGTTTTGTAAGCAAGCAATTGTAACCCGTCTACCTACTCGAATGGTCTTTGTTCTTTCCATCTTTTCCTTTATATAGTGCTATACTACCATTAGTTAGTAGGTAACCCTATCATTGGATGTTTTGAGGGACATGCGAGGGTCATCGTACAGTCACGAAGGAAACTCGTAAGATGCTTTAGCAATTACCCTAAGGTACTAAGATCATTTACCTAGTAAACATCGAAGGGTCATCGAGGGACTATGATCTTTTAACCAAAGGGTCTTTGCTAAAATTTCTCACATCCAAGAGACGTGACTGTTTATTTTCCAAAGGAAACAAGTGGAGGTACCTTAGAGGTACGCGTGTGCAAAGTTTGTTGTTTTTCACTTATGTTTATCTTGAATGTTAGGTTTTCTACCGCTTGCTTTTAAGTATTACCGTACAAGCCTATTAGCATACATCTAGCAGTTAAATATATACAAGTGCGGGAAATAATCTACGATATTCAATCGCTTCGGGGATGGGGGAATTACAAACCATAAATGGGGGGAAGAAAAAATGTGAAAAGTCATAGTTTAAACTATTACATCCCTTTTGACAATTACAATAATTCATGAAAATAAATGCGAGAAATAAACGAGTGCGCGGAGATTGAAGAGGGAAGAAGTATTAAGAAAACCTAAAAATTTCTAAGATTAGAAAGAACTTTTTTTTGTTGCTTTTATTTAGAAAAATGCTTTACGATAACAAACCTAATTCTAACTAATTTTTAATTAACAAAATAAACTCAAAGTGATTTAAATTAAATTAATTAAAATTAACAAAAATTAATTTAATTAAAAAACTTAAATCTAATGTTTTTTGTGGTTTTCTGATTTTTTTTATTTTTATGATTTTTATTAAAAAAGAGTTATTAAAAGAAAAGAATTAAATTAAATTAAAACAAAATAAAAAGAAACAAATATTTATGGGCCTGCTTGTAAGAAATTGGAGGGGTGTGGAAAGAAGGAAAACTAAGCCAAAAAAGAGAGCCCAGGAGCTGGTGGTGGTTCTGCGTGATCGAATCTCTAGGGTTCACCATGGGGACTTCATCAGGGGCGTTTTATTTGAATCTTTCAAGATTTGAAGGTAAAAGCATTATGTATACCATGCTTACATATAAAATGTTAGAAAATTATAGAAAATGCATATGAATGAAACAAAGATGTTGACAAGGATTTAAACTGTGAAAATCTTGAGAACACAAAACTTACCTACTTACCAATCAAAAGTTAATGTAGGGGCGGCTTCTAGGGTTGATTCACGAAGAATAATGGTTGGTTCTGACTCCTGGCAACGTTAGGAGGACAATGAAAGGCTTGGATCGGTTTGAAAATTGCCGGAGATGCGAGATATAATTTTCACAATTTCTTTGAATTTGGAGAATTTTTTTAGAGCTTTAATGCCAATGATTTTAGTCCCTTTTGAGTTGCTATGCTTTCCTTTATATAGAAGGATGAAGTGAACTGATAAATATGGAAAGAATCAAAGCCATAATGCCATGATAAAACAAGAATCAAACAACTTTAAAACTTGCCAAACTTTAAATTTGTCTTTCCATCTTGGTCTTGCACGATTTTGGCAAGGTTGTAATGAGTTGTCATGAGTTGTCTTGGGCTTTTGGATAATTGAAACAAAAAGCCCAAGCCTTTATACCCTTGTTTCATATTTTATTTTATTTTATTTGCACTTAAATGAATAAAAATTCAAATAAAAAAAATATAAATCATAAAAAATATGTGAATGTATTTAAAGGTCATGTAACACCTTATGAACATGTTTGAACATCAAAAGTTAGGCCCACTAGTTCAAAACTTCATGTTTATCCCTTTGCATTTCATGAATTTTCTCAAAATTCCCCAACTTGTGCAACTCATAACTTGCTCAATTTTCATCTTTTGAAGGTGATATTAAACTTTTTGAAAATATAAAGATATCCTCTACAACCTCTATGTTGCTCATTTTTTCTTTTGGAGACATTATCTTGATGTATGTTGTCTTGACAAAAAGTGTCTTTTGTTGACTTTTGAAAATGACCTATAATGTATTAGCTCATATCTTCCAAATGAAGCATTTTTTGGACGTGAGAATAAAATAAAATTTGTAGAGAATTTAATTTCCTTCAAAATAGGATTTGTTTGGGGAAAAGTTGATGAAGCAAGTGAAAGTTATGTCTGGTCAAAGTTCAGTTGACTTCTCCTAAGGAAACCCTAATTTGACAATTCTTGACTTTTGATGATTTTAGGGCTTTCCTTGAAGAATCATGATCGATCCTTGATCAAAGGATGAATATCACTTCAAAATGCTGATGTTGATAAAAAATCTTGAAGTTTGACTGTATGTTGACCATAATTTACTTTTTGACCAATACAGTTGATTTTCAATCATCTGAGCCATTCACTGAGCAAAACTTTGATGTATGGTTTGAAACTTGACATGACCTTATTGAAGACCTGTTAAGGACCATAGAATCCACTTGAGACCTTTGCAATCCAAATTTCCTTGAGAAATTCAAAATCCTAATTGTAGACCTTTGGGCTTAGGAGGTGAGTTGACTGGTCAACCCTTGAGTGCCTTGAGTGTCTGAGAAGTCTTGAAAGAGTGTCTTGAGAAGAAAAAGGGAGGGAAAATTTTGGGGTATAACATCTGCCCTTGTTCAATCTTCTTAAACCTGGAGAGTTAGATTGGCATGTCCGTCATTCGTAACTTGAAGGTAGAAGATGATTGAACACTTAAGTGCCCAGAAATTTGCTCTCGCCTGTGTAAGAGGTAACATTGTTGGTTAATCGTATCAGGAATGGGATTGTAGATGCCATTTGGAGAGGTGACAGAGAGTTGTCAGAGATGGGCTTATAGATGCCATCCAAAATAATTGTTTACTTCAATTGGAAGAAGTATCAGAATAAATATTTGGTTGATTTAAACTGAACCAGAGAAAGGTCTACTGGAAGAGCATTAGGATAAATCAGTGGTTGATTTAAACTAAACTAGCAGATGTTTGTACTTAACTTTAACTGGATGAGAATCAGAATAAATCTTTGAACGATTTAAGTTGAACCAGAGAAAGGTCTTGATTGTCTCCAACTAGATCAGAATCAGAATAAACCATTGGTTGATTTAAACTGAACCAGAGAAAGTTCTACTGGAAAAGAATCAGGATAGGTCGACTTAAACTGAATCAGCAGATGTCTGTACTTAAATTTAACTGGATAAGAATCAGAATAAATATTTGAGCGATTTAAGCTGAACCATAGAAAGGTCTTGATTGTCTTCAACCGGATAAGAATCAGAATAAATCTTTGGTTGATTTAAACTGAACTAGAGAAAGGTCTACTGGAAAAGCATCAGGATAAATCATTGGTCGATTTAAACTGAACCAACAGATGTCTGTAGTTAACTTTAACTGGATAAGAATCAGAATAAATCTTTGAGCTATTTAAACTGAACCAGAGAAAGGTCTTGATTGTCTTTAAAAGGATAAGAATCAGAATAAATCTTCGAGCGATTTAAACTGAACTAGAAAAAGTGCCTACTGGAAAAAAATAAAATAAATCATTGGTCAATTTAAACTGAACCAGCAGATATCTATAATTGTCTTTAATTGGATAAGAATCAGAATAAATCTTTGGACGATTTAAATTGAACCAGATAAAGGTGCCTACTGGAAAAGCATCAGTATAAATCATTGGTCGATTTAAACTGAACCAGCAGAGGTCTATAATTATCTTTAACTGGATAAGAATCAGACTAAATATTTGAGCGATTTAAGATGAACCAGAGAAAGGTCTTGATTGTATTCAACTAGATAAGAATCAGAATAAATCTTTGGTTGATTTAAGCTGACCCAGAGAAAGGTCTACTGGAAAAGCATCAGGATAAATCATTGGTTGATTTAAACTGAATCAAAAGACGTTTGTACTTAACTTTAACTGGATAAGAATCAGAATAAATCTTTGGGCGATTTAAACTGAACCAGAGAAAGGTTCCTAATGGAAAAGTATCAGTATAAATCATTGGTCGATTTAAAGTAAACCAACAGAGGTCTATAATTATCTTTAATTGGATAAGAATCAGAATAAATCTTTGAGCGATTTAAGTTGAACTAGAGAAAGGTTTTGATTGTCTTCAACTGGATAAAAATCAGAATAAATCTTTGGTTGATTTTAACTGAACCAGAGAAAGGTCTACTGGAAAAGCATCAGGATAAATCATTGGTTGATTTAAACTGAACCAGCAGATGACTGTACTTAACTTTAATTGGATAAGAATCGGAATAAATCTTTGAGTAATTTTAGCTGAACCATAGAAAGGTCTCTATTGTCTTCAACTGGATAAGAATCATAATAAATCTTCGAGCGATTTAAACTGAACCAGAAAAGGGTCTACTGTAAAAGCATCGGGATAAATCATTGGTCGATTTAAATTTAAATCAGCAAATGTCTATAATTAACTTTAATTGGATAAGAATCAGAATAAATCTTTGAGCGATTTAAGCTGAACCAGAGAAAGGTCTACTGGAAAAGAATCGGGATAAATCATTGGTCGATTTAAACTGAACCAGCAGATCTCTCTTTAAGAATGACCTTCTGAGGAAAATGCTGAAATAGCCCTTCGTCAAATGTAGCCTATGAGAAGACTGTCAGGTCAAATAAGTAGTTGATGATGTTTGTTGATTTGTCTTTCCTGAAAGGGTAAAGTTTTAGATGTATTCGATGTCATGATGTATGAAATGCATTGTGTAACAATGTTCTCAAAATAAATGAGACTTTGGTATATACATTTCGTATGCATATGCTATGACATTTGGTAAATGATGTATGAATGCGACATGTTTTTGAAGTGCATTTGTAAACTCGAGCAGAATCTTTGTCTGGGGAAAATAAATCCATGACTGTCGCTGGGGATGAAGAATATGTGTATCTTCAATCTTCTGGGGATTGTTTCTGCTGGGGACCCCTGCTTACTAGTTTGAGGAAACTCTGCTGGAAAACATTGATTTTTGCTCTTTGTTTGGGGAAACTCGGTCGAAGAGTATTAATTCCTGCTTAGGGAGAAGACAAGAACATTTGTTGTCCATTTCTCTATTGGGGAATTTATATCGTGACTGGGGATGGAAGAGATGGATAACCTTCTGACTTATCTGGGGAAGATAAGGTTGACTAGTATTTGATTTGATTCCAGGTTCCGTAGCAACTCTCTGGGAATAGTAGAAACTTCACCAGGGAGAGGATTTCAGTAGGTGATTTATGGTAAAAGCATACTCAATATGAGGAGTGTCAAAATAAATATATGCCTTGATTGTATCTAAAGATGTATGGAATGGGTATCATAATAATATCTATATCTGGACTGTATCTGAACCGTATATGAAAGATGTACTGAATGAGTATCATAATGAATTTTTATCATGATCGTATCTGAACTATATCTAGAAGATGTATTGAACGAGTATTAGAATGAATCTGTATCTCGATCGTATCTGAACTGTATTTGGAAGAGAAATCTGGAATGAGTGCCAGAATGAATTTGTATCTTGATTGTATATGCACTGTATCTAGAAGTGGATCTGGAATGAGTGTCAGAATGATATATATTTATATTGTATCTGAATTGTATCTAGAAATGGGTATGGAATCAGTGTCAGAATGAATTTGTATCTTGATTGTATATGCATTATATATAGAAGAGAGTCAGGAATGAGTGTTAGAATGAATCTATATCTAGATTCTATCTGAACTGTATCTAGAAGAGAATAAAATGTTGGAGAAATAAACCCTGTTGGGGAAATACTCTTGTTGAGGAAACACCCTTGTTAAGGAAATGAACTCTGCTGGAGAACAGAAGTCTGATAGGGGGTTTTACAACCTTGGAGGAACAAGCTCATCTGGGGAAGAGAAACTCCATGATTTTTACTAGTCAGAGCTCTGTAGGTTAGTGACATGGTCGGGAAGAAGATCATACTCTTTTACCCGCCAGAATAATCTGACGTGGGAATTGCGAGGAATGTATGAACTTGTGAAGATTACTCTGTGGGGATAATCTCATGGAAGTGGCTCTGTGGGGATCCGTGGAGACTTAAACATACCTCTACTTCTAGAGCCCTTGGTGAATGTTGATCAGGGCAATAAGTCTTCTACTAATAGACAAGTGACGAGATGATGGGACGTAGTCGTACGCTTTAATCCCTAACTTTTGCTTGGACTGTCCTTTCATATTTTTAGTCCACCAGGATACCCTTTTTTTTTCCCAAGCTGCCTTTTCAGGTTTTCGACTTACTAGGTGTACATTTTTATTTATATATCCCTAATTTTTTCTCGAACTATTTTGATTCGTCGGGATGCCCTTATTTTTTCCTAGGCCAGTTAACCTAGTGGGTCTTTTTTCATGCGTAGTATTTTTCGACTATGTCCGCGTTCACAGGGTGCCAAGAATTGTCACTGTCCATAGTAGTAAGTGTTGTAGCATTGCCAAAAAATGTTTGCTTGATCGTACATGACCCTTTGCTGGAATTCACGTTCAACGCCCCAAGTGATTCAGATGGAGATCTTCCCCTGGCTATTCGACACTTTTGAGAGATTCTTTGAATCTTGACTTGACTGCCCTAGATCAGTTAGACACCTTGTCATGCCCCTGGATTATGAAAGGCCTGTTATTGGAAATGTCTTTTCATCTGAGGTGATTCTGTTCATTGAGAGGATTTTCGTTCATTAGATATCCGTTGTGCGAATTTCTCTACTGTAGAACAATTAGTCACATGCAAACAATGGCATTTTTAAAAATGCAAAGCTTATGTTTGTCTTGAAGTTTTGAAAATGCATTTTTAGTAAACAAACAGAATTTTTTAAGAATATGAATTTAACTCAGGATTTATAGTAAACCTTATGGGAGTCAGGATACCTTTTGTAACAGTATGCTTTCGAACTAACCCATGTTTTAGCTAGGACTTTTAAGGGTTGTAGCGTGGCCTGGTTCACGGTTTAAGAAACAAAGGACAAAGGCTAAAACTTTATTTGTACCCAACTTGTTCTTCATGATATTCTTCAATCATATACTCAGTTAATTGTGCGTTTAGATCCCAATTGAGTCTGGAATCTTTGCCTTGATATTCCAGTGATGGTTCGGATACCGAAAGTTTATTTGAGAAGGCAGACATTTTTTTGTAACATTTTTTCTTTTGTTGAGGATTTGTAGCGACCACTTTTTTTATTATCCCTACCTTTTGCCTGAAATGTTTCTTTTGTGATTACAGTCAACGGGATGCCCAGTTTCTTCTTAAGTCTCCTTCATAGGTTTTGACTTAACAGGCTTTTCTTTTGAAAAATAATGATTGTCTGTTTTAGTGATTATGGGGAACCATCATTGTCTTTTGATTTAAAAGAGTATCTTCAACATTATTCATTGTGTATGAAGGTAGAACTTGCTACTGAATGCACATTTGAATTAACTGAGAAACTACTTTTCCCCAGGTTATGATTAAAGGTTTAAATTTGTGTGAAAAAGAAAACTCCTACTTATTAGGCTCAAAGGGGTTGAATATGGATTATCTTCCTTATAACTCCACTGCTTAGGATTTGGAACAATGTCTTTCCATCATCAGCAAGGTCTGTTCAAAAGCATATTGTATAAGATTATGGTATTGTTTTCGTCATCCTCCCTCTAAAGGCTTACAACTTTTAATCGAGAGTTCAATATCACAAGAAAATAACTAAAAAGCATAGTTTAAATATAGTCAAACGAATGGATCACTTCAAGATAAACATATGCAATGCATTAATAAAATAACAAAGTTTGACATAAAATAAGTGTTTGAACAATCAAAAGAAATTACAATTTGAAAATTCAAATGAAATAGACACTCTCAATCTTGGCCATGATTTGGCATGAGAACAGTGATCACATTGGGTGTCTCAGGAGGGTCAAACTCAATCTCCTTAGTATCAATCATATCTTGAATCTTGTTCTTCAATGCCCAACAGTTATTAGTGTCGTCCCCAGAGCTATTAGAATGATAGACACATTTTGCATTCAGATTGTACCGAGGAGAGAAGGTGTTGGGATTCTTAGGAGGATCCTTCAACATAATCAACTTCATTCTCAACATGTATTGCAATGCTTGAGCCAAGGACATGTTGATTTTGTTGAATTGCCTTTTGGGCGTCTCCTGCTTACGATGGTTGCCCTGTCATTATTGTTGCACCGATGCTGAATTAGAGATCCACACCGCCCCCACAGATTAGTTGAGATCACTCTTATTACGATCCTTCTAGTCGTACACAGTATTGGACTCCTTTTTCCGGTGTATGATCTCTTCTGAGTAATTGAAGATGCAGTCCCCTGAATTTCACCGCTCCTGGGTTTATTTTCAACATGTTCCCGTATGAACATGTAACCTAATTCCCTGCCTGCCAAGCGAGTTTGATCATTGATTAGGCCCCAAATTCTAGCATTTTGACCCAGACGGTCGTATCTGTCTTGATGAAGCTTGCTGATGAGAATCCTTAACTCTTCTTGTCCCCGAGCTAAATTTTGGATAAGAGCCATTTGACTACTCATTTGGATTCTCATCCTTTCCATCTCAACTTGCAGTTGTTCCAACTGGTCATCCTTGTTGTCGTCAGGATTTTTCTTGGTCAAGTTCCTAGAGAGGAGTGCCTTCAAATCCTGTTGCCCCTTAGATAGGTTCACAAACATTTCCTTTAATTGAGCATCTTGAGTTTGGAGATCTCTGATGTTCTATTTGAGAGCCATCTTCCTTGCTGAAATAAACAGCGAGAAAATGAGAAACCTGTCTTGAGGATACATGTTATATAATGACATGCATGCAATATGGATGCAATATTTCATGGATCTCGCGGGTAAACATAAGGAGATGTTTGAATTTTGATTGCAGTTTTGATTGAAGAACTTCGTCTTTTTGTACGTCCTTCTACAAGAATCAAGCTCACCATGTCAAGTGGGTCCTAGCCTTTGACTCAAGATATCGTGCTTTGATCTTTGACGACATCTGGTTAGAAGAAAATAAATCCCCTTGCCCTTGATATACGTCTGGTTCATCATAAACCTCCCTCACAGGCCTTTGAGATCCTTAAAATGGTTAATGACATGTTATGTTGTTATGATGTGTATGTTATGCACCAAGCAAAAGTGTAAGGTGACGAAGACAAAATAAGTCTTGTAGGAAGTCCAAGTTATTGGATAATGACTACAAAAAAATACTGCAAGGAATTCACGTCCTTAGATAATGAATACAAGTGAGCCCTGCAAGGAGTTCTAGTTGTTAGTTAATGAATGCAAATAAGTCACAAAAATAACCTTAGGTTTAGGCTTGTAAGGAGTTTGTAGGTAAGTACCCTCTTTAAGTTCAGTTGGCTCAACCTGTCCTAAAAGAAGTAACCGGGTTCTAGGAGTTTCAATATCACTGATCTTTCTTCACCGGACATTGTTTCTGCTCAAGCGATCTTTTCTCGTGGCCAAAATATCCTGAAAGTCTGATCTCAATGAGTGTAGTATCGAGTATCAACCAATATTCAGTTTTGCACCAAAGCCGGTTATCTCACTACTTTCTAATGGCCAATTTTGTTCAACTAAGGTTCTACAGTCAGTTAGTGCTTCATGACACCACACAGCGGCCCCGTATTCTCCTTGATTCAACATAAATGGTATCGGTACCAACTAATGTGTCACACTAACATAGCCATCGCTTCAACCATATCAGTCTACGACATACAGTCTCCACGATCTATTGCTACTTACCTAAAGTGCCCCAGATTCGGGTATAGGATCTTTAAGAATAACCCAAACATAAAACCGAAATGTAAAGCATACAAGTCAAACAAGTAAAGCATTTTTAAAAGTGATCTAGCTCTAAGGTAACCCCACTTTTAAGATTCTCCCCATCAGAGTTGTCAGTTTTGTGATACGGTGGGAGAACTGACTTTACTGGTTTTTGAGTTTTATCGCAAATGTTGCAGTTAGCTAGAGTCACCATCGACTTTTCTTTTATCCAACAACAGAAAGGGTGAAAAGAACAGGAAAGACCTTTTTTAAAGATTTTGAGTTAGGGGGGTAGATTATGGATAGGGAAGGTGTTAGCACCCTTTCTATCCGTAGTTATCTACAGGCTCTTAGTTTCCAACTCACTTTGAAAATTCTTTTTTTTTTGTGTAAGTGTATTTGAAAACATTTTTGAAAAGATACCTTAGTGCGGAAAACTTTGTAATGATTCTTGTATCATTGAGAATGCATACAAAGTTTTTTTGTCTTTGAAAATATTTAGGAAAAGAGAGTGTATGTGTGAGAAATTTTGTTTTGTTTTGTGAGAAAGCAACTATAAGCTGTCTACCTACTCAAATGGTCTTTGTTCTTTTCCTCTTTTCCTTTAGATAGTTTTATCCTACCATTAGTTAGTAGGTAGTCTTATCATTGGATGCTTTGAAGGACAGGCGAGGGTCATTGTACAGTCACGAAGACAACTCGTAAGATGCTTTAGCAATTACCCTAAGGTACGAAGATCATTTACCGAGGCAACATCGAAGGGTCATCGAGGGACTATGATCTTTTAACCAAAGGGTCTTTGCTAAAATTTCTCACGTTCGAGAGACGTGATTATTTATTCTCCGATGGCAACAAGTGGAGGTACCTTAGAAGTGCGCGTGTGTGAAGTGTGTTATTTTTCAGTTATGTTTATCTTGAATGTTAGGTTTTCTACCGCTTGCTTTTAAGTCTTACCATACAAGCCTATTAGCATACATCTAGCAGTTAAATATATACAAGTGCAGAAAATAAAAATGCGGGAAATAACATACGCTGTTACATTGCTTCGGGGATGGGGGAATTATAAACCATAAATGGGGGGAAGAAAAAATGTGAAAATTCCTAGTTTAAACTATTATATCCCTTTTGACAATTAAAATAATTCATGAAAACAAATGCGAAAAATAAACGAGTGCGCAGAGATTGAAGATGGAAGAAGTATTAAGAAAACCTATAAATTTAAAAGATTATAAAAAAAGTTTTTTTATTTATTTATATAAATTCTTTATTATATAAACCTAATTCTAACTAATTTTTAATTAACAAAATAAACTTAAAGTGATTTAAATTAAATTAATTAAACTTAACAAAAAAATAATTTAATTAAAAAACTTAAATCTAATGGTTTTTTGTGGTTTTCTGATTTTTTTTAAAGATTTTTATTAAAAAAGGTTATTAAAAGAAAATAATTAAATTAAATTAAAAAAAAATAAAAAGAAAAAAGATTTATGGGCCTGCTTGTAAGAAATTGTAGGGGTGTGGAAAGAAGGAAAACTAAGCCCAAAAAAATGAGCCCAAGAGCTGGTGGTGGTTCTGCGTGACCAGTTCCATGGGGTTCACCATGCGGACTTCATCAGGGGCATTGGATCTGAATCTTTCATGATCTAAAGGTCAAAGCATTATGTTTACCATGCTTACATGTAAAATATTAGAAAATTGCAGAAAATGCATATGAATGAAACCAACATGTTGACAAGGATTTAAACTGAAAAATCTTGAGAACATAAAACTTACCCACTTACCAATCAGAAGTTGATGTAGGGGCAGCTTCTAGGGTTGATTCACGAAGAATAATGGTTGGTTTTGACTCCTGGAAACGTTAGGAGGACAATGGAAGGCTTGGATCAGCTTGAAAACTGCCGGAGATGCGAGATATAATTTTCACAATTTCTTTAAATTTGGAGAATTTTTTTGAGAGATTTTGTACCAATTATTTTCGTTCCTTTTGAGTTGATATGCTTGACTTTATATAGAAGGATGAAGTGAGCTGACAAATATGGCAAAAATCAAAGCCAAGATGCCATGATAAAACAAGAATCAAACAACTTTAAAACTTGCCAAACTTGAGATTTTTATTGCCATCTTTGTCTTGCACAAGTTTGGAGAGGTTTTAATGAGTTGTCATGATTTGTCTTGGGCTTTTGGATGATTGAAACAAAAAGCCCAAGCCTTTATACCATTGTTTCATATTTTATTTGATTTTATTTGCATTTAAATGAATAAAAATTCAAATAAAATAAATAAAAATCATAAAAAATACGTGAATGGATTTAGAGGTCCTATAACACCTTCTGAACATGTTTGAACATCAAAAGTTAGGCCCACTAGTTCAAAACTTCAAGTTTGCTCACTTTGCATTTCATGAATTTCCTCAAAATTCCCTAACTTGGGCAACTCATAACTTGCTTAACTTTCATCTTTTGAAGGTGATATTTGACTTTTTGAAAAGCTAAAGATGTCCTATACAACCTCTATGTTGATCAATTTTGCTTTTGGAGACAATATCTTGATGTAAGTTGTCTTGACAAAAAGTGTCTTTTGTTGACTTTTGAAAATGACCTATAATGTATTAGCTCATATCTTCCAAATGAAGCATTTTTTGGACTTGAGTATAAAAGATAAGTTGTAGAGAATTGAATTTTTTTCAACATGTCTTTTGGTTGGGAAAAAGTTGATGAAACAAGTGAATGTTATGTCTGGTCAAAGTTCAGTTGACTTCTCCTAAGGAAACCCTAATTTGACAATTCTTGAATTTTGTTGATTTGAGGGCTTTCCTTGAGGAATCACGATCAATCCTTGATCAAAGGATGAATATAACTTCAAAATGCTGATTTTTACCAAAAATATTTAAGTTTGAATGTATGTTGACCATAATTGACTTTTTGACCAATACAATTTATTTTCAATCATCTGAGTCATTGACTGAGCAAACTTTTGATGTAGGCTTTGAAACTTGACACGGACCTTGTTGAGGACCTATGAAGGACCATGGAAGCCACTTGAGACATTTTCAATCCAAATTTCATTGATAAAGTCAAAACCCTAATTGTAGACCTTTGGGCTTAGGAGGTGAGTGGACAGGTCAACCCTTGAGTGCCTTGTGTGTCTGAGAAGTCTTGAAAGAGTGTCTTGAGAAGAAAAAGGGAGAGAAATATTTGGGGTACAACAATGAAGTAAAAATATTTGTTGATTATACCGGGAATGGGCTTAAAGATTCCATTTGGAAATATGATGAAAAGTTTTTGGAGATGGGCTTAAAGATGCCATCCAAAGTAACTGTTGATAGAAATATCATAATGAGTCTATGCTTGACTATATCTGAGGGGTATCAGAATAAATATTTGGTTGATTTAATCTGAGTCAGAAAAATGGTCTACTGAGAGAAGTATCAAAATAAATCTTTGGTCAATTTAATCTGAGCTAGAAGAGGTCTACTGAGAGATGAATCATAATAAATCTTTGGTTGATTTAAACTGAACCAGAAGAAGTGTCTACTGGAAAAGAATCAGAATAAAGATTTGGTTGATTTAAGTTGAACCAGCAGATGCTTGTATTTGTCTTTAATTGGATAAGAATCAGAATAAATCTTGTCGATTTAAACTGAACCAAAAAAAGTGTCTACTAGAAAAGAATCAGAATAAATCTTTGGTCGATTTAAACTGAACTAGCAGGTGTCTGTGAAGGGAGTGTTTTTCATGTAGATAGTCACCCCGTCCTATTTCGGGAATTGATCTACAATCAGTTTGTTGGTAAAATCGTCCTATTTCGTGAGTTCATACCATTGGAGATAAAGATAGTCGCCCCTTCCTGTCTCGGGAATTGATATTTATCTGACCAAAGAGAAAGAAAGATAATTTACCCGTCCTGTTTCAGGAGTTAATCTTCAATCAGTTTTTTATAGATAGTTGCCCTGTCTTGGTTCAGGAATTAATCTGTTGGTGATAAAGATAGTTGCCCCGTCCTGTTTTGGGAATTAATCTTTATCTGTCCATAAAGAAAGGAAGATAGTTTCTGCGTCCTATTTCGGGAGTTAATCTTCAATCTGCTCATGTAGATAGTTGGCCCGTCCTGTTTCAGGAATTGATCTACAATTAGTGTTGTTAGTAAAATCGCCCTGTTTTGGGAGTTTATACCATTGGTGATAAATATAGTCGCCTCGTCCTATTTCAGGAAGTGATCTTTATCTAACCAAAGAGAAAGAAAGATAGTTTCCCTGTCCTATTTTGGGAGTTAATCTTCAATCTGTTTTTTGTTGGCCGTAGAGATAATTGCCATGTCTTGTTTCAGGAATTAATCTCTGACCTTGTCACATAGATAGTTTCCGCGTCTTGTTTCGCGAATTAATCCTGGACCTGTTTGAAAAATGTTGATGATATTTGTTTGTTGATTGATCTTTCCTGAAAAAGGTAAAGACTTGGTTGTATGCAATATCAGGATGTATGAAATGTATTGCGTAATGATGTTCTAAAAATAAATGAGATGGTGCAATATGTGTTTCGTATGCATATGCTATGATGTATGAATGCGAAATGTTGTTGAAATGTAGATGTAAACCCGTGCGGTGTTTCTGTCTGGGAAAATAAATCCATGACAATTGTTGGGGATGAAGAGTGTGTGTATCTTCAATCTTGTCTAGGATGCTTCCGTTGGGGATTCCTAGTTACTTGTTTGAGGAAACTCTGTAGGGGATATATTGATTTCTATTTGGGGAGTAGATTTTAGTAATATTAGTTGTTTGTTTCTCTACTGGGGAATTTATACCCCGACTAGGGATAAAAGAGATGGCTAAACTTCGGACTCGTCTAGGGAAGAATATTTCTTATAGACCCTAACTGAGGATAAAGGAGATGGATAATATTCCAACTTATATGGGGAGGATATAGTTAACTGGTATCTGGTCAGATTCCAGGTTTTTCAGCAACTTTCTAGGGATAGTGGCAACCTTACTGGGGAGAAGTGATTTGTAGTAGTCTAAGGAATAGACTCGAGATAGGGAATTTGTAGGTTGTTGGGGAAATAAACCCTGTTAATGGAGAAGTGCACTGTTGAGGAAACAAATCTCTTGGGGAAATTGATTTTGCTGTAAGGTTTCTTTTTCAGTTTTGGAGAATTAAACACAGTTGGGGAAGAGAATTTCCATGCATTATATTGATTGGATCTCTATAAGTTGGTAATACCGTTGGAAAAGAGATTAAACTCTTTTATCTGTTGGGGATCCATCGAGGAGATTGCGGGGAATGTACCCTTATTTGTGAAGACTACTCTGTGGGGGATAATCTCATAGAGGTGGCTTTGGCGACTTCACTGGTGATAACCTTATGAAAGGGATTATGTGGGAATTTATAGGCAGCTTGAGTGTCATCCCAGCTAAATGCTTAATCTTGTTCTTATGCATATATTTTTTAGCAGTTAATCATGTTCATATGCATATGCTCATTGAATTTTAGTCATTGGACGTTTTTGCAAGCAAAACAGAAAAAACAAAAAGTTTGAACTTCAAAGTATATTTGTATTGATAATTTACCTATAAACAGGCGATTTTGTACAAAGAAATGGAAATCCTAGTAAGAGGAAATCGTCCTAAAATGAAAGAGTATAAAGTGAAAACAAGTGTATATAACCATGTGGAAGAGATCTCATTGGGTTCCAACTTCGCTATTGCCCCTATGTCTTTGACTATCTCTTCTCTTGTCGTCGGAAGAAGTTGATTGCACTGATCTTGTACCTTTTGAACTTTCGATCTTGGTAATAAAGATGGCATGTAAGTGATCCAACGAGACATTGTCGTACACTTTTAATACCTAATTTTTTCCTGGACCATTGTAACACGGTGGGAGAACCGACTCTATTGTTTTGCGTTTGATCGTAATTGTTGCGAATAGAAAGAGTTACCACCGAATTTTCTTTTATCCAATAAGGAAAGGGTGAAAAGAACAGGAAATACCTTTCATATTATTTCTTGAGTTCGGGGGGTAGATTATGAAAAGGGAAGGTGTCAGCACCCTTTTCATCTGTATTTATCTACGGGCTCTTAGTTGCTTGCTAGGTCACTTGCTTTTGTTTGAAAATGTGCTTGTGGAGTGGTTTTTGAAATTATTTTGAAAACGTCTTTGTAATGGTTCTTGTATCTATAAGAACGCGTACAAAGTGTTATTTGGAAATTAGTTTAAAGAAGTGTTTGTGGAATGTGTTTTTGAAAGCGATTTTGAAAAGGTGTCTTTGTAATGATTCTCGTTTCTATAAGAACTTGTACAAAGTGTTTGTCTTTTGAAAATGTTTCAAAATGAAAGTGTTTGTGTATAAAATGTTTTTGTTGTGAGCAAGAAAGCAACTAGGAGCAACCTACCTACTCAAAAGGTCTTAAATGTTCTTTTCCTCCTCCTTTAGATGTTGCTATCTTACCATTGATTTGGTAAGAAGCCCCATCGTTGTATGTGAAGGGATGGGTGTGGGACGTTTGTATAGTCATAGAAGGAAACCTATGGGACGTTTTAGCAATGTCGTTTAGGGACTAGATCGTTTACTGAAGGCGACATTGAGGGTCATCGAGGGACTACAATCTCTTATTGAGGGTCTTTGCTAAAACACCCATATTCGAGGGACATGGCTATTTTCCAGAAGGCAACAAAGTTAGATTACCCTAAGGGTGCTAGTGTGCAAGTGTGTTTGATTGCATGCATTTTGTCTTGCATTTAAAGGTTATCTATTCGTTGATTTTATCTTACCATACACCCTAATTACTAGCAATGTATAAAAGCAATAAAAGTGCGGAAATAAATCCTAAGTTATTACATCATTTCGGGGTTGGGGGTACATATTTACAAATGGGGATTTGCAAGAATTTAAATCCTAATTATCTATTAGAACCATATTGAATTGTACAATATAAGGAAAGGAAAGGGTTTGTTTTGAAAATGGTTTTTTGTCTTAATAAATTAAAAGAAAAAAAGAATAATTAGTTAATAAAAAATAAAATGAAGGGAACGTTGGAGGGTACCAGAAGCTCCGGGTTACTGCACGCTGAAGTTCTGAAAGAAAAATTAGAGGACACCAGAAGTTTTGTGTGTTGTGTTCGAACAGTGAGGAGAAATCATAAGTTTTGTGTTGTGTTAAACAGTGAGCAAAACTAGAAGTTTTGTGCGTGTTAAAACAGTAAGAAAACCTAGAAGTTGTGTGTCAAAATAGTAAGAAAGCCTAGAAGTTCTGATGTTGTGTGATAACAGTGAGAAAAAATCTAGAAGTTCTGGTGTGTTAAAACAGTGAGGAGAACTCAGAAGTTCTGTGTTCTACTAAAATAGTGGGAAAGAAAAACCTAGAAGTTATGTGTTACACTTCACCTCCTTCTTTACATTAGCCAGAACATCTGCAACTTATTCAGTTCTTAACAACAGCAAATTAAGAAAGATAAAAGCACGATAGTTTATAGAAGTTCTAATCCTAATTCCGAGCCTATCTTTATTCAAGAAGTTCTGATCCATAGTTTTTCTACTTATGCAATGATATGGACAACATCAACACTATGATATTTACATATTTAATGATGTTCTGAATAAAAAGTTCAAAGTCAGAAATACTTACCTTGAATCTGAAGCGTGTATTTGGGACTTGATCCGCCGCCTTCAGATGTTATGGGGTTAGCAGGAAACAGAACAGAAAAGGTTATGTTCTTTGATTCAAAGGGAAGAACAAAAATATTGTTTTGAGAATTCTGGGTTTTGAGAATGTTTGGAATATTTTCTTCTCTCTCTCTCTTTTGTGTATTTTATCACTCCCTCTTTTCAAAAGCCATCCCCTTGAACGTGTGATGGAGCAACTTATTTATAGATGGGTTTGTTGTGGTTTTTGGGGGGAAAACAAATGGGATTTAAAACTTTTTGGCATATTGTTCCATTGCTTTTTAAACACAACTTTTGTATGCTAATTTTGTGAAATTATGGGGTTTGAGAACAATGAAGGCGTGGACTGGATCAATAGCAATTTAGAGTGTTGTGGCAGCTAGATGCAGGACTGTTCCATAACAGTGTAGCAGACTGTTCAAATGAGGTTTTGGGGCTTGGTGATGTTCTGATCGAAAAAGACCAGCATGAGATTCGAAGGGTGATGTTTTGATTGAAGCGTATAACGTAGTCTCCATATGCTGAAGAGTCATGTTCTGATTGAAGAATATAGTTTCCATATGTTCTGATTGGAGAATCATGTTCTGAACCATGTTTGCAAATTCTTACTGACTCGTGTGGAGGCTGGCCCAGAAGCTCTGAAGTATCATATTCTCTTAACACTTAGAAAATTTTCTAAATGTTTAGAAATTTTATTTTTTTCAAAGTGATTTCTGACTTTTGATTTTTTTGAGGAATCAATTTCATGTCTTGATGAAATATGATTGTTGAAACTTGATTTCTGATCCAAAAGTCAAAGTTTGACTTTTTCAGTGTGCTTTTGACCATTTTTCCCTTATGAATGATTTTTCTTGAAAAATTGTAATCCAAGACTTGAAACTTGATAAAAGCAAACCTGAGGGTCCAGGATGATCCTTTTAAAAATGAGAGGGAAAATTTTGGGGTACAACAGCTGCCCCTGTTCAATCTTCTTAAACCTGAAGAGTTAGATTGGCGTATCTGCCATTCGTGACTTGAAGGTGGAAGATGATTGAACACTAAAGTGCCCAGAAATTTGCACTTGATGATATTGTGGTTGAGGTGTAGGGAATGGGCTTACAGATTCCATTTGGAGAAATGATGGAGAGTTGGCGGAGATGAGCTTATAGATGCCATCCGGAGATGACTGTTGATATAAATTTAGACTAAGTCTAAGCTTGACTTCAGTTGGGAAAAGAATTAGAATAAACCTTTGGTCGATTTAAAGATGAACCTAGCAGAAGTCTTGAATAATCTTTTACTGGAAAGATTTAGGATAAATCATTAAGAGGCTTCAAACTGAACCAGTAGGGGTCTGGAAAAGAATCAGAATAAATCTTGGAGCAATTTATCTGAACTAGAGAAGATGTCTGCGGGAAAGAATCAGGATAAACCGTTGAGAGATTTAATGCTGAACCAACAGGGGTCTGGAAAAGAATCAGAATAAATCTTGGAGCAATTTATCTGAACCAGAGAAGATGTCTACTGGGGAAATAATCAGGATAAACCGTTGAGAGATTTAAACTGAACCGGAAGATGTCTTGGATATTCTTTAATTGGAAAGAATCAGAATAAATCTTGGAGAGATTTATCTGAACCAGAGAAGATGTCTACTGAGGAAAGAATCAGGATAAACTATTGAGAGATTTAAACTGAATCGGTAGATGTCTTGGATATTCTTTAACTGGAAAGAATCAGAATAAATCTTGGAGCCATTTATCTGAACCAGAGAAGATGTATACTGGGGAATGAATCAGGATAAACCGTTGAGAGATTTAAACTGAACTAGCAGAGGTTTGGAAAGAATCAGAACAAATCTTGGGGCGATTTATCTGAACAAGAGAAAGATGTCTGCGGGAAAGAATCAGGATAAACCATTGAGAGATTTAAACTGAACCAGCAGGGATCTGGAAAAGCATTAAAATAAATCTTGGAGCGATTTATTTGAACCAGAGAAGATGTCTATTGGGGAATGAATCAGGATAAATTTTTGAGAGGTTTAAACTGAACCAGCAGAGGTCTGAAGGGAGTATTTGTCATGTAGATAGTCAATTTAGTCCTGTTTCAAGAATTGATCTAACATTGATTTGTTCACAGATAATTGCCTTGACTTATTGAAAATTTGTTTATGATAATTTTCTATTGATTGATCTTTCTTGAAAAGGTTAAGATTTAGTTGTATGCAATGACATGATGTATGAAATGCATAGTGCAATGATGTTTTCTCAAAATAAATGAGATTATGATATATGCATTTGTGTTGTTGATGTTTATGATATATGAATGCAACATATGCACATGTTAGTCATTCTGTTGCAGTGTTGCTGGAATAGGGAAAATAAATCCTTGACTGTTGTTGGGACTGTAGAGGGTAAACCTTTATACTTTGTTGAAGTTGAAGTGCTGATGGATGGGTTTCCAAAATCAGAGAAATAAAATTTGTTGGGGAAGAGAAACGTTGCGCATTTTTTGTGGTCTCTGTGAAATCCTGCTGGGAAATCCTGAGAAGCTGGGCGACTTTTACTGGGGAATCTTTGAGGTGGTAACTGGAATTTTTGCTCCATCGGGGATATGAAGGAAAAAAGATACCACTAAGCTGCATGCTAGAGATATGACAACGATCCTGTAGCAGGATGTTCTTGCTTCTGCTCTATTTAGAGACAGTATCTGCGAGGATTTTATGGAATGGCCCATAGATATTGTATTGTTTCTTAAAGCCATTAGTAATTGTCTTTCTGTTTTATGTTCCCTCTTTTTTTGCGCTCATTTGTAAACAGTAATTACGTTCAAATGAATATGTTCAAAAATAATCACTGGACGTTTTTGCAAACAAAACAGGAAAGTAAAAGAAAAATAGATAGCTTTGCACTTTTAAAGGACCATCTTTATATTAACTTGAATAAGTATTTTTGTACAAAGGGACGAACATCCTAGTAAGAGAATGTCATCGTAAGAATTAAAACTAATACAAAAGAAAGACAACTATGTGAAATATTCCCATGGGGTCCCCATTCTGCTATAGCCTTCATGTCTTTGAGTATCTCATCCACTTGCTGCTTTGTCCGAAGCTGATTGGATTGATCAGAACCGTTTGGGTTTGACGATTGATACTGAAGATTGGTTGTAATGTGATCCAACAGTACATAGTCATACGCCTTAAAACCCCTAACTTTTTCCTAGACCGCCTTTTCGGGTTTTCAGTCCATCGGGATACCCTTTTTTCCCAAGCCGCCTTTTCAGGTTTTCAGCTTGTCAGGTGTACAAATTTTTTTGTATTTTATCCCTAATTTTTGCCTAGGCCAGTCGACCTAGCGGTTTTTTGTTCATGCATAGTATTTTTTAACTATGTCTGCGTTTATAGGGTGCGGGAGGTCGTCACCGTCCATAGTGGTTAAGATCATTGCCCCACCAGAAAATATGTTTTTAATCACAAATGGCCCTTCGTATGTAGGAGTCCATTTCCCCCTGGGATTACCTTGTGGTAGTATGATACATTTGATTACTAAGTCCCCAACCCGATATGCCTGACGTCTGACTTTCTTGTCAAAAGCTTTAATCATACGCTTTTGGTACATTTGGCCATGGAAGACAGCCGTAAGCCTCCTCATCAATCAAGTTTAGCTGGTCAAGTCAATTTTGAATCCATTCATCTTCACTCAACCCCACATCCTTTATGATTCTCAGAGAGGGTATTTGGACTTCAACTGGTAGGACACTTCCACGCCGTATACTAAGGAGAAAGGGGTTGCCCTTGTTGATGTGTGCGCCATGGTACGATAACCGCGTAGAGCAAATGGTAACATCTCATTCCAGTCCTTGTAGGTCACTGTCATTTTTTAATGATCTTCTTGATGTTCTTATTAGCAGCTTTTACAGCAACATTCATCTTCGGCCGGTAAGGAAAAGAGTTATGATGTTGGATCTTGATTTGTGCATATAGTGCGGTGATCATAGTATTGTTGAGATTGGTACCATTATCTATAATGATTCTCTCCGGAATACCATACCGACACATAAGATTCTGCTTGATGAATCGGTCTACAACGTTCTTGGCAACAGAAGCGAATGAAGCTGCTTCAACCCATTTCGTGAAGTAATCAATGGAAACCAAGATGAAGAGGTGTCCGTTAAAAGCTGTCGGTTTGATCTCTCCGATCATGTCAGTTCCCCACATTGCGAATGGCCAAGGAGAAGTCAGGACGTTTGAGGAACTGGATGCACATGTACCTTGTTAGCATAGATCTGACACTTGTGGCAGGTTCGTGAATATTGATGATAATCTGCTTCCATGGTGGACCAGTAGTATCCTGCTCAAAGGATATTTTTGGCCATCGTATACCCACTAGAATGTGTGCCAAAGGTGCCTTCATGTAAATCAGCCATGATCTTGTCTGCCTCACTCTTGTCTACGCACCGAAGCAAGGTAGAGTCGTGATTGCGCTTATAGAGAACTCCATTACTGAGGAAGAATTTAGCAGAAAACCTTCTCAGAAACTTCTTATTATTGACTGAAACTCCCTCTGGAAATTCTTGAGCCTTGAGTTATCTTTTAATTTCATGGAACCAAGGCTTTTCCATTACTTCATCAGTATTAATCTCGTGACAGTAAGCTGATTCATCCATTCTCTCGATTGTAATCTGAGGAGCCTCATTATCCCACTTGATTTTGAACATGGATGACATAGTGGCTAGCGCGTTCGCTAGTTGATTTTCCTCTCATGGAAAATGTTCAAAGGTAATTTCCTCAAAATGTGGGATAAATGTCAACACATGTTCTTTGTAGGGGATGAGATTAGGATGCTTCGGGTCCCGTTCTCCTTTGATCTGACTGATGACTAATGCTGAATCTCCAAATACACTTAAGGACTTGATTCCAAAATCTATGGCGGCTTTGAGACCCATAATACACGCTTCATATTCCGCCATATTATTGGTACAGTTGAAACACAATCTAGCAGTGAAGGAGGTATGGCATCCTTCAGGGGATATGATTGCAGCGCCTACGCTGTTGCCGGGTGCGTTGGAAGCTCCGTCAAAAACCAAGGTCCATCGGGATCCTTGTTCAAGTCCTTTATATGGTCTGAGTTCTTCACAATTGTTTACCAACATAATGTCTTCGTCCAAAAAATTGAAATTCATGGATTGATAGTCAATCATAGGCTGATGAGCAAGGTGATCAACTAACACACTTCCCTTTATTGCTTTCCTGGTAGTGTATTGAATGTCGTATTTAGTCAGGACTATCTTCCATCTTGTTATTATTCCAGAGAGGGCGGGCTTCTCGAATATTTATTTAATTGGATCTATCTTGGATATCAATAAGGTAGTATGAGTCAACATATACTGTTTTAGCCGGCGAGCAGCCCACGCCAGAGCACAACAAGTTTTCTCGAGCAGTGAATATCTGGTTTCACAGTCGGTAAACTTTTTGCTCAGGTAGTATATTGCATGCTCTTTTCAGCCAGACTCGTCATG
Organism: Vicia faba; assembly: GCA_948472305.1. Classification (NCBI taxonomy): domain Eukaryota; kingdom Viridiplantae; phylum Streptophyta; class Magnoliopsida; order Fabales; family Fabaceae; genus Vicia; species Vicia faba. The sequence goes on along the minus strand of CATIWC010002868.1, from coordinate 263,121 downwards.
CTTCCCCATCACACACCCCATTGAATTTTCCAAGACAGTTAGATACATGATCAAAGGTCTTCCCTCGACTAGCAGCATCAAAACGGGAGGCTATTGAAGGTACTCTTTGATCCTGTCGAAGGAATCTTGCCAGTCGTCGTTCCATTTCACCACTTGATCTTTCTTCAGTAATTTGAAGATTGGTTCACAAGTAGCGGTTAGATGAGAAATGAATCGGGCGATATATTTTAGCCCTCCTAAGAATCCACTTACTTATTTCTCAGTGCGAGGAGTAGGCATTTCTTGTATTGCTTTTACCTTTGCATGGTCCACTTCAATATCTTTTCCGCTGACAATGAAGCCTAAGAGTTTGTCTGACCTTACTCCAAAAGTGCATTTATTCATATTCAACCTTAGTTTGTATCTCTTCAGCCTTTCAAACAGTTTCTGCAGATGGTCAAGGTGTTCTTCTTAGGTTTGAGATATGGATATCATGTCATCCACATAAACTTCTATCTAGAGATGGATCATGTCGTGAAATAGAGCTACCATGGCACGCTGATAGGTTACCACAGCGTCCTTCAACCCGAAAGGCATAACTTTGTAACAGAAAGTGCCCTATTGTGTGATGAAGGTCATTTTCTCCATGTCCTCAGGTGCCATTTTGATCTGATTATATCCGGAGAAACCGTCTATAAAGGAAAATACTTTATGTTATGCGGTGTTCTCAACCATAATATCGATGTAGGGAAGCGGGAAGTCATCATTGGGGCTTGCCTTATTCAAGTCTTTGTAGTCCACACACATGTGTACCTTACCGTCCTTTTTAGGCACTAGAACAACATTGGCGACCCATTGTGGATAGAAGGTGACAGCTAAGAATATGGTGTTGAGTTGCTTCATGACTTCAGTCTTGATTTTCTCTGACATTTCTGGCCGCATGTGACAGACCTTCTATTTTACCGGAGGGCAGTCTTCTTTTGTTGGCAGACGATGGACCATAATATCAGTGTTGAATCCTGGCATGTCTTCGTATGACCAGGTAAATACCTCAACATAGTCATGTAGTAACTGAGTTAAGCGCTTCTTGACACTAGGCTCTAGGTTGGCACCTACCTTGACTTCTTTCTTGTCCCCTTCAGTACCTAAGTTAACTATTTCCACTGGCTCTTCGTGGGTCTGTATGGTCCTTTCTTCCTATTGTAATAACGTGGCTAGTTCCCCTGGTACCTCACAATCTTCCTCACCTTCGTCTTCGGCTTGGTAGATCTGATTTTCAAAGTCATGATAGGCCATATCAGAATCGTTGCCCATGGGATTCTGAATGGATGTGGATCTGCATTTAGATATGTGAGTGTGTGTAAGAGCATAACTATCTTTGAAAATATAAAAGGGAGAAAAAAGAAGAACGAAAGAGCGTAAAAATTTGCATGCAAAAAACGTCCATGATTTATTGATGACATATGAAGATGAAGTAACAACCCTCACAAATGGACCATTGTGCCTCAGGTAAGACACAAGGTTTTAAAGTCTAAATTGTTTAATTATTACAAGTCTGACTGTTGTACCCCAATTTTCCCCCCTAAGATCCCTTCATCATGCCATGTTGATTCAATCACAACAAGATCACATTAGGGATTTTGGTTCTCCTCCCTATCTTTAGCTTTGCTCTTTGAGAGAGAACCAAGCACCTTGACTTGTTTTTCTTTTGTGATTATGCATGATTTATTTTTACTTTCTTTAAAATTAACAAAATACAATTTTGGTTTGTCTTACTTTTTAATAATGTAGGTAAAGGCAATGTGGCTTATCAAGTTGATCCATAGGTTCATGAGTTTATTTCCATGCCCTAGTCATTAAATCTTGAGAAATTCAAACCTCACCATTGAAGTTATTTAGGAAGAAATGGCATGGCAAGGTTCATTTTGGTTCACCACATTTCAAAGTTATCAAGATTGATTCAAAAGTACAAGGGGTTGATTGAAGAAGTTGTCATGGTTGGACAAGGCCTTGTTCCCATTGGTCACAGGTGCACATTTCTCTCAATTCTCAAGATATGGAAGTGGTTTTGGTTCCTATGAGTTCTCATTATCATCCTCAATAACTTCTATCTACAAATCAAAAATGTTGGTACAAGAAGTTTGTTCAAAATTGTCAAAGTTCGTCAAAGCATTTTCTTGATCTAGGAGCTAGGGTTTTAAACTTCAAAGAAGTATATCTTGATCATCTTTTGGTATTTTTTAGTGATTCCAAATACATGCTTCTCTTTAAATGGTTATCAACAAATTACTTCAAAATTTTCAAGGAGTTTTCATGTGGAAGAAGCTTGATGTTGAAGAAAGATTACAAGTCCTCTAGATGAACCCCCAATTTCTCATGTGTGGCTTCAAATGATCATAACATGGTCAATTTTTATCACCTTGAGCCCACTCTTTTTCCACATTGATCTTGAGGATGCGAACTTTATTCCTTCTTTTATGTGCAAAGTAAGAAAATGGATGGAAGATGCCTTAAATATACAAAAGATTATAGGTCATTTCATGATTTTTTGCCAACTTCAACAATTCACAACTCTCTCTATTTTTGGATATTTTGAATGGTTCAAGTCTCAAAATGTCATTCAAGAGGTATATTTCATGCCATATTTTTTGGTCAAGAGCAAATTCCAAGTGGAAGGCCATGTTTGGATGAAAAATATTATAGGTCACTTTTGAAGAAATATTTGAAATATTTCTAAGTATGGAAAGTCAACCCTTTTTCCCCAACTTTGACTCATTGCAACTTTCAGATCAAACATCCATTTGATTCCATTCTTTTTCCATTACAAAGATTGTAATCTCATATTTCTAAAGCATCAAGAAACATGCCTTAAGACCCCTTGAGCTGAGAATGCCATTAGATTGAACTTGGTAACTTGGAACTGAAGTTTCTTCATAAGTCAGAATTTGAAATTCATGTTTTGGCTTCTAATCATCAAATTAGCACGCGTTTATGATCTAAACATGTTTAACCATGTTGCCAAAGTGGATTAGAGCCTTAAAACGCAAGGATTTGATGAGTTTTGATGCAAAACAGATCACACCTTGCTCGTGTATCAAGTTCACATGATTTCTCTCCAAACTTCATCATTTCAAACGCTTGAACATTCCATTTGATTCCCTATAAATATAGGGTCATCCCCCATTCATTTCCTCAAGCTTTGAGAGCCAAATACACTATGTCAAAACCTCACACGAACTTCAAATATTTGAAATCAGTTTCTGAGATTCAAGCCTTTTCTTCCAAAATTCTTTTCACATTCATCATCCTTCAGCATCATACAAACTCTCCAGCACTTAAACCAAGCAGAACAAGCCATAATTCAAGCTACAGAAGTCCAGTTTCAGAGCTTCTTTCTTGAACTTTAAAAAGGTAAAATTCTCCACCATTTGGATCCAAATAAAGCACTAACATATTCTACTCTTTTTCCTGATTCTTGTGCTTCTTACAATTTTTAAATCCATTGAGAATTGAGAGAGAAATCTCAAATTGAAGGTGCTCGCTATTTTATGGGTTTTTGATTCATATCTCTTTGCATACCTTACATAAATTTGGCACGATGGTGGTGTTAGAATCGTCTTGAAGAGACGAATCCAATGATACTAGTCTGGGATCCTAATTTTTCTATTTGAAGGATCTCAAAAAATCTCCATTGCAGGGCTGGAGGTTGAAGACGATGACATGTCTCGTCTCAGCCAATGATAGCGTGCCAAACGTTTTAATTTCATTGGTTGCCTTTTTTATGAACCTATGCGTATCTAACTAAGGTCCATATCAAGCACAACGCGTCTAATCCATTGGATCAGCTTACTAACGCGTTTTGACTATGATCTGATGGCCCACATCTTTTTGGTTTTATTTTATTTTCTGATTTTATAATTTAATTCATTTAATTTTCAAAAATTCATAACTCTTTTATTTTTTATCCAAAATTTATGAAAAAATTCACAAATATACTTTGAATTATTTCTGATCTCATGACTATTTTTTCACATTTCTATTTTGACATTTTATATTTTTTATATTTTTTTCATTATTTGCTTCCTTTTAATTACTTTAACAATATTTTCTGACATTTTTTTATTCTAAAAAAATTTCATAAATATCATTTTACATATTTCTGACTTTTTGAGAATTTTATGGAATTTTATATTGATGTTTACTATTTTTGATCTATTTTCTATTTGTTTGAGAAATTTTAATTAGTTTAAAAATAGTTTCTGACTTTAAAAAATTACCAAAAATTTTACAAAAATATTTGAGTTCATCTCTAATTTTTCTATGGTCTTACTTATTATTTCTTGTTTAATTTGAACATGGTTGATATTTTTCTCTTTTATTTTCTATTTTAAAACATTTTAAAACCCTTTTTACTGTATATAATAAATGTATTATTATTTAGTGGTTATTTTCTGGCTGATCTTGGGTTGAATTTTTGATCATGAACTTTGTTAACATCATTGGATCCATGGTGTTGAGTTTAACTTCATAAAAATGGATGAATGATTTTAATAATAGTTTGATTAAAATTTAATTCAAAGGTGGTTTGTATATTTTCCCCCACCCTTCTTCATCTCATTCATTTCTTATTGCACTAAGTGTTATTGGAGCATGATCTCTATATCATGTCTCAAAACAAATGATGCATATATTGTTATTGACCGACCACAAAATAGGTGCGACTTTTATATAAGTCCACTTACGATTGCTTAACATAGCGATAAATTTTGTCCCGATTCGAATAAATGATCATTCGTGGCCCAAACCTATGTTTGCAAGCCCAAGTATGTTAAGTTGATCTCTTTGATCCAATAACCTTGAAATTCACTGTGTGGAGGGTTTAGTTCTTCCAATCCTCTAATGGATCTACGTCATTTTTGGTCAATGCGGATCACTTAAACATTGTTGATCATTAAATGGTACTTGTGAGAATTCTAAATCGATGATATACTTGACAAAATGAAAATGCAACTTTTGTGTGGAGGCTTTGGTTCTACCAATCCTCTAATGAGTTTCAAATGAAAGTTTCAAGATGGTCATCCAACTAACCCCTAATTACTAATAATTTACTTTATCTTGTGTTTTTATTATATGCCCTTTTATTTTCTGCACCATTTACTTTTAGCATTTACATTTCATGCTATTTTCATCTTCTCTCATTTGAGCATTTACTTTATTGTCATTTTTATTTTTTGCTTACTTGAGCTTGTCTTTCCTTTTTGAAGATACCTAATAATCAACATAAACTATAAAAAAAATTTAATGATACTTGGACTATTTGGTTAATATCCTTGGCATTATGGAGTATTGGACTTCTTGGACTTAGGATTAGAAACCTTGGCCTATGTTGGAGACCTCGTGACCTTAATTGATATTTTGTCTGGAGTTCTTGAGGTTTACCTTAAGATATTGGGTTGTTTGTTTGTATTGTGTGCAGGTTATTGTGATTATATACTTTGTTTGTAATCTGGAATTTACCCGTATACAATCGTTACTCTGCCTAATTTTTGTGAAGACTTAATACATTTGAAGTTTGTTTCCTACAAGAGGTCTAGTATCTCTGCTTGCTTGGTTTTGATCCAAAGAATGTGAATTCTATCTTGACTCATAATGTCAAGTATTGGCTTCTTGTTGGTTAGGTGGTTCTTATCCCTAACTTTTACCTTATACTTTTGGATAGTCCCTTTTTCTCCTCCCATCTTCTTTAATTTCAAAAATCCTCTCCCTCCTTTTGAAAACTCTTCTTGTTTATAAACTTGAATCACTTTCATAATAAACTTGGACTTAGGTCCATGCATTTTCAAAACATGTTTCATAAATAAACTTCAATCAATTTAATAAAACCTTGACCTTTTTTGTGAGAAGAATAAAAGCTAATCAATCTCATTTCAAACCATTTTGCCACTTTGGCTTTTTTTTAAAACTTTTCTCAGAAGATTAGACTCTTGTCAATCCTTGTAGTGATACAAACAACTATACTTCTACAATATATAGTGAAGTGAGATATTTTACACTTGGGTGTTGAGTGAGGCTTTGTTGATTTTAAAATCCAAGCCATATCCTCCACTTTGAGATGATGCAAATTCTCCTTTCTCAAGATTGTGGGTAGTAAGTATGTTTTCCACACGGACAATGACCATGATGTCTTATCTCATAAAATTAACCAACACACTTGTGTTTTAAATTTTTTACAGGTGAAGTACGTGTACCCTGATCCCCTATTGCACGAAAGTTGGTATGTAGGCACTAAAGGTTCGTAACCGCGGCGGGTGCAAAAATCATAAAAAATATATTTCTTTTATCACTTCCACCATATATTTTTTATACAACATTTTATAGCCAAAATATACAGATTTTTCAAAGAGGTTCCTACGGAGTACCATAGATGTTTAGGGTTCTAATATCTTCCCTTTGTATAACCAACCCCCTTACCTTGAATCTTTCCCCTTCTTTTTGGGTTACTCGATGTTTTCTCATTCCTTTGGAAACAAAGCGCGGTGGTGGTTTTTATTTTTATTTGTACAAGTCTAGTCAATCCAATGGCTTAGTCTTAAACATTTCTACCGCTATAGAAAAAATGGCGACTTCACTGGGGAAAGATTGACCTCTTATTGGTCCATCTCTAAGTGGGTTGAGCCTATATTTGTTTATATCTGTATATGTGCTATTGTTGTTTATATGTTATATGTTGTATATATGTTTGTCTGGACTTTCCTGGTTTTCAAGGTGCTTGGTGATTACTTATAAGTCATATACCCGGACTTGGGCAAACTTTAAGATAGTACGGGAGGTATAGTCATGTTAACTTTGAGGGAGTAATCCCAAAAATGGTGGCATGAGATCCCCCACTCAGTGGAGGCCCCTTTGACTGTAGTGTCATTTACCGAGTAATCGGGAAGACATGCTGCTTTTGACCTGGGAGCCCGCTGAAGCTGAGGACCGTAGAATACCTAACCCATCTTGGCCTTTTAGGTGTAGTGTGGAAGCTATGATGGAGTAATCCGGAAATATTTGTCATGCGATACTATGCTTGGACGAGTTTTTCTTGAGAATATTACTAATTACCAAGTTAATCAGGAAGTTGGTAATATCCGAAGGAAGGATGTAGACTCTGGGAACCTTTAGAACCTTGTTCGGCAGGTGATATCTTTTAGACCATACCTTATGGGTAGTAAATTCGACCTCATGCTTGTGACGTTGAACCTATGAACCTTATGTTTGTGATCTTGTGTGTGATTGCAGCATCATGCATCCATGCAATAATAAGCATCTTTTAAAGAAATTTCATTTCAAGGGACTTGAAAGTTGACCATTTGTAAATATCTCAGGTACCTTTTGGCCATGGATTCTGGAAAAAGAAATACCGGGAAATACAGTTTCAAAGATCCCAAGATAGATGAGTTGATCAGTCTAATTCCTGAGATTGAGTGTTCTGCAGATTTTCGGAAGAAGTATGGATCAATTATTCCTCTCATGAAGATTAGGATGAAGGAGGGTATTCTCTCGACCTTGGTCCAGTTCTATGATCTGATGTATCATTTCTTTAATTTCCCTGACTATCAGTTGATGCCTACACTAGATGAGTATTCTTATCTATTAGATTTACCTGTTATCGATCGTGTTCCTTTTACTGGTTTGGATGGTGAACCAAAATCACACGAGATTGCTGCTTTGATCCATCTGGGGAAGTCTGAGGTTGAAGCCCATATGACTACTAAAGGAGGGATTAGAGGATTACCAGCTCAGTTCTTATTGGAGAAAGCTCGTTACTTTTCCAGGATGAAGAGTACGGTCGCTTTGGAGGCCATCTTTGCTCTACTTGCTTATGGGTTGTTTTTATTTCCAAATGTAGACAAGTTTGTTGACATTAATGCTATCAGGATCTTCATGATTGGAAACCCAGTTCCTACATTATTGTGTGATGCTTATTACTCTATTCATCTTCGGAATTCTTATCATGGGGGGATGATTGTCTGTTGCACGCCTCTTTTATACTAGTGGTTCATTTCTCATATGCCTCAGTCTGATGCTTTTTGGGATGTCATGAAGGAACCCCGTTGGGCTCCTAAGATCAAGGCACTTACTCACTCGGATATGGATTGGTATCATCAGGCTTACCAGGATGTAGAGATTGTTGACAGTTGTGGTATTTTCCCTAATGTACCTCTTCTTGGTACAAAGGGAGGAATTAACTACAACCTTGTTCTTGCACGATGACAACTTGGTTATCCGATGAGGGGTAAACCAAATAGTATTCATTTGAGCAGTTTCTTCCTGAAGGAGGGAGAAGACCATAAGGAAGCTAGGGAGCAGATTGCGAAGGCCTGGCGTCACATTCACAGGAAGAGTAGGAAAGACTTGGGACCTAGGGGGTTGTTTCTTTGGAGCCTTATCTTCAGTGGGTCCAAATGAGAGCTATTCAGTTGAAGATGCCATATTCCTGGGAAGCACCTATGCTTGATTTGTTTGTAAATACCACTCATCCCTTATTGGATGATATAGAAGAGCTACAACTTGCTCTGGTCAGGATGCAGCAGGAAAAGGACGCTTGGTAGAATAAGTGCCAAACTTTAGAGATTTCCTATAGAGCAGACTTGAAGGAGAAACACGACATGATTGAGATTCTTGAGATTCGGGCTGTAGAGATGATGGAGAGGCAAGGGGATTTATTTTCTCCTAAGCCTCGGTTAGATGCTATTTGCTCACTTCCTAATTCAGGTGATTGGAAGGAGGTTGCCACCAGATATGCGGAAGAAAACCAGACGTTGAAGGCTCAAATTGCCAGGCTTACAGGGAAGCGCCAGCGTATAGAGTGATCTCCGTCAGCTTTGCTTTTTAGGGTTTTAGACTTTATTTTCATCTTGTACTTTGGATTATTGAAACTTGTAATACATTTTGAAGTTATTATGATAAAAAATTACAGTATTTCAAATATGTTATTACTTTGATATTTACAATGTGTCTATAAATCTTTAAGTCCCTTGAAATATTAATAATAAAATAAATCATGTGCATTGCACATCATGCATCATATTATACATATTTATTGAATTTATTTGCATATCCAGGTGTCTTAGCAAGCTTCTTTACTTCGTTCAGTAAGCTGTCTCACCACTACAACACTCAAGATAATTTCAGAAGGAAGATGGACAACTTAGAACAAGAGAATCGCGAGCTGCGCGAGGAAGTTTCTGCATTGAAGGCCGACATGGCCAATCTTACTGCTCTGATGGAATCTCTGGTGGCTGCTCAGAATCAGCCACCGAGTGTTCAACCTTAACAAGAAAGGGTTACTACTGAAGCTTCAACTATTCCTGTGTCTACTACTCCAGCTGTTATTCAGAATCGCATGCCTCAGGGTTATCCATGGGGAATGCCAGAGAACTTTGCTTCTGAAGGATTCAATCTTGGTCCTCAAGATGCTCCAGTTGTTCAGACTACTGTTACTACTGCACCTCATGTGGTGCATGTTGCTCCTGCTGCACCTCCTTCGATGAATATTGTCCCATTTGCTAATGATGATATGTATCGTCCTTTTCCTCCACCAAGTGAAGACTTGGGTCTCTATGACAAGATGCAGAGGGAGATGAAGGCCCTCATGGGAAAGGGATTGTTCGGGCAGAATGTGAATGATTTGTGCTTGGTCCCTAATGATAAGATACCTGTGAAGTTTAAGGTCCCGGAATTCGTGAAGTACAAGGGCAACACTTGTCCTCGGCTCATCTTGTGATGTATGTAAGAAGAATGTCTACCCATACTGATGATCAGCGTCTACTGATTCACTTTTTTCAGGATAGTTTGATTGGTGTTGCATTGAAATGGTATATGAGTTTGGACAACATCAATATCCATACTTTCAACGACTTGGGAGAAGCACTTATCAGACAATACAAATACAATGTGGACATGGCGCCTGACCGTGATCAACTAAGGGCCATGGTCTAGAAAGACAGGGAATCATTCAAAGAATATGCACAAAGATGGTGTGAGGTAGCTGCCCAAGTGGTTCCTCCCATGGAAGAGAAGGAGATGACTAAGATTTTCTTGAAGACTCTGGGTGCTTTCTACTATGAGAGGATGGTAGTGAGTGCGCCAAGTGACTTTACTGAAATGGTAGGCATGGGTATCTGTTTAGAAGAGGCTGTAATGAGAGGGCCATCTCACAAAAAGTGAAAGTTCTGAAAGTGCGAAGAAGTCATCCTATGGGTTTACCAAGAAGAAGGAATGAGATATAAATGTTGTTATGCAAGAGAGGAGGGTTAACACTCCTAGAAGAAATTACCAGTGTCATCAGCAAATTGCATCAGTAACTCCAGTTGTTGGTGTAGCTCCAACTACCGTTACTTATCAAAAACCATCACATCAGGGGAATCAAGGGTATAATTAGAGAAGGGAGAGTTATTATCTTATCCCTATGAGTTATACAGAATTACTCACGATGTTAATTCAGAAGAAGTTGGTATAGACCCGACCACCTCCCGCTGTACCATCACCATTGGCTTGGTATTACAAAGCAGACAAAACATGTGCTTTTCATCAGGGAGCACCAGGGAATAATGTTGAGAACTTCTATCCTTTGAAGACTGAAATACATAAATTGGTGAAGTCTGGTATCTTATCTTTCAAGGATGTTGGCCCTAATGTGAAAGACAATCCTCTGCCCAAGCATGGAGGAGCAAATGCTGTGAATAAGGTGGTCAGTTGTCCAGGCGACTTCCTAATTTTTAATATTAATCTGGTTAGAGGATATTTGTTAAAAATGCATGCATACCTCTGTGAATTTAGATACTATACACATGATCATGCCGGTTGTGCTATTTGCAGTACAGATATACATGGTTGTGACAAGATAAAGGCTGATTTGCAGGAGATGATGAATGAGGGCCTCATCCATATAATCAGGCCTAGGGCAGAGTATGAAGAGGAAGTAAAAATGGTTTCTGGATGTCCTGGAGAGTTCAGAATCTTTGATGTGGAACATATTAATGAGGATCTTGTACAATTGCATGCTACTTTCTGCCACATGGCTGGTCAGATAGAACATCAATATGGACCTTGCCGAATTTTCTGTCGGGACTCCCAAGGATGTTCAATTGTAAGGAAAGGTGTTCAGTTGTTGTTGGATAATGGAACCATCAAGGTTACATGTCAAAGGGATGATTACCATGAAGTTGATACAATTGAGGTTTGTTTGGCTGAAGAAGAGTCGGATGATGAGTATGCCTCTACTGATGAGTTCTTCTCCTCGAATGAAGATTTGTTTTCCAGGGATGACTCTGTAATGACTGATTGTGTTGAAGAGGGAGTAAATGTTATTGCGCCTTTCTTTGGTGGACCTACCCCTTTTGAAATTGAATATCATGGCAAGCTAACTATTACTCCATTGGTGATTAGTTTTTCGAGTCTTGTCCCCTACAAGTCAGATAAGGTTGTACCCTACAAATATAATGCTGCAATTTTAGAGGATGGTGTGGAAGTTCCCATCCAGCCAATGCCTAATGTTGGAAATATTGATGAGACTAACAGAGTGACCCGCAGCGGTCGTGTATTTGCACCAGTTATTCGTGGAGATGTTAATACTGGAAAGAAAATTGTTGAAGAGGTTGAACCCAAGAAGGCTGCAGGTGAATCTAGTGGAGCTACGCTAGAAAAGGAGGTGGACGATATTTTGAAGATAATCAAGATGAGCGACTACAGAATTGTAGATCAGCTACTGCAGGCTCCTTCAAAAATATATATCTTGGCTTTATTAATGAACTCCTCTGCTCATAGAGAATCTTTGATGAGGGTATTGGACCAAGCTTTTGTGGAAAGTGATATGCTTTTAGACCAATTCAGGAGTGTAGTAGGGAACATTACGTCATGTAATAACCTGAGTTTCTGTGATAATGAATTGCCTGATGAAGAAAGGAATCATAATTTTGCCCTCCACATCTCTATGAACTGCAAGAATGATTCATTATCCAATGTGATGATTGATAATGGATCTGCATTAAATGTTATACCGAGGAGCACTCTTATAAAGTTGAAATATCAAGGAATGCCCATGCGCCCAAGTGGCATTATTGTGGAAGCGTTTTACGGATCAAGGAAGTCTGTTATTGGTGAAGTGGACTTGCCTATTCATATAGGCCCACATTTGTTTCAGATTACTTTCCAGGTCATGGATATTGTACCCGCTTATAGCTTCTTGCTGGGACGGACGTGGATACATAAGGCAGGGACTGTCACTTCGACTTTACACCAGAAACTGAAGTTTGTACATGAAGGAAAAGTGGTAATTATAAATGGAGAACATGCATTATTGATATCTCATTTGTCCCATTTCAGCATTGTGGAGGCGGATGAAGCTGCTTTTGGAACCCAGTTCCAAGCTTTATCCATTGATAACGTAAGAGGAAATGAGAATTCTATGGTTTCTCTTAGGGATGCGCAGCAGGTGGTGCGTAATGGCCGTAGTGAAGTATGGGGACAGATTGTTGATCCACCTATAAAAAAGAATAGAGCTGGCTTGGGGTTCTCCGTGAATAATGATAAAGGTAAGAGCATGAAGCCGAAGTATGTTGCAGGCGAGTATCAAGACATCTTCTGTAGCGGGGGTTATCTTCATCCAACTATTTTCGGGATTAATGCCATCGGGGAAGATAAAGCAGAGCCAAAAATGCCGAATTATGTGACGCACAATGTTATGGTTCAAAACTAGATCACCATTGATGTTCCCTCTTGCATACATGTTTCAAAGTAATTTGTTTGTGTTAATCTTTTTGAAAAAAAACTTTCACTCTGCCGAAGGTGAAAGTATTAATATTGTATGGGCTTATATGTTTGTTGTGGTTTTAAAATCAATAATAAAAGTTGTCTTTGTTTCCCAAATTGCGTCTTTATTTTCTGCTTTTTCTTGGAAAATGGTAATCAGAAAAAACCTTTCAAAATAAATAATAACTGAAATTCAATCTGCATGATCATTTGTTATATGTGTTAGTTTCTAAAAGAAATCATAAATCATATGTGCAGATTAATTAAAAAATCAGTTGAATACAATGACCCTGCACCCTCTCCCAACTTTGAATGTCCTGTGTATGGGGCCGAAGAAGAAGACTATCATGAGATTCTGGAAGAGGTCTCACGGTTGCTTGAGCGCGAGGAGAATTCCATTCAGCCATATAAAGAGCCATTGGAAGTAATCAATTTGGGTTTAGAAGAAGATCCAAAGGAAGTCAAGATTGGAGTATTATTGCATCCTGATGTGAAGAGTAAGTTGATTGAGATGTTGAAAGAGTATCTGGATATTTTTTCTTGGTCTTGCCAAGATATGCCTGGTCTAGATAGAAATATTGTAGAGCACCGTTTGCCACTGAAGCCAGAGTGTCCGCCAATCAAACAGAAGTTGCGAAGAACTCACCCAGATATGGCAGTGAAGATCAAAGAAGATGTTCTAAAGCAGATTAATGCTAATTTTCTTGTGACATCAGTGTACCCTCAGTGGATTTCCAATGTTGTCCCAGTACCGAAGAAAGACGGAAAAGTTCGCATGTGCGTAGATTACAAAGATCTAATTAAAGCTAGACCAAAAGATGATTTTCCACTGCCACACATTGATATGATAGTGGATAGCACAACAAAATTCAAAGTTTTCTCGTTCATGGATGGATTTTCCGGGTATAATCAAATAAGGATGGCTCCTGGGGACATGGAAAAAACAACGTTTATCACACCCTGGGGAACATTCTGTTACAGAGTGATGCCCTTCGGGTTGAATAATGTTGGTGCAGCGTACTAGAGGGCTATGATAACCCTATTCCATGATCTGATGCACAAGGAAATTGAGGTATATGTTGATGATATGATTGCTAAATCTCATACTGAAGAAGGGCATGTAGAAGGTTTGTTGAAGTTGTTTCAGCGTTTGAGGAAGTATCATCTCCGCTTGAATACAAATAAATGTACCTTCGGTGTTCGGTCAGGGAAATTGTTGGGTTTCATTGTTAGCCAAAGATGGATTAAAGTTGACCCTGATAAAGTCAAAGAAATTCAAGAAATGCCAGTGCCGAGAACTGAAAAGCAAGTCAGAGGGTTCCTCGGGCGTTTGAATTATATTTCCATATTCATTTCCCACATGACTGCAATGTGTGAACCGATCTTTAAGTTGTTAAAGAAAGATCAAGGTTATGCATGGATGGATGACTGCCAAAGGGAATTTGAAAGTATTAAAGAATATCTGCTTGAACCTCTTATCTTGATCCCTCCTGTTGAAGGAAGACCATTGATTATGTATCTGATAATGTTAGATAATTCCATGGGTTGTATTCTGGGACAACAAGATGAAATAGGGAAGAAAGAGTATGCCATTTATTATCTCAGTAAAAATCTTACTGATTGTGAGTCGCGATATTCCATGCTGGAAAAGACATGTTGTGCTCTGGCCTGGGCGGCAAAATGTTTTGGGCAGTATATGTTGAATCACACTACTTGGTTGATCTCCAAAATGGATCCAATCAAGTACATTTTTGAAAAGCCTGCTCTTATTGGGTGGATTGCCCGCTAGTAAATGCTGTTATTTGAATATGACATCGAATACTTCACTCAAAAAGCTATTAAAAGTAGCGTGTTAGCAGACTACCTTGCTCACCAACCAATTGATGATTATCATTTTGTGAAGTATGATTTCCCTGATGAGGATGTGATGTTTTTGAAAATGAAAGATTGTGATGAACCATTGCCTGAGGAAGGTCTTGATCCTGAATCTCGCTGGAGTTTGATATTTAATTGAGCTGTGAATGCTTATGGTAAAGGAATTGGTGTTGTAATTGTCACTCCACATGGATCACACATCCCTTTACTGCAAGGTTGACATTTAATTGTACTAATAATATGGCAGAATATGAGGCTTGCATCATGGGTCTCGAGGAAGCTATAAATCTTAGAATTAAAATTCTATATGTGTATGGCGACTCAGATTTGGTAATAAATCAGATTAAAGGAGAGTGGGATACATGTCACCCCGACTTAATCCCTTACAAAGATTATGCTAGAAGATTGTTACCCTTCTTTAATAAAGTTGAATTCCATCACATCCCCAGAGACGAAAATCAAATGGCGGATGCTCTGGAAACTCTGGCTTCTATGTATCAAGTGAATACTTAGAATGATATACCCCAAATTATAGTTCGACGATTCGATAGGCCCGCTCATGTGTTTACAACATAAGAGGTAGCATATGAGAAACCTTGGTATTATAATATCAAGCATTTTCTCCAGACTCAGGAATACCCGATTGGTGCATCGAATAAAGATAGAAAGACATTGAGAAGATTGGTTGGCAGCTGTGATACGGTGGGAAGAACTGACTGTTTTTTTGGAATGCTGGTTTGCGTTTGTTTTTTCAAAATGTCGCGGTAAGCAAGAGTTGTCACCGACTTTTATTTTATCCAACAAGGAAAGGATAAAAGCACAAAAAAATTCCTTTTTCGAGATATTTCTCGGGTTTGGGGGGTAGATTATAGAAAGGGAAGGTGTTAGCACCCTTTTTATCAATGGTTATCCACGGGCTCTTAGGTACTTGCTCAATTGTTTTCAAAAATTGGTTTCTTTGTGCTTGTGGGTTTGAAAAAGTTTTTATTTGAAAACTTCGATCATATGAAGTGTTTTGAAAACTTTGTTCGAAAAGTGTAAGTGTGAAAAGTTTTTGTTTTTTGAAAGAGCAAGTACTTAAGAGCCACCTACCTACTTGAAAAAGGAATTGTTCTATGCTATCTTCCTTTAGACAGTGCTATCCCACTATGAATGAGTAGGTAGCACCATTGTTGGAGTTCAAGGGTCAATTCGATTTTAGGGACTTACGGTCACCAAAGCAATGGTAGGACGCCTTAGCGGTAACCCTAATGTCTTAGATCATTTGTTTTGAGGTAGCAATATCCGAGGCAACCGTTTTGAGGCGACTATGATCTTTAGATAAGAGGACGACCTCTACAGTGACCTATACTTAATGACCGCGTACAAAGCCAACCAAGTGGGGTGTACCCTAAGAGTGCGCATGTGCGAGTGTGTTGTTTTCGGTTAATTTATCTTTGTACATGTTAATGGTGATCTAAGTTGATTTTAGGTTAAAGCATTCATTCTTGTCATGCATCCCCTATTATCAAACATCTAACAATTATAAATTGCGGAAAATAAATTGTGGAAATTAAATTACAAGGCGTCGGGTATTTACATCGCCAAAAGCAACCCTTTGAAATTTAAATACGGAAAAATAAAGAAAGCGATAAATAAACGGTCCTAATTATCTATTACATTCCGGGAACAAATACAATATGATATAAAATGGATCGCATGCGGGAAATTAAATCGGGCGCAAATTTAGGGTTTTGACCCTTTGTTAAAGAAAAAAAGATCTTTTGGTTATTTTTTAATTAAGAAAGAAATTATGTAAATTAAATATTAAATTAAATTAATTAATAAAAATAAATATTTTTGGGTTTTTGATATTTTAAGAAAGAAAAATAAAAATTATCAATGTTAATAAAAACCTAATTATGTCTAAGTTAATTTTATTTATTGGAAAATATATTAAAGTTATTCCTAATTAATGCCCTAAATTAATTAAATTAATATTTGTTAATAAAAAATAAAATATTGAAATTTAATTTAATAAAGAAAATATTTTTTTTGGTTTTAATTCTATTAAAGGAAAAATTTGATTGGTTAGAAAATAATGAAAATAATTAAATTAAATAAAACAAGAATAAAATAAAATATAGAGAAGAGAGGGTTTGGGCCTGTTTTGGGGGTTTAATCAACAATTTTGTGGCCCAAACGAGGTGGCCCTGTATTGACTTTCTAGATTCCCTATAGGCCTTTTGACTTGTTCCCATGGTAGAATCTCATCCTAGATCACCAGATCTGGCCTTGGGCCATCTGGCAATTGATTCAGTGAGGGAGTATGGTGGGCTATGGGCTTGGATTTGCATGAGAATACCTGAAGAAAAAATACAAAGAGCAATTTGGAGGACCTGGGATTCGAACCCAGGTCCTGTACATGACTGCCAGCTTGCTTTACCACCAGGGCGTTGTGCTTCATTTGTGAATATATTAAACAATAATAATAATAATAAGAGAAAACGTGTTAATGTGCCAGAAATAAAAAAAAAGTGCACGAAAATTTGAAAGGACCAGTCAAAGGGGGACACGTTGTCGTCCTTGTCCTTAGGCCTGTAAAGAAATTACCTGCGGATTTGAATCCGCAACTAAATGCCTAGGTCGTTCCCAAAATTCATCTCAGGCCATATAAACTCCTCCCAAGACCATGGTTGCGTTTGCCTTTCCCTTCCGGTCATGTCCATGGCCATTACTGGGGCTAATTTTACTTGTAATAAAAAACCCTAATCCAAGAGGAAAAACCCTAGCAATGGCGTTTTGCACCACAGAGCAGATAAACGAAATCAAATAATATGGAAAGCTTGGAAATTATCTGGTGGTTACAAATATACCATTGATTTCTTGTAATGATGCATGGATTTTGAATATATGAAATCAAATTCAGAGGGGGACCGTGCGACACTTACAGTGCGTTTGAGCGTGTATGGAGGCTTGCTAGGGGTTATTTCTGACTCAGTGAACCTCCAGCAATCGATTGGTATTGAGTTTTGCTTCTGAAAACGCCTCAAAGTATGATTTTGGTTTCACACTTCTTTGTGAATTTTGCAAGTTTTGCTTTGCTTATTTCTGCAGCCTCTAGCCTTGTTTTCGTGCCCTCTAGCCTCATTATGTAATGAGGAATGCATTAGGTTAACAATTGTGCTTTGAATCTTTTCACATCAATGCCATGAGATTTGATTTGATTCACCATTACTAAACCTTCCAAAATTGTCAAAACTCAATCTTTTTGCACATGGAATGCTTGATACGAGTTTGATACCCTTGATGATGATGATTCAGCCCTGAAATAGCTAAAAAGATATCAAGCAATCAATATTTGGATTTTATTTGATTTAATTTGATTAAAAATGAAATAATTCAATAAAAATCAAATAAAATAATAAAATTGATAAACAGACACAAGGATGAAGCTAGGACATGTGTGCAATGTGGCAAGTTCAAATCAAGTGGAAAACAATGGGCCCATTTGACAAAATTTGAAGTTTTGGGGATACTTGACTTTTGGCAATTTTGCAAAAATGCCCAACTTCAACAATGCATAACTTCTTCAATTTTGAACTTTTGGAGGTGTTATTGGACTTTTTAGAAAGCTTGAGATGTCCTATAACCTACCCTTTTGGTCTCATCAACACATTTTGACATTCCATGCTCAAGTTATAAGCTTTGAAAAAAAAGGTGTTTTTGTTGACTTTCAAAAATGACCTATAATGTCCAAATTTGTAACTTTTTGTGAATTAATTTCTTGATCTTGGGGTGTGAAGATGGATTGTAGGAAATTTCATCCTTTAAAAAACGAGATTTATATGGGTCATTTCTCATAAAGTATGAGAAAGTTATGCTTGGTCAAAGTTGGGTTGACTTTTCCTACAAAACCCTAATTTAGCAACTTTTGAGTCTTGATGAATTTTGAGAAATCCTTGATGAATCATGATCAACCCTTGATCAAATTATGAAATAAACTTCAAAATTAGAATGTTGGCAAAAAATCTTGAAGTTTGACTGTTTATAGGTCACAGTTGACTTTTGGCCTATCACAGTCGATTTTTGGACCCTTTGAGCAATTGACTAAGCAAACTTCCTCTGCAAGGCTTGAAATTTGACATGGATGATATTGAGAACATATTAGGACATTGGGGAGCACATGAGGTCATTTTGAATCAAGGATCTTGATGCAACACAAAACCCTAATTTGGGGTTGACTGCCTTAGGAGATAGCTTGACTGTCCAACTCTTGAGCAATCTTGAGCCACTTGGAGATTTTTTTTCTTTCCATGTTTTGAGAAATATGGGAGGGAAAATTTTGGGGTACAACATCTTCCCCTGTTCAATCTTCTTAAACTTGGGGATGTAGATTGGCTTTCGTGCCTTTCGTGATCCGAAGGTGGAAGATGATTGAACACTAGAGTGCACAAAAATTTGCACTCGCATGAAGTGGTATCAGCCTTGTCATGTCGGGAATGGGCTTACATATGCCATTTGGAGATTGTTGATAGGAGGTCTAAACTTGATTTTAACAGAAAACGAATTAGAATAAACTGTTGAGAGATTTATCTGAACCAGTGAGAAAGTCTTGGAGTGCCTTTGACTGGAATAAGAATTAGGGAGATCTTAGCGTCTATCTGACTGAACCAGAGAAGGTCTTGGATTGACTTTGGCTGGATAAGAATCAGAAAAATCTTAGAATCGATTTAACTGAACCAGACAAAAGTCTTGGAATATCTTCAACTGGAATAAGAATCAGGGAGATCTTAGCATCGATCTGACTGAACCAGAGAAGGTCTTGGATCAACTTTGATTGGATAAGAATCAGAAAAATCTTAGAATTGATTTAACTGAACCAGAAGAAAGTCTTGGAATATCTTCAACTGGAATAAGAATCAGGGAGATCTTAGCCTCGATCTGACTGAACCAGAGAAGGTCTTGGATCACCTTTGACTGGATAAGAATCAGAAAAATCTTAGAATCGATTTAACTGAACCAGACGAAAGTCTTGGAATATCTTCAACTGGAATAAGAATCAGGGAGATCTTAGCGTTGATTTGACTGAACCAGAGAAGGTCTTGGATCACCTTTGATTGGATAAAAATCAGAAAAATCTTAGAATCGATTTAACTGAACCAGACGAAAGTCTTGGAATATCTTCAACTGGAATAAGAATCAGGGAGATCTTAGCATCGATCTGACTGAACCAGAGAAGGTCTTGGATTATCTTCAACTGGAATAAGAATCATGGAGATCTTAGCGTTGATCTGACTGAACCAGAGAAGGTCTTGGATTAACTTTGTCTGGATAAGAATCAGAAAAATCTTAGAATCAATTTAACTAAACCAGGCGAAAGTCTTGTGAGGGTATCTTTCTGAGGAATCCGCTAAAACATACCTCAATAGATGTGGTTTTTTTAGGGGACTACCAGGTTATATAAGTAGTCAACGGTGTTTATTGATTCATCTTTCCATGAAAAGGTAAAGAGTTAGTCATACGCAATGTCATGATGTATAAAACGCATGATATATATTAAGCAATGATGCTCTCAAAATAAATGAGATTGTGTGGTATGATGCGTATATGCCTGTATCATGATGTATGGAAATGTAATGTTTCTAGCTGGGGAAAATAAATCCCGGATAGCTGCTGAAGAATAGAGCTGGATTCTTCGTTTCCGCTAGGGATGGAGAACGAAGAAAATAAACCTGCAGGAGAGGATGACTCCGTTGGGGGAATAAACTGATGAGGAGATTACTCTGTGGGGAAGAGATGCTATGCTGAGGATTCCACTGATAAATTCCGTTGGGATGAATTGTCGTTGCTGGTGATATTGACTCCGTTGAGGATTGAATTCCTGTTTGTGAAAGGAAAGAACTTCGCTGGGGACGATCTGCAGTTGCAGCTTCACTGGGGATAACCTATTAGACTCTTCTGGGGATAATCCTTTGAGTTTTACTGGGGACAATCTTCCTTTGAACTCGGCTGGGGATATTAATTTTTATACTCCGCCGGAGACAAACTACTAGAGTCTACCGAGGATGATTCTTCAACTCCACTGGGGAAGCTTGTATCGTGCGGGGAACATTCTTATACTCCGTTGGGGAATATTAAGATTGTCGGGGATATCAAGCCTTTTTAGTGCTGATGGTGGACGAACTCTGCTTGGGGAGAGTATTACTGATTCCTTCACAGTTGCAAGTCTCAGTTGGGGAGAGCCATCATTATTGTCTTACTCTGCGGGGAGTGAACAAACCTTGGCCATATTCTTCAACTGAACCTACCTTCGTACCTGGCGGATAGAGCAACTGTACAGTTCGGACAATTTTTATTTCCCCTGTTTCTGATATTACCAGTAATCGTCTTTTGTTTTGCATGTAAATATTTATGAGCAGCAATTAATGTCAAATGCATATATCAAAGATGAACATTGGACGTTCTTCGCAAAACAAAACAGAAAAAGGCAAAATAGTTTGAAATTTGTCTGAAAATGAATTTGTATTGATTTGAATTTTGGCCTGTAAATAGGCGTTTTTGTACAAGAGGTTGACGTCCTAGTAAGGGAACGCCGCTGAATAACAGAATTTACACAATTTGTGAAAAAGAAACAAAACAGCTATGTGAATAATCCCACTGGGTTCCAACTCTGCTATTGCCTTTATATCTTCGAGCATCTCATCGCTTTGCTACTTGGTTGAAGGTAGATCAGATTGATTAGTGTCGTCCGAGCTTGATAGTCGATACCAAAGTCTGGATGCAAGGTGATCCAATGAGACATAGTGTTACACTTTGGTCTCTAATTTTTTCCTGGACCGCCCTTTCGGGTTTTCAGTCCACCGGGATACCCTTTTTTTCCCAAGTCGCCCTTTTAGGTTTTCGACTTGCCGGGTGTACAGATTTTTCATTTTCATCCCTTATTTTTTCCCGAACCCTTTTGGTTCGCCGGGAAGCCCTTATTTTTGCCTAGGCCAGTCAACCTAGAGGGTCTTTGATCATGCGTAGTATCTTTTCACTATGTATGCATTGACAGGGTGAGGAAGGTCGTCACCATCCATAGTCTTTGTATGTCACCGTCATCTTCTGCACAATATTCTTAATGTTCTTATTAGCCGCTTCGACCGCCACATTCATATTCGGCTGATAGGGAGAAGAGTTGTGATGCTGTAGCTTGAATTGCTTGCAGAGCTCAGTGGTCATCTTGTTGTTGAGATTGGTACCATTTTCCGTAATGATCCTCTCTGGTACACCGTATCGACAGATCAGATTGTGCTGAATGAACCGTGCCACGACGTTCTTGGTTACAGTAGCAAAGGATGCTGCTTCAACCCACTTTGTAAAATAATCAATCGCTACCAGGATGAAATGATGCCCGTTGGATGCTGTAGGTCTGATCTCGCCGATCATATCAATGCCCCAAATTGCAAAAGGCCACAGAGCTATCAAGACGTTCAGAGGTACTGAAGGTATGTGCACCTTATCAGCATATACTTGGCACTTGTGACATGTCTGAGAATGCTGATAACAGTCGGCTTCCAATATGGACCAAAAATATCCTGCCCGAAGGATTTTCTTTGCCATGGTGTGTCCACTGGAATGAGTTCCGAAAGTACCTTCATGTAACTCTGCCATGATTCTTTATGCTTCATTCTTATCCACACATCGCAGTATGGTTGAATCATGGTTACGCTTGTAAAGGATGCCATTACTGATGAAGAACTTCGCCGCGAACCTCTTCAGAAACTTCTTGTCATTAACGGATGCACCCTCAGGGTATTCTTGAGCCTCAAGGTACCTCTTTACTTCATGAAACCAGGGTTTTTCTGTTACCTCTTCAATCTCAATATCACAGTAATGTGCAGGTTCGTCCAATCTTTCAATGATAACCCGAGGAGCCTCGTTGTCCCAATTGACTTTGAACATAGAAGACATCGTAGCTAGCACATCCGCCAACTAATTCTCCTCTCTTGGGAAGTGTTCAAAGGTTATCTCCTCGAAATGGGGAAGCAACGTCAATACATACTCCTTGTAAGGAATAAGATTTGGGTGTTTCGTATCCCACTCGCCTTTGATCTGACTGATCACGAGAGCGGAATCTCCGAAGACACTTAGAAACTTAATCCTTAGGTCAATAGCTGCTCGAAGACCCATGATGCACGCTTCATACTCCTCCATATTATTGGTGTAGTTGAAACATAGTCGGGCGGTGAACAGAGTATGAGATCCTTTAGGAGATATGATCACGGTGCCAATGCCATTACCCAAAGCATTTGAAGCTCCATCGAAGTACATAGACCATCGGGATCCTTCCTCAGGTCCTTCATCCGGTCCAGGTGTCTCACAATCAGTTACCAACATGATATTCTCGTTCGGGAATTCAAAGTTCATAGACTGGTAATCATCCACTGCCTGATGTGCCAAATGGTCTGCTAACACACTTCCCTTGATTGCTTTTTGAGTCGTGTATTAGATGTCATACTCAGTCAAGATCATCTGCCATCTTGCAATTCTTCCGGACAAGGCATGCTTCTCCAAGATATACTTGATTGGATCCATCTTTAATATCAATAGAGTAGTGTGAGTCATCATATACTGTCTCAGCCGGCGAGCAGCCCATGCCAAAGCGCAGTAAGTTTTCTCGAGCAACGAGTATCGGGTCTTGCAGTCGGTAAACCTTTTTCTAAGGTAATAAATAGCATGCTCTCTTCGGCCAGACTCGTCATGTTTACCCAGCACACACCCCATTGAGTTATCAAGTACTGTCAAGTATAAGATCAAAGGTCTCCTTTCAACTGGTGGCATCAGAATAGGAGGCTCTTGGAGATACTCTTTGATCCTTTCGAAAGCAGCCTGGCATTCATCATTCCAACGTACTACTTGATCTTTCTTCAGTAGCTTGAAGATTGGCTCACAAGCAGCAGTCAGGTGCGAGATGAATCGGGCAATGTAGTTTAGTCGTCCCAGAAATCCTCTGACTTGTTTTTCTGTTCGGGGAGCTGGCATCTCCTGTATAGCCTTCACTTTGGCAGGATCCACTTGAATACCCTTATCGCTCACGACGAACCCAGTAGCTTACCAGATCTCACCCCGAAGGTGCACTTATTCGGGTTTAACCTCAGCTTGTACAATTTCAACCTGTTAAACAACTTCTGAAGGTGGTCCAGATGTTCTTCCTCAGTTTGGGATCTTGCAATCATGTCGTCGACGTATACCTCAATCTCATGATGGATCATGTTATGGAACAAAGCGACCATGGCACGCTGATACGTTGCCCCAGCATTCTTCAATCCAAAAGGCATGACCTTGTAGAAAAAGGTACCCCATTGAGTAACAAAGATTGTCTTCTCCATGTCTTCGGGAGCCATTTTAATCTGATTATAACAGGAGAAACCATCCATAAAGGAGAAAACCTTATGCTGAGCGGTGTTGTCAACCATAACGTCGATATGAGGCAGAGGGAAATCATCCTTGGGGCTTGCCCTGTTCAGATCCCTATAGTCAACAAACATTCGAACCTTACCATCCTTCTTCGGTACTGGAACCATATTGGCCACCAACTGTGGGTAAGAAGTTACTGCTAGAAAACCGGCGTCAAACTGTTTCATAACTTCAGCCTTGATTTTCTCAGACATCTCTGGATGCATTCGGCGGACCTTCTGTTTCACTGGAGGACAGTCTTCCTTGGTAGGCAATTGGTGAACCACAATGTCGGTATCCAACCCAGGCATATCTTCATAAGACCAGGAAAAGATCTCAACGTGGTCATGCAGCATCTGAATCAACCGTTGCTTCACACTAAGCTCCATATTTGCATCGATCTTAACTTCTTTCTTGTCCTCTTATGTACCCAGATTTACTGATTCCACCGGCTCTTCGTGCGGCTGTATGGCCCTCTCTTCTTGAAGTAGCAGTCTAGCAAGTTCAACAGGAACTTCGCAATCATCTTCACCTTCGTCTTCGGCTAAGTTGATCGGACTTTCGAAGTCATAAGTGGCAGTAGCAGAGTCGTTACCAGTGAGATCCAGAGTGGATGTAGACTTGTATATGTGAGTGTGTGTAAAATAGCTTTTTTGCAATATATAATAAAAGAAAGACAAGGAGCGCAAAATTTTGAAATGAAAGAAAACTTCCAATGCTTTTATTAATGATATATGTAGATGACACACATAAAGCCCTCACAAATGAAGCCACGGTGCCCCGGGTAAGACACCGGGCCGTAAAGTTTAAAACATTGTCTGTTACAAATTCAAAATAAAAGTCTCATTACTGGGTAACAAAAGAAATTGGGATGAAGTCCTTTGCTGTCGAGTTGCTTAGTCCACCATCAGTAGTAGGATAGATCCAACTGTCGAACTCAGACTCTTCAACATCGTCTTCAATGGCATTCACTCCTGAATTACTGATGAACATGGGAGGTCTTCCAATCCGTGCATTCCGAACACCCCTTTGAGCTTCTGCAGTGAAACCCAAACCAAACTTGTTAGTCTTTTGTGCAAAATCAGGGAGTTGGCCCCAATTTGCACACCCACCTTTCTCGACAACAGCCCGGGCATCCCTGAAGGAAGCCATCTTCATAGGAGGATCTCCAACAACAGTCTCAGTTGATGCCAGCGTCTGGGGAACCTCTTCAAAATGTTGAAACGGGGTCTCAATAAACTCCCCATCCATTTCTACATATCGGAAAGAGTTGAGGTGGTTCACCATGTACTCCTCCTCTCCTTGTACTATCACAACTTTCCCTTTCACTGGGTACTTCAGCTTCTGGTGGAGCGTAGAGGTCACTGCCCCAGCTTTGTGAATCCATGGGCGACCCAACAAACAAGAATAAGATGGCCGAATGTCCATCACATAGAATATAGATGCGAAAACCTGAGAACCAACCTTAATCAGAATATCCACTTCTGCGTGCACCATCCTCTTAGACCCATCAAAGGCCCTGGCGACAATGTTGCTTGGTTTCAACTCCAACCCTTCACAGTCCAACCGGTCTAGAGCTTTCTTAGGCAAAATGTTCAATGAGGAACCAGTATCCACCAATAGATGAGCAAGAGTAGTGCCCCTGCATTCAATGGAGACATGCAGGGCATCATTGTGGTTCTTCCCCTTAGCAGTCAAGTCGGCGTCAGAGAAACCCAACCCATTATCAGCAGTTAGACTAGCCACGCAATCTTTAAACTGATTGGCTGATGTCTCTTGCGGTACGTGTGTGGTCTTTAGGAAGGCAATCAGAGCCTTGGCATGGGCCTCTGAGCATAACAACAGTGACAACATATAGATTTTAGATGGGGTCTGCCCCAACTGCTCGACTACATTGTAGTCGCTCTTTTTGATGATCTTTAAAATCTCTTCCATCTCTTATCTAGACGCTTCAACAGTAATTTTCTTTGGTGCCTCTGTCTGGGCAGGCTCATCAGTGGTCCCTTTGCCCTGAGTGTCAGATGACTCGGCAACAGGGGTAAGAATGGGAACTTGAACAGGAATAGCAGCAGGTACATTGGCAGGCGTAATAACAACAGGATTCCGGGTAGTTAGTGGAGAGATATCAGGGGAGAAAAGTCTTCCGCTGCGGGTGACTTTGGCAGGCCCAACAATATTGCTGACGTCAATATCAACATCCAACTCTTGTTTAACTCCATGAAAATAAACATCAGCCCCGTAGTGCCAAGGGACAGCTTTATCAGATGTATAGGGGATAGGCCCAGGAACAGTGATGATCAATGGTGTGATTCTTGGAACAGATGTAATTCTAACAGGCTTTCTCGAGGAAGCCTTGGAAGAATTATCGAGAGTGGTGATAATAGCAACTTCTTCAGTATAAGCTAAAGGAACAACAGTGTTCTCATACATAATTTATTTACTATCTATCAGGCGTTGGACACCTGATTTCAAAAGATGGAAACTGGTTGGTAGGGCAGAACACATACGGCAACCTTCGTCACAACCCGGAAATAAACCGGCTGACAAAAGATTCTTCTTCACAGTCATCAAGGGAGTAGCAATATCTTTCACAGAAACCACAAACGAGTCTTCCTCTATAGCATTTACTCCATGCTTGGGCATAAGAGCAGTCACAACATTAGGTCTTTCGGGCGCCTTGAACTCAATCTCCTTAGCATCAATTAAGTCATGTATTTTGTTCTTCAAAGCCCAACAATCATTTGTATCATGTCTTGGGCTATCGGAGTGAAAAGCACAGCGGGCATTAGGGTTGTACTTAGGTGATGCAGTGTTGGGATTCTGTGGAGCCTCCCTTGGAGTTACTAGATTGGTTTTCAATAACTGCGGCAGAATCTGAGACAAAGTCATGTTGAGATGAGTGAATTTCCTTCAAGGTCTCTCAGCCTTTGGCTGGTTGTTGCGCTGAGGAGCACCAGCAGGTCTTGAAATAACAACCGCATTAACAGCTTGGCAGCGTTCAGGTCTATTCTGGCTTTTCAAACTGTAAACAACATTGGACTCCTTCTTAAAAATCTTCTTCTCGGTGCCTGATGAAGCACCCTTCTGTATTTTACCAGACTTAATACCAGCCTCAATCCTTTCCCCGGTCATGATCAGCTCTGTAAACCCGGATGATGAACTTCCAATTAGATGGTTGAAATACAGACTGGACAAGGTCCCCAGAAACATATCCACAAGCTCCCGTTCAGCCAAGGGTGGTTGCACTCTTCCAGCGAGATCCCTCCACTTCTGAGCATAATCTTTGAAACCTTCGCCCGTTCCTATAGACATACCCTGGAGTTGGGTACGCGTAGGAGCGAGGTCGGCATTGTATTGGTACTTCCTGTAGAAAGCAGCAGCTAAATCTTCCCAACTATGGATACTAGCTCCTTCGAGCTGGTAAAACCATTCAAGCTGAGTCCCTGAGAGACTGTCTTGAAAGAAGTGGATCCATAGGTTCTTATCAGCGGTGTACGGATGAAACTTCCTTACTTACGACCGGAGGTGCAGTTTCGAGCAAGAAACTCTGTCGTATTTAGAAAAGGCTGGTGCTTTGAACTTGTGTGGAATCACCACCCCAGATGATAGACCCAGATCACCAAAGTCCAGACCAGACACTTTCTGAACTTCCATCACACTCAACCGATCTTCCAGTTACTTGTATCTATCCTCAGCCGAAGGATACTGGTCTTCGTCGAAGTCTGTCTTGTTGTCTGAAACCACAGGGCTAGGAGCCCTCCTTTCTTCCTGACTGTCTTTCCCTCTAGATGAGGTGGTCAAATCAACTTCATCTCGTAGCCTGTTCCCAAACCTATGACCTGTGTTAAACAGGACTGTCCTCTTCTTCTTCTTCTTCTCTTTCAGAATAAGGGTCTTCAGATCTTGCTGACCCTTAGCTAGATTCATGAACAATTCTTGGAACTGGGCATTTTGAGCCTGTAGAGACTTGATTGCTTGTTCAGTTGATGGTTCAGAAGACATGATGCTGAAATAAACAGTGAACAAGATAAGAGACCTGTAATGGTACCTGTTATGAGGTGCATGGAATGAAATGCGCATGATATGATTTCAAAGACATCAAGAGATTCAAATTCGTAAACAAAAAATGAAACACACTTTTATTAGATAAACTTGAAATTCAAATTGTTCAGCAGATGCCCTTAAGGCGTTATAAGAAAGGAAATACTGAAAAGTAAATAAAAAATGAAAAGGAAATAATCAAAGGACAATCAGTACTCCCATGGTTGCTTCTTGTCGGTGCGAACATAGTCATTGAGGATCCGCTCGTTCTCCAGCTGCCTAGTCAACTTCTGAATCTTCTGCTCTTGCTCGTGATACTTTTCTCGGTAAGTATCCCGCTCTTCCCTCAGCTGCATCCAGGACCTCTTCAGTGCCCCAATGTCAGTAGGCATGTAAGGGTGTAGGATGGTAGGAAGAACCCCCTCTTCATTAGCAACTTCAACAATGATAGGCAAGACGACTTCATACGGCATTCCCGGCTTTTGGGCACGGATACGAACCCATCTGAGATATGGCTCCATCGGAAGTGAAGTCTTTGGGCCCAGCTCGTGTGGATCAGATCTGTGAACTCTATCCCAATCCCTTATGAATCTGCGGCGTTGCTCGTCACTATCCCCTTGAAAATCAAAGATGATACTAGGCATCAGAAATTCATGAGGACCTTCCCTCCTAGCACGCCCAAACTGACGTAAGGCCAAGCATGGATTATAAGTGATCCCTCCATTGGTTCCTATCAGTGGAACATTGGGGTACTCCCCACAACGATAAATAATAGCCACCTCGTCCATACCCTTGATAGTCCAGATGATGTCATTATGAGAGAGAGACATAACCCTATAGGCCCAGCCCATGCCTTTTTTGTTCTTCATAACTGACTTGGGAAGGTGAGAAATAAACCACCTTGCCAACAATGGAGCACATCACATCAAGGTTCCACGCTTTCGAGCAGTACGGGCATAAAGCTGATGAAGAATGTCACCCAAGAGAGTGGGTACAGGGTTACCATAAATGAAGATTTTTACCGCATTCACATCAACGAAAGAGTCGGAGTTAGGAAACAGTACCAAGCCATATATCAGAAGAGCCAGAATATCTTCGAATGCCTGGAAGTCTAGATTATCCCAGAAATGATTAGCCTTACCAACCAAGAACTTAGTCAAAAAGCCCTTTGGTCCACTTCTAGTCTCCCAATTAGACATCACTTCAGCCTTTGTTAGGTGGAGGGATGAAGCAATCTCTTCCGGCCTAAGGATCTTCTCCCAACCTTTGAACGGGGTCTGCTCCAGGATAGGGATACCCAGCAGATCAGAGAACTCTTCTAAGGTGGGGGCCAACTGGTAGTCCTGAAAAGTGAAGCAATGGTATAGTGGATCAAAGAACTGGACCAGAACACTCATCATCTGCTCGTCCAATTTGGAAGTGACCAAACCAAGAAGATGCCCATGTCTTCTGATGAAGGAGGTAGTATATGACATCTTTGCAATCAATTCTTTAAGCATAGTGGGAACCTGGACAAAGTTGATCTGGATGGTGTTCTTACGCATGGGTATCATGACCTACAAAACAGAACAAAGATGAATCCCTCATGTCTTTGAAATAGGTTAGTCCAATGCAAGATGCATGCAATGTTATGATGTCATGATGTCATGATATAAAGCACACCACAAGTATCCACAAATAGCAAACATGGTCAAGGCACACAAGTCACACAGAGAGCCTTTAGATTTCAGGCTGGCAAGGAGCTTAGGTACTACCCTCTTTCAGTTTAGTTGGTTTAAACCTGTCCTAAAAATAGTAACCAGGTTCTAGAGGATCTCAATATCACTGACTACCCTCGATCGGTCATAATTCCAGTTTAGCAACCTTTTCTTGCGGCCGGAATCACCGCGAGAGTTTAGTCTCAATGAGTGTAGCATACTGCTATTGTTCTATGGCCAAGTTAGTCAATTTAAAGGTTCTAAGGTCAGTTGGTGCTTAATGACCCCTTAGAAGACCCATATTCTCCTAGTTCTAACACGAGGGATATCGGTACAAACTAAAGTGCCACACTAATGTAGCTACTGCTTCAACCGTATCGGTCTACGCCGTACAGTTCCCTCACAGTTTATTGCTACTTACCTAAAGGGTATCCCCCAGATTCGGGTTAGGATCTATAGTAACTCCGATACAAGCCCACAAATATAAAGCATACAAGTCAAGCAATTGAAAACATTATGAACTATTCCTAAGGTACACCCCACTTATTAAGCTATCCCCAGCAGAGTCGCCAGTTCTGTGATACGGTGGGAAGAACTGACTGTTTTTTTGGAATGCTGGTTTGGGTTTTGCGATTGTTTTCGCAAAATGTCACGGTAAGCAAGAGTCGCCACCGACTTTTATTTTATCCAACAAGGAAAGGAAAAAGCACATAAAAATTCCTTTTTCGAGATATTTCTCGGGTTCGGGGGGTAGATTATAGAAAGGGAAGGTGTTAGCACCCTTTCTATCCGTGGTTATCCACGGGCTCTTAGGTACTTGCTCAATTGTTTTCAAAAATTTCTTTCTTTGTGCTTGTGGGTTTGAAAAAGTTTTTATTTGAAAACTTCGATCGTATGAAGTGTAAGTGTGAAAAGTTTTTGTTTTTTGAAAGAGCAAGTACTTAAGAGCCATCTACCTACTTGAAAAAGGAATCGTTCTATGCTATCTTCCTTTAAACTAGGGGTGTTCGCGGTTCAGTTTGGATCAGTTTTAAAGCAAAAACTCATCTGATCCAAAGATTAATTCACTTAAGGTTCGGTTCGGTTTTGGATGATATATTTAAAAAAATCCAATCTGATCCGATCCAATTTTATGCGGTTTAATTTGGATCGGTTTTTGGATATCCAAATTACACATTATATTTTTATTAATATTATAAAACTACTAATAAATCATAGATTTGATATAATATATAACATATAGTATATTAAAAGTTAATATTACAAAATGAGAGTGATTGATTATGCTTGAAATAATAAAAATAAATAGATTATACCAAACTAATAAATATTATTAAAAAAATTATTATCATCTAATAATAAATTCACATAACATGTCATACTAATAAAAAGTAAATAAGTATCAAAATATATTTATGCGGTTCGGTTTGGTTTGGATCGGTTTTGAAAAATTCATCCGAAATCCAATCCGAACCGATCGGTTTTCATAAAATAACATCCAAACACAACCAATAACTTTCGGTTTTTTATGGTTTTCGGTTTTTTGGATTAGTTTTTGGTTTTTTATTTGGATTGGTTTGGATTTGAACACCCCTACTTTAAATAGTGTTATCCCACTATGAATGAGTAGGTAGCACCATCGGTGGAGTTCAAGGGTCAATTCGATTTTAGGGACTTACGGTCACCAAAGCAATGGTAGGACGCCTTAGTGGTAACCCTAATGTCTTAGATCATTTGTTTTGAGGCAGCAATATCCGAGGCAACCGTTTCGAGGCGACTATGATCTTTAGACAAGAGGACGACCTCTAAAGTGACCTATACTTAATGACCGCGTACAAAGCCAACCAAGTGGGGTGTACCCTAAGAGTGCGCATGTGCGAGTGTGTTGTTTTCGGTTAATTTATCTTTGTACATGTTAATGGTGATCTAAGTTGATTTTAGGTTAAAGCATTCATTCTTGTCATGCATCCCCTATTATCAAACATCTAAGAATTATAAATTGCGGAAAATAAATTGTGGAAATTAAATTACAAGGCGTCGGGTGTTTACATCGCCAAAAGCAACCCTTTGAAATTTAAATGCGGAAAAATAAACAAAGCGATAAATAAACGGTCCTAATTATCTATTACATTCCGGGAACAAATACAATATGATATAAAATGGATCGCATGCGGGAAATTAAATCGGGCGCAAGTTTAGGGTTTTGACCCTTTGTTAAAGAAAAAAAGATTTTTTGGTTATTTTTGAATTAAGAAAGAAATTATCTAAATTAAATATTAAATTAAATTAATTAATAAAAATAAATATTTTTGGGTTTTTGATATTTTAAGAAAGAAAAATAAAAATGATCAATGTTAATAAAAACCTAATTATGTCTAAGTTAATTTTATTTATTGAAAAATATATTAAAGTTATTCCTAATTAATGGCCTAAATTAATTAAATTAATATTTATTAATAAAAAATAAAATATTGAAATTTAATTTAATAAAGAAAATATTTTTTTTTGGTTTTAATTCTATTAAAGGAAAAAATTGATTGGTTAGAAAATAATGAAAATAATTAAATTAAATAAAACAAGAATAAAATAAAATATAGAGAAGAGAGGGTTTGGGCCTGTTTTGGGGGTTTGATCAACAATTTTGTGGCCCAAACGAGGTGGCCCTGTATTG
Source organism: Vicia faba (assembly GCA_948472305.1). Taxonomy (NCBI): domain Eukaryota; kingdom Viridiplantae; phylum Streptophyta; class Magnoliopsida; order Fabales; family Fabaceae; genus Vicia; species Vicia faba. The sequence goes on along the minus strand of CATIWC010002868.1, from coordinate 230,643 downwards.
ACTTTCTGGATTCCTTATGCGCCTTTTGACTTGGTCCCATGGTAGACTCTCATCCTGGATCACCAGATCTGGCATTGGGCCATCTGGCAATTGATTGAGTGAGGGAGTATGGTGGGCTATGCGCTTGGATTTGCATGAGAATACCTGAAGAAAAAATACAAAGACCAATTTGGAGGACCTGGGATTCGAGCCCAGGTCCTGTACATGACTGCCAGCTTGCTTTACCACCAGGGCGTTGTGCTTCATTTGTCAATATATTAAACAATAATAATAATAAGAGAAAACGCGTTAATGTGCCAGAAAAAAAAAAAAGTGCGCGAAAATTTGAAAGGACAAGTCAAAGGGGGACACATTGTCGTCCCTGTCCTCAGGCCTGTAAAGAAATTACCTGCGGATTTGAATCCGCAACTAAATGCCTAGGTCGTTCCCAAAATTCATCTCAGGCCATATAAACTCCTCCCAAGACCATGGTTGCGTTCGCCTTTCCCTTCCGGTCATGTCCATGGCCATTACTGGGGCTAATTTTACCTGTAATGAAAAACCCTAATCCAAGAGGAAAAACCCTAGCAATGGCGTTTTGCACCACAGAGCAGATAAACGAAATCAAATAATATGGAAAGCTTGGAAATTATCTGGTGGTTACAAATATACCATTGATTTCTTGTAATGATGCATGGATTTTGAAATATGAAATCAAATTCAGAGGGGGACCGTGCGACACTTACAGTGCGTTTGAGCGTGTATGGAGGCTTGTTAGGGGTTGGATCTGACTCAGTGAACCTCCAGCAATCGATTGGTATTGAGTTTTGCTTCTGAAAACGCCTCAAAGTATGATTTTGGTTTCACACTTTTTTGTGAATTTTGCAAGTTTTTCTTTGCTTATTTCTGCAGCCTCTAGCCTTGTTTTCGTGCCCTCTAGCCTCCTTATGTAATGTGGAATGCATTATGTTAACAATTGTGCTTTGAATCTTTTCACATCAATGCCATGAGATTTGATTTGATTCACCATTACTAAACCTTCCAAAATTGTCAAAACTCAATCTTTTTGCACATGGAATGCTTGATACGAGTTTAATACCCTTGATGATGATGATTCAGTCCAGAAATAGCCAAAAAGATATCAAGCAATCAATATTTGGATTTAATTTGATTTAATTTGATTAAAAATGAAATAATTCAATAAAAAATCAAATAAAAGAATAAAATTGATAAATGGACACAAGGATGAAGCTAGGACACGTGTGCAATGTGGCAAGTTCAAATCAAGCAGAAAAGAATGGGCCCATTTGACAAAATTTGAAGTTTTGGGGATAGTTGACTTTTGGCAATTTTGCAAAAATGCCTAACTTCAACAATGCATAACTTCTTCAATTTTGAACTTTTGGAGGTGTTCTTGGACTTTTTAGAAAGCTTGCGATGTCCTCTAACCAATCCTTTTGGTATCGTCGCATTTTGACATTCCATGGTCAAGTTATAAGCTTTGAAAAAAAGTGTTTTTCTGACTTTCAAAAATGACCTATAATGTCCAAATTTGTAAATTTTTGTGAGTGCATTTCTTGATCTTGGGGTGTGAAGATGGATTGTAGTAAATTTCATCCTTTTCAAAATGAGCTTTGGATGGGTCATTTCTCATAAAGTATGTGTTGTACCCCAAAATTTGCCCTCCCATATTCTTCAAGATTTGTCAAGTCAAGGTCACAAAATTCCCCAAGGGTTATGCAGCTCAACTGTCTCCTATACAGTCAAAACTAGGGTTTGTGTCCTGATCAAAGAAAGGAAGTTTTCAAGGACCCAATCAAGTCTCATATGCCTACAAATATGGTCAAGTATCCTCATATCAAGTTTCAAGGCATTCAGCTCAAAATTGCACAGTCAAAACCCTAGATTGCACTACAGTCAACTGTAGGGGCAAAATGGTCATTTGGCAGTCAAAAGTTCAAATTTTTGGTCAACATATCATTTTGAAGCCACAAACATCATTTGATCAATGCTTGATCATGATTCTCAAAATTTGGCTCAGAAATCATCAAAGATGCAAAAGTTGCTATATTTGGACAGCTGAAAAAGTCAACTGAAATTGACCAGGGCATAACTTTCACATGGATTATCAGAAAAATTCCATCCAAAGCTCATTTTGAATAGAAAGACATTTCCTACGATTCATCTTCATATTCCAAGTCCAAGAAATGCTCTCACAAAAAGTTATCAATTTCAACATTATAGGTCATTTTCAAAAGTCAACAAAAAGGGACTTTAAGTCAAAGGCCATAACTTGAGATTGGTAAATCAAAATGACATGGGACCAAAGGCATTGGTTAGAGGACTCAAAGACCTTTCCAAAATGTCCAAGAACATGTGAAAAGCTTAAAAATTGAGCAAGTTATGCCTTGTGGAATTTGGGAAATTTTTGGGAATTTTGAAAAGTCAACATTGATGCAAATGATCCAAAAATGCAAATGGGCCCATTTTTCTTCCAAGTTTCTTCATGCCAAGCCTATGCACGACCATTAAGTCCAAGGGGAAGTATTTTCTCAATTTTTAATTATTTATTTGAATTTATATTAATATTAATTCATTTAAATCATTTAAATATGTAGAAAATATAAAATTGACCTAAAAAAATCTTTTTATGCATGATTTGGACTCAATATCTCGTGCTTAGCCAATTATGGAAGGATTTGGTTTGATTTGAGCTGATTGAACAAAATTGCACATGAAAAGATATGGAAGATCCTTAAAGAAAATCAAATATTGGAATCCTTGAATGCAAGAGATTTTGGCCAGTTTTGTTGACCTAAATTGTTCATTACATATAAAGGAATCAAAACCTAATTGCATTAGACTCTCAGCTGCGCTCATAAGCCATACACAAACTTGAAAATTCTTGAAAAAAACTCAAGAACTGAAAAGTGCTTTAGAGATCGTTTCAAGCCATAATACTGAGTCCATCATATTCCTGAAGCTTCAAGGATCATATACCAATCAAAACCACTCATTCTAGCATCAAGAATTGGTAAAACGGGCACACCCTGTACCGAAAATATTTGATGCTCTTGCATATTGATTCATACATTTTCCATAATTTTTGAGACTTGTTTTGTGTTCCTTACATGATTCTTATGCTAACTGTATAATTCAATTGCGTTTTCATCGTCCCTACACGAAATCGCCATTAAAGCCTCCTAGGTTTTCAGACCTGTGAAATTAGGGGTTCTCTTATCCTGTAAAATTGAGACCCAATAGTACCATGATCAGAACCAGGAAGCTTGGACGAAGAAGATGCAGTGCTCGCGCCAAATTTCTGAACCAAGGCGTGCTAATCGCTATTATTGAATTAGGCTTATTTTGAGGGGGTTTAAAACCCCCGTTAAATATTTGTTGTTTTTTCAGGAAAGCAAAACAACGAAGAAGAAGGCTTCGTGGCAGTCAGTGGGTGGCTCGTTCAAATTCTCGCGCGCAAATTCCATTCACCGGTGTTTTTGTATTATATTATTTGTTTATCTCTATATATTCAAAACATGCAAAGTGGTTCAGTGGCACGCAGATAGGCAGGTAACCAAAAGGACCTGGGTTCGATCCCAGGTCCCCCACCCTTTCAATATCATTTTTCTAATAATGCTTGTGTGTATTCCCAGCGGCAGGATGCACCATACGTCTACATTATTGTGCCATCCACGCGTCCATCCAATCCAGATCAAGGGCATTGATTCAAAGAGTACGCTATGCTCTAGTCAATGCATCATACAGGATTCAAAAAGTCCAACGAGGCCAATGCTTAATGGGCCAATGTTCTTGGGTCAACACCTCCAATTTGGGGCTACCCCCCCCCCCCCCCCCCCTGGTTTGCCTTCACTATTTTTGTTTATTTATTTTTTATTCTTGTTTTAATTGTTATGTTTATTTTAATTATTGTTTATTTAATTAATTATTTTTTAACAAAATACAAAAACATCATAAAATCAGAAAAGGCCAAAAAATATAATATTTATTTATTTTAATTATTTTTATGAATAAATGCATGTAAATAAATTTAGTTAATTAGGATTTTGCAATTTTAATTCTTTTCATAAAAAATATAAAAAAATGTAGAATTTAGGTTAATTGTTAATTTTATTCCTTTTAATTCCCTTTTTTAATAATATTATTATTTATTTATTTTCATAAATTAAACTTTGCATGTAAATTAACTTAGATTTAAATTAGATTAAAACTTAATATTTTCGCAATAAACTTAAAAAAAATCATTAGAACTAGGGTTTAGCATTTTATTTTTAATTTCAATAAATTCTTTTTCTTTTAAATCTTAAAAAACATAAAATACCAAAAACATTTAATTCTAATTAATTAATTCCTCATTAATCTTAATTGTTTGTAAAAGGGTCCAACGCCCGTCGCTTTAATTATTTTGTTTCGCGCATTTTACTTTGTCGCTTATTATAATTATGTACATGTCCCAAAGCCTTGTAATAATTTTATTTCTCGCACTTTTATTTATCGCTTTATTTACTTTCCGCTAAATCGGGTTCGGTTTAATGTTGGCGATGTGGACCCGCGCCATTTGTAATAGCCTTAGATTTATTTTTCGCAAACTTTATAACTGTTAAATATGCATGCAAGAATGAATGGCCCTAATTAAAATCAAGCGTAGATCACAAATAAACATGACAAGACAAATAACTGAAACATGACACACAGTTCGCACACACCACCCCTAGGGTACGCCTCACTGTTGCCTTTCGAAAGGTGATCGTCGAGTAGAGGATGTCTTAGTAAGTCCTCATGATCCGGGAACCTGGCATGAGGGTAGCTTCTAAGGTGTCTTCCCATTGCTCTGGTGATCACCATGTCCCGAACATCGAATTGACCCGAACACCTCCAACGGTGGTGCTACCTACCTCTCAATGGTGGGATGGCACTACTTTAAAGGACATTTACACAGACGAATTCCTTAGGGTAGGTAGGTTCTCAAGGATACTTGCTCTAATCTTCAAAACAAACTGAAATCTTTTCACACCAACACTTTTCAAAAGTTTTCAAAGCAAATTTTTCAAACACTCTGACGTATGAGTCGAACTGAAATTTTTCAAAGAAACTTTTTAAACCCACATTGAAAAGAAAACAAACAATTTTGAAAACACATTGAGCAAGTATCTAAGAGCCCATGGATAACCATGGATAGAAAGGGTGCTAACACCTTCCCTTTCTATAATCTACCTCCCGAACCGAGAGCAATCTCTATAAGGAATTTTTCTGTGCTTTTGTCCTTTCCATTTGGAGAAAATAAAAGACGGTGGCGACTCTTGCTTCCGCGACATTTCGTGAACCAGCGTTAAACAGTCAGTTCCAGATCCACCGATCACAGTATGAGAAAGTTATGCTTGGTCAAAGTTGAGTTGACTTTTCCTACAAAACCCTAATTTAGCAACTTTTGAGTCTTGATGAATTTTGAGCAATCCTTGATGAATCGTGATCAACCCTTGATAAAATGATGAAATATCCTTCAAAATGATAATGTTGGCAAAAAATCTTGAAGTTTGACTGTTTATAGGTCACAATTGACTTTTGCCCTAGCACAATCGATTTTTGGACCCTTTGAGCAATTGACTGAGCAAACTTCCTCTGCAAGGCTTGAAATTTGACATGGATGATCTTGAGAACATATTAGGACATTGGGGAGCACTTGAGGTCATTTTGACTCAAGGATCTTGATGCAACACAAAACCCTAATTTGGGGTTGACTGCCTTATGAGATAGCTTGACTGTCCAACTCTTGAGCAATCTTGAGCCACTTGGAGATTTTTTTTCTTGCCATGTTTTGAGAAATATGGGAGGGAAAATTTTGGGGTACAACAAAAGCTTCTTCCTCAGTGAAAATGTGTTGTACAAGAGAAATTATGACATGGTCTTGCTCAGATGCGTGGATAGACACGAAGCAGACATGTTGATGCATGAGATTCATGAAGGTTCCTTTGGGACTCATGCCAACGGACATTCGATGGATAAAAAGATGTTAAGGGCAGGTTACTATTGGCTGACAATGGAATATGACTGTTACAAATTTGTGAAGAGGTGCCATAAATTCCAGATTTATGCAGACAAGATTCATGTGCCTCCGACACTTATCAATGTTATTTCTTCCCCGTGGCCTTTCTCTATGTGGGGTATTGACATGATTTGGATGATAGAACGCAAGGCTTCAAATGGACACCATTTTATCCTGGTAGCAATTGATTACTTCACCAAATGAGTGGAAGCTGCTTCATATGCTAATGTTACTAAGTAGGTGGTAGTGCGCTTCATTAAGAATAATCTTATATGTCGGTATGGTGTGCCAAGCAGGATTATCACCAACAATGGATCGAATTTGAACAACAAGATAATGACAGAACTTTGTGAATAATTCAAGATTGTCCATCATAATCATCTCCGTACAAGCCGAAGACGAATGGGGTTGTTGAAGCTGCTAATAAGAATATCAAGAAGATTATCCAGAAGATGGTTGTTACTTATAAAGATTGGCATGAAATGCTCCCTTTTTCTTTACATGGATATTGGACATTTGTTCGCACTTCAACAGGAGCAACCCCGTTCTCCCTTGTGTACGGAATGGAAGTTGTGCTCACAATCGAGGTTGAGATTCCCTTTTTGCGTGTGATAATGGAAACCAAGTTTTTAGAGGCTGAATGGGTCCAGAACATGTTTGACCAATTGAATTTAATCGAAGAGAAGAGAATGACGACTTTGTGTCATGGGCAGTTATATCAGAAGAGAATGAAGAATGCTTTTGATAAGAAGGTCAAACCTCGTGAATACAGAGAAGGCGATCTCGTGCTCAGGAAGATCATGTATTTTAATGTTGATTCTAGGGGAAAGTGGACTCCCAATTTTGAAGGCCCATATGTTGTCAAGAAAGCATTCTCTGGCGGTGCATTAATTCTTGAAAATATGGATGGCGAGGAGTTCCCACGTCCCATGAATGTTGATGCAATCAAGAAATACTTTGCCTAAAGAAATAAAAGAACAGCTCACTAAGTTGAAAACCCGAAAGGGCGGCTTAGTCAAAAAAGAGCGTCTCGGTAGGCCAAAAACACGAAGTGCAGTCTAGGAAAAAATTAGAGACATAAACAGAAAAAAATTTCCCGCTAAGTTGAAAACCCGCAAGGGCAGCTTAGGAAAAAGTTAGGGACTTTCTTGGCAAGTAACTACATCAGACAAGACTTGACCGTTGAAGCAACAACCTTCTTGGATCCTCACCATACTTCAACATAAGCTACTGCTCAGGATTTTAAATGTTGTTAGAGGGAATAAGGGTCATTGTATCTCAATGTATCTTTTCCATTATATATTACCATTTTCCGAACTTTGTAATATCCATGGAGCCTCGCCATTTGCAGACTACCATTCTATCAATAAAATTTGAGCTTTTACCTAATTCTTTGTATTTCTTATTTTATTCAGTTTACAAAGACTCCATTTATTATTGATAATAATTTTCAAAATGAAAAAGATTAAATAACAAAATTGTTTTTCAAAAAGAATTTACAACTTGCTTTTACTTTAGATTTTGTGACTCAAGAGGAAAACGAAAATGGTGATCCCACGAATGGACGAACTCAAGTAATTTGAGAAATTCTGTTTCCACCCAAGAAGGTGTTCTCAGGTTGTTTTCGTTGGTATGCGCGTGATTTTTATATATTAAAGACGATACCAATTCATGTAAGGTGCGGTATTGGGTTTGTGATCCCATTGTCCCCAGTCAAGTCTTGGTTCATTTTTATTTTATTTTTGGGTTTGCATGGTATGAGACCTCTATCCCAGATTCCCCAGCAAAGTCTTCCCTCATATGATGAAAGGTCTTGTTCCCTTGGTGTGCTGAGATGGAATTATTTGCAAAATTTCGCTCTTCCTGAAGTATTGGTATTTATTTCCCAGGAAACTAGACCAGAGCAGTATATTTTCTAAGAAGTGTTGAGACAGTTGTCAACTTTTGGGTTTTCACCTGCCCAGTGTTGGGTTTGATTTAAAATCCCCATGGGTTTGACCTCTTTCTTTGATGTTGACTTCTCGATTCCCCATGAAGGCTATCCCAGGGCATTTTTGTTTGAATAGGTTTATATGATATGAAGACTCAATCTGAGATTCCCTAGTGAAGGTTTCGCTATTTGATTGAAGTATTTTCTCCTCGTGCATGCTGAGATTTGACTCATTTACGAAGCGTCTCCCTTTTGGCAGTACTTGTATTTTGTTTGATTTCTCGATAATCAGGCAAGGGCAATGTTTTATTTAAGAAGTGTTGAAATGGTTATCAAATTTTTGGGTTTTCACCCACCAAGTGATGGGTTTGATTTAAAATCCCCATAAGATTGATTTCTTGCTATAATGTTTGAATTCTTAACTATCCAAGTTGTTGTCCCTATAAGGTTTCACACTTTCTCCCCAGAGAAGTTGGTGCAAAACCTACTCTCAATATTGAGAACGTATCTGGTTTCCCTAGTAAAGAGCTTACCTTAGTTTCCTCTCTTCAATATGGTGTTGACCTCACCAATGGAGTCGGCACGAGGTCCCCCATTGATATCTCGATGATGAAGCACTATCTCCCGTAGTGAAGTCTGTATGATATTTCTCCATTGAAATCAGCTTGAATTCCTCAGTGGATGTTTTGACAATATAGCTTCCATCTGCATTATTCGAAATTAGTACTGCAATCCCCAGTAGAAGTGATACACATGAAAACATTTGTTTTCCCATTGAAGTCTGAGTGCTATTCCCCGATGAAGCCTGGAGAAGGATGTTATATCTCTATATATGTACTGTTTTGTCGCTATGATTTGTTTACTTCTGGATTTTCTCCCCAGTGAAGTTAAGCCATGTAGTAGGACTTTGTTTCCTCAGTTGGTGCTTATATTCTTATGGAATGTTCATCTTGGATGTGATTTAGCCGAGTATTGATTGTGCCCGGGTTGGTTTTGCCTGGTTATTCCCAGTGTTATATGTCTGTTTTGTCAGCATATACATGATAACACTCATACATTCATGCATACACCATGCATAGTTAAATTTAGAAAATCATTGCTCATTCACATTCGTTAATATCTTGTTGACATATTACCCTATTTTGCAGATTTGTGTTGTCCTCTCTCCAATAGAGTGTAAGCCTTAAGCAAAAAGTGTATATTCTTTCAATTTCCCCACTGAGTTATCCCTCGTGGAATATTTTTTGCTTTAGCCTTCCTGTACGGATCTTGGTCTGGGTGATTTGGGTTTCCCCCTTGAGTTTATTTCTCGAAGGATATGTTTTGGCAGACTGTTTTACTCCATTTTATTTCTGGTTTAAATCTTTGCTTCCCAGCAATATTATTACTTTTGATCTCTGCAAGCTTCCATCCTTGGTTTGAGTGTTCATTTGTTTTGCACAGGAAGACTTTATCTCCTCAGCAGGAATATGTTGGCATTTCCCCAGGAAGCCATTTTGTTTTCCCTAGGAAGCTATATTTCCTTCCCCGTGAAGTCATGATTCATTCCCCAGAAAGTCATGACATTTTCCCCAGGAAGTCATTTTCCAATCCTCCATAACATCAAGTAGCAGGTCTCTTTATTTGAGCAACTTGTATTTCCCCGTAAAATTCGACGTTACTTTTTTGCTATCTTCTCTATGAGTGGATACTTTGCAGTTCGTTGTCAAGTTACTCTAGTGGATGGCTAGTCTCTTTTATATCGCAGAGATAATTCATTGTGAAATCTTTGTAAGTGGTAGTCTCTTTATTTGAGACAACTTATATATTACCCTTTCCAGGTAGAATACCTCGGTTAAAGAAGAAGTTGAGACCCGTTCTAGGCGAAATGCAAGAATTTTGGGAAAATACTTGTCATCTTTTCGCTAGCTTCAGTGAACGTTGGTAGTTCATCGTTAGTGAATGGCAGTGCTAAGATATATTTTCTCTCTACCTTCAGTGAAAGTTGGTAGGTCACCTTCAGTGGAAGTTGGTGATTGTTATCTTTTTGCTACCTTCAGTGAACATTGGTAGTTCATCGTCAGTGAACGGAGGTGTTATGATATACTTTCTCTCTACCTTCAGTGAAAGTTGGTAGGTCTCCTTCAGTTAAAGTTGGTGATTGTTATCTTTTTGCTACCTTCAGTGAACATTGGTAGTTCATCGTCAGTGAACGACGATGCTATGATATTTTCTCTCTACCTTCAGTGAACGTCGATGATTTTTCTTTTCTCTCTACCTTCAGTTAATGTTGGTAGCTCACCTTCAGTGAACGTCGGTGCTATTATTTTGTTCTTCTTTCTACATTCAGTGAACGTTGGTAATATTTCCTTCAGTAAAAGTTGGTGTATCCCTTGACCTTTTACCATCCTCTATGAGTCGGGTCTTTTTGATTCACCAGTGATTTATTTTCCTGGTCGGGTTTCTCTTTTGATCCTTATTTCCTTTGCTACATCCCCAGTGGTGTTTTGCGTCTCTTTGAATTTGTTCATATGAATTCATGCTCATGAGTATTGCATGACATCTTAGGGAAAAAAATAAGGTTTGTTTTATATTTAAGTATCTTCGATCGCATCGACACAAAGATTTTTAACCTTTGTATCTCAGGATAGAAGAAACTTAAATAAGGGAAGCTGTTGTACCCCAATTGTTGCCCCTAAGATCCCTTCATCATACCATGTTGATTCAATCACAACAATATCACATTAGGGCTTTTGGTTCTCCTTCATATCTTTAGCTTTTCTCTTTGAGAGATCACCAAGCACCTTGACTTGTTTGTCTTTTGTGATTATGCATGTTTTGTTTTTACTTTCTTTCAAATTAACAAAATACAATTTTGGTTTGTCTTACTTGTTAATAATGTAGGTAAAGGCAATGTGGCTTAGCAAGTTGATCCATATGTTCATGAGTTTATTTCCATGCCCTAGTCATTAAAACTTGAGAAATTCAAAACTCACCATTGAAGTTATTTTGGAATAAATGGCATGGCAAGGTTCATTTTGGTTCACCATATTTCAAAGTTATCAAGATTGATTCAAAAGTACAAGGGGTTGATTGAAGAAGTTGTCATGGTTGGACAAGGCCTTGTTCCCATTGGTCACAAGTGCATATTTCTATCAATTCTCAAGATATGGAAGTGGTTTTGGTTTCTATGAGTTCTCATTATCATCCTCAATAACTTCTACCTACAGAGCAAAAATATTGGTACAAGAAGTTTGTTCAAAATTGTCAAAGTTCCTCAAAGCACTTTCTTGATCTAGGAGCTAGGGTTTTGAACTTCAAAGAAGTATATATTGCTCATCTTTTGGTATTTTTGAGTGATTCCAAATACATCCTTCTTTTAAAAGGGTTATCAACAAATCACTTCAAAATTTTCAAAATTTTTGAATGGTTCAAGTCTCAAAATGTCATTAAAGAGGTCTATTTCATGCCATCTTTTTTGGTCAAGAGCAAATTCCAAGTGGAAGGCCATGTTTGGATGCAAAACGTTATAGGTCATTTTTAAAGAAAAATTTTAAATATTTCTAAGTATGGAAAGTCAACCATTTTCCCCCAACTTTGACTCATTGCAACTTTCATATCAAACATCTATTTGATTCCATTCTTTTTTCATTGCAAAGCTTGTAATCACATCTCTCTAAAGCATCAAGAATCATGCCTTAAGACCCATTGAGCTGAGAATGCCATTGGATTGAACTTGGTAACTTGGAACTGAAGTTTCTTCATAAGTCAGAATTTGAAATTCATGTTTTGGCTTCTAAAAATCAAATTAGCACGCGTTTGTGATCTAAACATGTTTAACTAAGTTACCAAAGTGTATTAGAGCCTTAAAACGCAAGCATTGGATGAGTTTTGATGCAAAATAGATCGCACCTTGCTCGTGTATCAGGTTCACACGATTTCCCTCCAAACTTCATCATTTCACACGCTTTAACATTCCATTTGATTCCCTATAAATAGAGGGTCATCCCCCATTCAATTCCTCAAGCTTTGAGAGCCAAATACACTCTGTCAAAACCTCACACGAACTTCAAATTTTTGAAATCAGTTTTTGAGATTCAAGCCTTTTCTTCCAAAATTATTTTCACATTCATCATCCTTCAGCATCATACAAACTCTCCAGAACTTAAACCAAGCGAAACGAGCCATAATTCAAGCTACAGAAGTCCAGTTTTAGAGTTTTTTTCTTTAACTTCGAAAAGGTAGAATTCTCCATCATTTGGATACAAATAAAGCACTAACCTATTCTACTCTTTATCATGATTCTTGTGCTTCTTACAATTTTTAAATCCATTGAGAATTGAGAGAGAAATCTCAAATTGAAGGTGCTCACTATTTTCTGGGTTTTTTATTCATATCTCTTTGCATACCTTATATAAATTTCGCGCGATGGTGGTGTTAGGATCATCTTGAAGAGAAGAATCCAATGATATTAGTCTGGGATCCTAATTTTTCCATTTGAAGGATCTCACAAAATCTCCATTATAGGATGTCTGGAGGTTGAAGATGATGACATGTCTCGTCTCAGCCAATGATAGCGTGCCAAACGTTTTAATTTCATTGGTTGCCTTTTTTCTGATCCTATGCGTATCTCACTAAGATCCATATCAAGCACATCGCGTCTAGTCCATTGGATCAACTTACAAACGCTTTTTGACTGTGATCTGATGGCCCACATCTTTTTGGTTTTATTTTATTTTCTGATTTTATGTTTTAATTGATTTAATTTTCAAAAATTCATAACTCTTTTATTTTTTATGCAAAAATTATGAAAAATTTTACAAAAATACTTTGAGTTATTTCTGATCTCATGACTATTTTTTCACATTTTTATTTGTATATTTGATTTTTTTTTTATATTTTTTGCATTATTTTCTTCCTTTTAATTACTTTAAAAAAAATTCTGACCTTTTTTAATTATAAAAAAAATCATAAATATTATTTTACATATTTCTGACTTTTTGAAAATTGTATGGAATGTTATATTGATGTTTACTTTTTTTGATCTATTTTTTATTTGTTTGATCAATTTTAATTAGTTTAAAAATAGTTTCTGACTTTAAAAATTACCAAAAATTTTACAAAAATATTTGAGTTCATCTCTGATTTTTCTATGGTCTTACTTATTATTTCTTGATTAATTTGAACATGGTTTATATTTTTCTCTTTTATTTTCTATTTTAAAACATTTTAAAACCCTTTTTACTGTATATAATAAATGTATTATTATTTAGTGATTATTTTCTGGATGATCTTGGGTTGAATTTTTGATCATGAACTTTGTTAACATCATTGAATCCATGGTGTTGAGTTTAACTCCATAAAAATGGATGAATGATTTTAATAATACTTTGATTAAAATTTAATTCAAATGTGGTTTGTATATTTTCCCCCACCCTTCTTCATCTCATCCATTTCTTATTGCACTAAGTGTTATTGGAGCATGATCTTTATATCATGTCTCAAAACAAATGGTGCATAGATTGCTATTGACCGACCTCAAAATAGGTGCGACTTCTATATAAGTCCACTTACTATTGCTTAACATAGCGCTAAATTTTGTCTCGATTCGAATAAATGATCATTTGTGGCCCAAACCTATGTTTGCAAGCCCAAGTATGTTAATTTGATCTCTTTGATCCAATAACCTTGAGATTCATTGTTTGGAGGCTTTGGTTCTACCAATCCTCTAATAGATCTACATCACTTTTGGTCAACGCGGATCAGTTAAACATCGTGGATCATTAAATGGTACTTGTGAGAATTCCAAATGGATGATATACTTGACAAAAAGCAAATGCAACTTGTTGTGTGGAGGCTTTGGTTCTACCAATCCTCTAATGAGTTCCAAATGCAAGTTTCAAGATGGTTATCCAACAAACCACTAATTACTAATAATTGACTTTATCTTGTGTTTTTATTATATGCCCTTTTATTTTATGCACCATTTACTTTTAGCATTTACATTTCATGCTATTTTCATCTTTGCTCATTTGAGCATTTACGTTCTTGACATTTTTATTTTTTGCTCACTTAAGACAGTCTTTCCTTTTTGAAGATACCTAATAATCAACATAAACCATAAAAAAAAACTTTAATGATACATGGACTATTTGGTTACTATCCTTGGCATTATGAAGTATTGGACTTATTGGACTTAGGATTAGAAACCTTGGCCTATGTTGGAGACCTTGTGACCTTAATTGATATTTTGTCTGGAGTTATTGAGGTTTACCTCAAGACATTGGGTTATTTTTTTATTTTGTGTGCAGGTTATTGTGATTACATACTTTGTTTTTAATATGGAATTCACCCGTATACAGTCGTTAGTCTGCCCAATTTTTATGAAGACTTAATACATTTTAAGTTTGGTTCTCTCAAGAGGTCTAGTATCTCTGCTTGATTGGTTTCGATCCAAAGAATTGGAATTCTATCTTTCCTCATAATTCCAAGTATTGGCTTCTTATTAGTTAGATGGTTCTTATCCCTAGCTTTTACCTTATGCTTTAGGATAGTCCCTTCTTCTCCTCTCATCTTCTTTAATTTCAAAAATCCTCTTCCTCCTTTTGAAAACTCTTCTTGTTTCTAAACTTGAACCACCGTCACAATAAACTTGGACTTAGGTCCATGCATTTTCAAAACATTTTTCATAAATAAACTCCAATCAATTTAATAAAACCTTGACCTTTTTTGTGAGAAGACTAAAAGTCAATCAATCTCATTTCAAACCATTTTTCCACTTTGGCTTTTTATTTTAAAACTTTTCTTAGAAGATTAGACTCTTGTCAATCCTTGTAGTGATGAAAATAACTATACTTCTACAATATGTAGTGAAGTGAGATATTTTCCACTTGGGTATTGAGTGAGGCTTTGTTGATTTTAAAATCCAAGCCATATCCTCCACTTTGATATGATGCAAATTCTCCTTTCTCATGATTGTGGGTAGTAAGTATGTTTTCCACACGGACAATGACCATGATGTCTTATCTCATAAAATTAACCAACACACTTGTGTTTTAAAATTATTAAAGGTGAACTACATGTAACCTGATCCCCTATTGCATGGAAGGTGGATCATAGGCACTAAAGGTTCTCAACCGCGGCGGGTGCAAAAATCATAAAAAATATATTTCTTTTCTCACTTCCACCACCTATTTTTAATACAACATTTTATATCCAAAATATACAGATTTTTCAAAGAGGTTCCTACAAAGTACCATAGATGTTTATGGTGCTAATACCTTCCCTTTACATAACCAACCCCCTTACCTTGAATTGTTCCCATTCTTTTTGGGTCACTCACTCTTTTCAATTCCTTTGGAAACAATAAAGCACGGTGGTGATTTTTATTTTGATTTGTACAAGTCTAGTCAATCCAATGGCTTAGTCTTAAACATTTCTACCGCTACACCGACAAAAAATTAAAAGACAATTACTCTTGAATAAAAGTAATAGGGATAGATTCTTTGGCCTCCCAATTGTTGATTCCTCCGCTGATGGTTGGGAAAATCCACTCGTCCATGTCACAGCTGCCATCGCTGTCTTCCACTGTGTTGACTCCCTGATTGCTGATACGTAAAGGTGGTCCCCTGGCGCGAGTTCGCCGAACAGCTATTTGTGCCTCCTGTAAGTGTTTGGTTGTTGGCATGTTTTTTGGTAAAACCAGTTGTGTGAATGTCATGACTGATGTCATAACATTCTGGGACACAAGGTACATTCTGCAGAAAAAGAATGTCATACAGAAGTTGCTTAAATTGAGTGTTTAGTTGATCATCATGCAATGATCATATTTATTACATTCTACCAAAATCAGTAAACAGGATTCTTATTGTCATAACCAATGTTAAGACATCCTGTACTGATCTAACAGTTGTGCAGTTTTGTTAATTATGAGATTTTTCAGGAAACTGGTTTACACAGTCCAGTATAGAGTCTAACGTGGACTTTAGGTTAACTTGGCTTAACCCTAATCTGGTTGATAAAGTCCTGTGACCAAGTCTTGAGGTTAACCCTAATTAACCCTAGCTATTTTCGTGGAAGCCCTAACTGAAGAACAACGGCCTATATATTCAACAGGACGACTGTTGGTGAAGACAACTTTTGACAGAAGATCAATAAGGGACTGTATAGTTGTAACTATTGTAATCCAAGCAATTATCATTGTGATAAGTGACTTGGAGTAGGATTTAATTGTAAGGGTTGTGTGTCACTCAAAGCTTTGAAGCAAGAGTGTTTGTGTCACTTGATTAAAGCTTTGAAGCAAAGTCAAGTTGGGATTGTGTATCACTCAAAGCTTTGAAGCAGGAGTGTTTGTGTTACTTGATTAAAAGCTGTGAAGCAAAATCAAGTGTATGTTCTGAAGAGTGTCTTCATAATTTCATTAGTCAATTGTTTAATGTCACTGCTGTGATTGAGGGGGAGTGAGTAGGAACTCATGTTTAAGGTGAACTTAGATTGAAGTTGCATTGGGTAGGTCTTAAGTGAAGGAGATAAACTGGTTGGTTTATTCCTGAATTAATATCTCTTATAATGGATTTCCTCCCTGGCTTGGTAGCCCCCAGAGTAGGTGTTGTTTCACACTGAACTGGGTAAACAATTGACTGTGTTATTTACTGCTTTTAGTTTTACTGTCTTGAATAGTGTCAGATACGGTGTCATAACATTCACTGTGACATTAAGTATCTGCAGCCAGAATTTCAATTGGCATCAGAGCAGGCACCCTGCCTGTCTTACTAGGTGATATCTAGGGATATTATTTTCTGGCACTATGGACAAAGAAGGAGGTTTTGGAAACAGACCACCCATTCTGGATGGATCAAATTATGACTACTGGAAACCTCGTATGATTGCCTTCTTAAAATCACTGGACAAAAAGGCTTGGAGAGCTGCTGACAAAGGATGGAACCATCCCACCATAACTGGGAAAGATGGGACAATTAGTCTGAAACCTGAGGAAGAATGGAGCAAAGAAGAAGATGAGTTAGCCCTGGGTAACTCCAAAGCTTTAAATGCCTTGTTCAACGGAATTGATAGAAACATATTCAGACTAGTACATCAATGTGAATTGGCCAAGGAGGTTTGGGACACTCTCAAAACTACCCATGAGGGCACATCCAAAGTAAAAATGTCAAGGCTTCAGATGCTGGCTACCAAATTTGAGAACCTAAGGATGATGGAAGATGAGACCATTCATGAGTTTCACATGAACATCTTGGAAATTTCCAACACCTCGGGAGCATTGGAAGAAAAGATGTCAGAAGAAAAGCTGGTGAGAAAGATTCTCAGATCTTTGCCTAAAAGATTTGCAATGAAGGTGACTGCTAGTAATGAGGAAGTGACATTTGAAGAACTGGCTGACTCCTACAAGAAGTTATGTATCAGAAGTGCTGAAGTCTGTCAGCAAAATGAGAGACAAACAAAACTCTTAGTAAAGTTGGAGGCTGAGAAGAAGGCAGGCGTTGATACTATAAGTCATCTAGAAGAGGAAGTTCAAATGCTAAACTCAAAACTTGACCAGATGACCAAATATGTCAAGATGTTGACAAATGGAACTGACAAATTAGAAGAAATCCTTCAGGTTGGACAAAATATGGGAGACAAGTCTGGTCTGGGATTTGTGGCAGCAAAGAATTCTATTGTAGACAAGAAGAAGATCAGGCCTGATAAACAATTGTCAAAGCAGATGTCACAACATAGCACTCAACATCGCGAACTGAGAAATATGAAGAAAAAGTATCAAAGATGGAGATGTCATCATTGTGGGAGGTTTGGTCACATAAAGCCATTCTGCTTCAAATTATATGGATATCCGAATCAGACCCCAGTTGTCAAACCTAAGTCTAACAAGACACCATATACTCAACAGTGGAAGAAAAAGGCTACTGCCCTGATAGCTCACACCTCCCTTAGAGTCTCTGCAAAGGAAGACTGGTACTTTGACAGTGGGTGTTCTAAACACATGACTGGAATCAAGAATCTTCTCAATAATATTAAACCTCACACTACTAGTTATGTGACTTTTGGAGATGGTGCTAGAGGAGAAATCAAAGGAGTTGGAAACTTGGACTGTCCTGGAGTTCCAAACCTAAATGAAGTATTGCTATTAAAAGGCTTGACTGCTAATCTTATAAGTATCAGTCAATTATGTGATCTAGGATTCAAGGTTATCTTCACCAAGTCAGAATGCCTTGTAACTGATGAGAAACAAGAAGTTGTAATGAGAGGTGTCAGATCTAAAGACAATTGTTACTTATGGGAGTCTGAGAACACTAATTACTCTTGTGTGCTCTATTGCCAAAGAAGAAAAAGAAGTGAAATTGTGGCACCAAAAACTTGTTTATTTACATCTAAGAGGAATGAAAAGGATTATATCCATGGAAGCAGTCAGAGGGATTCCAAGGTTGCAAATTGATGAAGGGAGAGTCTGTGGTGAATTTCAGGTTGGAAAGCAGACTAGAATGTCACATCCAAAGTCAAGACATCTGACTACCTCTAAGGTGTTAGAACTTCTACACATGGATCTGATGGGACCAATGCAGGTAGAAAGTCTTGGTGGAAAAAGATATGCCTATGTTGTTGTGGATGATTTTTCCAAATTCACCTAGATTAACTTCATTAGAGAAAAGTATGATGTATTTGAAGTTTTTAAGGAACTGTGCAAAAGAATTCAAAGAGAGAAAGAAGAATGCATTGTCAGGATCAGAAGTGATCATGGCAAGGAATTTAAAAATAGTAAGTTTGATGAGTTCTGCTCCTCAGAAGGAATTAATCATGAATTCTCTTCACGCATAACCCCTCAACAAAATGGAGTTGTGGAAAGGAAAAACAGAACTATACAGGAATCTTCCAGAGCAATGATACATGCCAAAAGACTTCCTATTCATTTTTGGGCTGAAGCTATGAATATAGCCTGTTATATCCATAACAGGGTCACCTTGAGAAAGGGAACATCATCCACAATTTATGAACTTTGGAAAGGAAGAAAGCCTACAGTGAAGTACTTCCTTGTATTTGGAAGCAAATGCTATATTCTGACAGATCGTGAACAAAGGAGAAAGATGGACCCTAAAAGTGATGAAGGAATATTCCTAGGATACTCTACCAACAGCAGAGCTTATAGGGTATTCAATTCCAGGACCAAAGTTATGATGGAATCTATAAATGTCATAGTGGATGATTACCATGAGGAAACAAATGTCCCATATGATGTTGAGACATTCTTTGAAACTTCAACTCAAAAGGATGATATTCCTAAAAATACTTCATCAGAATCTGAATCAAAGGAAGCTAACAAAGACCCCTCCATCAGAATTCAGAAAGATCATCCTAAGGAACTCATCATAGGAGATCCTAACAGTGGAATCATTACAAGATCTAGAGAAATCATCTCAAACTCTTATTTTGTATCTAAGATTGAACCAAGAAATGTTAAGGAAGCTTTAACTGATGAATACTGGATTGGAGCAATGCAAGATGAATTGAACCAATTCAAGCAACATGAAGTATGGGAGTTGGTTCCTAGACCAGGAGGAACAAACATCATTGGAACAAAATGGATCTACAAGAACAAATCAGATGCTGAAGGAGTTGTCACCAGGAATAAGGCAAGACTTGTTGCTCAAGGATACACTCAAGTTGAAGGGGTTGATTTTGATGAGACGTTTTCTCCTGTAGCCAGACTAGAATCAATCAGACTCCTATTGGGTATTGCTTGTCTCCTCAAGTTCAAGCTATTTCAGATGGATGTAAAAAGTGCCTTCCTAAATGGGTACTTAAATGAGGAAGTTTATGTGGAACAGCCTAAAGGATTTGTGGATCCAAACTACCCTGATCATGTCTACAAATTGAGGAAAGCTTTATATGGCCTGAAACAAGCCCCTAGAGCATGGTATGACAGGTTGACAAAATTCCTCTCTGACAAAGGATACAGGAAAGGAGGCTTGAATAAAACTCTTTTTGTCAAAAATGAAGGAGGAAAGATAATGGTAGCTCAAATCTATGTTGATGACATAGTGTTTGGGGGAATGTCAGATAAAATGGTTAAACATTTTGCTGACCAGATGCAAGCTGAATTTGAAATGAGCCTCATGGGAGAATTGACCTACTTTCTTGGACTGCAAGTCACACAGATGGAAGATTCAATCTTCTTGTCTCAAAGCAAGTACGCAAAGAACATTGTCAAGAAGTTTGGGATGGAGAATTCCAGTCACAAAAGGACTCCTGCACCTACTCACTTAAAGCTGTCCAAAGATTCAAGTGGGGTCAAGGTGGACCAAAGCTTATACAGAAGTATGATAGGAAGTTTGATATACTTAACAGCTAGCAGACCTGACATTGCTTTTGCAGTTGGAGTATGTGCAAGATATCAGGTTGAACCCAAAGTAAGTCATATCAACCAAGTGAAGAGAATTCTGAAGTATGAAAGTGGAACCCACAACTATGGCTTGTTGTACTCTCATGGATGTGAACCAACTCTGACTGGTTATTGTGATGCTGATTGGGCTGGAAGTGCTGATGATAGAAAAAGCACCTATGGAGGATGTTTCTTCTTAGGAAATAATCTTGTTTCCTGGTTCAGCAAGAAACAGAACTGTGTGTCTCTATCTACTGCTGAAGCTGAATACATAGCAGCTGGTAGTAGCTGTTCTCAAATGATCTGGATGAAACATATGCTTACTGAGTATAATGTCACACAAGATGTTATGACATTGTAATGTGACAATCTGAGCACTATCAACATTTCCAAGAATCCTATTCAGCATAGCAAGACCAAGCATATTGACATTAGACATCACTTCATCAGAGATCTTGTAGAGGAGAAGACGATTAAACTGGAACATGTTGCCACAGAACTACAACTGGTTGACATTTTTTACCAAGGAACTTGATGCAAATCAATTTGAAAATTTGAGGGGCAAGCTGGGTATTTGCCAACATGAAGATATGTAGCAATTAATTTTTCTCAAAACAAGGGATGAAAGAGATGCTTTTGTTAAGTCTACTCTGATTGGGTTAATCATCTGTTTCCTTATTTCTTTCACAATTGTTAAGAAGTTGAATAGACACTCATTTATCTCCTTCCTCTCTCGGCTCTGCAATAATCTTCATTCTCTCAATCAAAGATTTTACTCTCGCTGTTACTGGTTTTCTAAGACGCTCAACATGTCTCAACTATCCATGACATCATCCTCTTCAAAGACGACTGCTTCTTCCGCATCCTCTGATCGAGAACCTAGGACAATCACAAACTGCATGGATTCTGATGTTCTGGAGATAACTCCTCTTCATGAACTGGAAGCTGACCCCTCTAAGGTTAAAAAGCTGAGAACAAGACATGCAAGAAGGTCTCAAGCTTCTTCATCTGGTAATCCCTCTCAACCATCTTCTGTTCCCTCAGAAATATCAAATAAGGAAGGCTCGGCTTATGTTCATCAAGCAATAGCTAGACTTGTTACAAGGATTCTAAATGAGAATCACTCGGTACCTGGCATTTCTGTACCTTTGAATCAAGAAGCTGCTAGTCCAAATGTTGAAATGAATCCAGATGTCACTCAGAATGTTGAGACACCGGATGACAACATTAGGAAATCATCTAAAAATCTTGATGATCACCAGAACCCTTATGAGAAGGATGTTGAAACCCCGGTTATTGATGTTGATGAAGAATACTCTGACAATGACCTAATTGCAAATATCAACCCTAGCATAGCTAGAAGAATGATGAACAGAAAGGGAAAGCAGGATGCTGCCAAATGTATGTCCAAAGAGAAGACTGCTGATGTTGGAGTAGAAATTGTGAAGGCTAGAGTGTCAAAAGGGAAGGTGAAAACTCGAGTACCTGCTGGTAGTCTCTCAAAGCCTGTGAGACAACCAATAGCTAAGAAAAGGAAAGAGCCTGAACCCTCTGATTCTGATGAGGAATCAGAATTTGAATTTGATACTGAAGACATACCTCTCAAAAGGAAACTCCCATCAAGAAAAATGTCTAAAGTCCCTGAAGTCCCCACTGACAACATTTCCTTTCACCATCCTGAGAATGCAAACAGGTGGAAGTATGTTTGTTTGAAAAGGATAGCCTTGGAAAGAGAACTGAACAAGGGTGCCATGGAATGTAAGGAGATCATGGACCTAATCAAAACTGTTGGTCTAATAAATACTGTGGTAAAGTTTACCAACTGCTATGAAGTACTTGTCAAAGAATTCATAGTGAATTTATCTGATGGGTGTGCTGATGGAAGGTCAGCTGACTTTAAATGTGTCTATGTGAGAGGAAGAAAGGTAAATTTCTCTCCCTATGAAATAAACAAATCCCTAGGAAGACCAGATGATGCTTGCCCTGAGCTAGAGGTTACTGACAACCGAGTATGCCAAACCATCACTACAAATCAAGTCAAGACCTGGCCCTTAAAAGGGAAGCTGAATGCAAGCAAGCTGAGCATGAAATTTGCCATTCTGCAAAAAATTGGTGCAGCCAACTGGGTTCCCACCAACCATAAATCAACCATCTCCACAGGATTGGGAAGTTTCATTTATGCTGTTGGAAGCAGGACAAAATTTGACTATGGCAAGTATATCTTTGATCAAACTTTAAAACATGCTGGAAGCTATGCTGTTAAAGGCCATATTGCCTTTCCCTCCCTCCTATGTGGTATAGTCCTTGCTCAGTATCCTGACATTATAGTTGAAAAAGATACTGTATGCAAAAGAGCCCCTGCTCTTGGGTTGTACTACAAGCTATTTCAGGGAACTCATGTTCCTGACATTGTCATGACATCAGCTGAGACATCAACTGTCAAAACTCAGTCCAAGAGAACTGATGTTATAGCTGTGCTGAAGGAAACCTGCAAAGAGCTGGATACAAGGAAAAGGACTCTTGAGGACCTGATTGCTAGACTAGAACAGGAGGAGACTGAAGGACGAATAAGGGAAGAGGATGCTGCTGAAGATCAGCTTAATGCTGAAGATAGTGCCTTCTTTGAAGATGACAGTGCTTGAAGATCAGTGTAGATGACAACCTTGCTGCTGGTACCTGTTGCTGCAAGTGATTTTAGAATTTTTATCTGTGTTTTTGGATGAATGTATATCCTAAAAGTATATGTATCTTTGGCCTATTTATGGCTAAAGAGGGGGAGAAGTTTTTGTGTTAATTAGACTTGGTAGACATTATTTTTTCTGCAGACATATTAATTCTGCTGCTTTCTTATCTCTGATTGTTTAGGGGTTTTAGCCAAAAAAATTGCCAAAGGGGGAGTTTGTAAGTGTTTGGTTGTTGGCATGTTTTTTGGTAAAACCAGTTTTGTGAATGTCATGACTGATGTCATAACATTCTGGGACACAAGGTACATTCTGCAGAAAAAGAATGTCATACAGAAGCTGCTTAAATTGAGTGTTTAGTTGATCATCATGCAATGATCATATTTATTACATTCTACCAAAATTAGTAAACAGGATTCTTGTTGTCATAACCAATGTTAAGACATCCTGTACTGATCTAACAGTTGTGCAGTTTTGTTAATTCTGAGATTTTTCAGGAAACTGGTTTACACAGTCCAGTACAGAGTCTCACGTGGACTTTAGGTTAACTTGGCTTAACCCTAATCTGGTTGATAAAGTCCTGTGACCAAGTCTTGAGGTTAACCCTAATTAACCCTAGCTATTTTCGTGGAAGCCCTAACTGAAGAACAGCGGCCTATATATTCAACAGGACGACTGTTGGTGAAGACAACTTTTGACAGAAGATCAATAAGGGACTGTATAGTTGTAACTACTGTAATCCAAGCAATTATCATTGTGATAAGTGACTTGGAGTAGGATTTGATTGTAAGGGTTGTGTGTCACTCAAAGCTTTGAAGCAAGAGTGTTTGTGTCACTTGATTAAAGCTTTAAAGCAAAGTCAAGTTGGGATTGTGTATCACTCAAAGCTTTGAAGCACGAGTGTTTGTGTTACTTGATTAAAAGCTGTGAAGCAAAATCAAGTGTATGTTCTGAAGAGTGTCTTCATAATTTCATTAGTCAATTGTTTAATGTCACTGCTGTGATTGAGGGGGAGTGAGTAGGAACTCAGGTTTAAGGTGAACTTAAATTGAAGTTGCATTGGGTAGGTCTTAAGTGAAGGAGATAAACTGGTTGGTTTATTCCTGAATTAATATCTCTTATAGTGGATTTCCTCCCTGGCTTGGTAGCCCCCAGAGTAGGTGTTGTTTCACACTGAACTGGGTAAACAATTGACTGTGTTATTTACTGCTTTTAGTTTTACTGTCTTGAATAGTGTCAATACGGTGTCATAACATTCACTGTGACATTAAGTATCTGCAGCCAGAATTTCACCTCCGAAGTAAAACCCAAACCAAATTTGTTGATTTTGTAGGGAATATCCGGAAGTTGACCCCAGATAGTGCATCCACCTTCTTTTATCACTGCTCTGGCATCCTTTAGAGAGTCCATTTTCAATGGTGGTTTGTAAACTTTTGGAGTCTTGATAGTAGTCTTGGATACTGCAACTTTTTGTGGAAACTCTTCAAAGTTTTGACATGGAGTCTCAATGAACTCTCCATCCATTTCCATGTATCTGAAAGAATTCAGGTGGCTAACCATATATTCCTCCCCCCCTTGGATAATGATGATATTTCCCTTGATTGGATACTTCAACATCTGATGTAATGTAAAAGTGACGGCACCAGCGCCATGAATCCAGGGTCGACCCAATAGACAGGAATAGGAAAGACAGATATCCATCACATAGAAAGTTGAATCGAAAGTATGAGTTCCAACTTTTATAGGGATATCAACTTCTCCATACACTGTCCTCTTAGAACCATCAAAGGCCCTTACCACAATGTTGCTAGGCTTTAAAGTGATTCCCTCCAATCTAGCCAGTCAAGAGAATTTTTGGGTAAGACATTTAGTGAGTAGCCTGTATCCACCAGGACGTGGGCTAGCATAGTGCCCCTGCACTCAATAGAAACATGCAAGGCATCGTTGTGCTTCCTTCCTTTGGGAGTTAAGTCGGTGTCAGAAAAACCTAATCTATTACCGGCAGTTAGACTGGCCACGCAATTCTCAAATTGGTTAATAGAGGTCTCTTGGGGTACGTGGGCAGTCTTTAGAAACTTTACCAAAGCTTTGGCATGGGCCTCAGAATACAAAAGTAAGGCCAACATTGATATTTTCGAGTGGGTTTGCCCCAACTGTTCCATGATGTTGTAGTCACTTTTCTTGATTATTTTTAGTATCTCCTCCATCTCTTTACTAGAAGCTTCAAGAATGACCTCTGGATGTGCCTTCTTCTGGACAGGCTCAGATAACACCTCCTTGCCCCTTGTCTTGGCAACATGGATAACAGTAGAATTGTCAACGGGAGTATTACTGGGAATGCTGGTAGGAACAGTAGCGGGAATAATTACAGGAGTAGCAATGGTCTTTGGAGAGATCTCAGGTGAGAAGATCCTTCCACTTCTTGTTATCTTACTGGTCTCAACAATATTGACAACATCAGGATCAGTGTCTTTAGAAACTTCGTCTTTGATAGCCAACAGATCTTGCTTGACGCCATAATAATAGACATCAGCCCCGTAGTTCCAGGGAACCGCTTTATCTGAAGAATACGGTATTGGCCCTGGCATGGTGATGATTAGGGGAGCAGACTTTGGAGCAGATGTAATCCTGACGGGTCTTTTGGTGGAGACCCTGGGAGGATTGTCATAAATGGTGATTATCGAGACATCTTCATAGGAATTTCTGATAAGATGAACATTTTCAAATAGGATTTCTTTGTTAGCCATCAGACGCTGGACGTCTATCTTCAGTAAAAAACAACCATTTGGTAGAGACATACACAAGGGACAACTTTCATCACAGCCCAGGAACAGACCGACTTGCAATAGATTATATTTAATAGTTAAAAGAGGAGTAGTTAAATCATTCACAGAGGAAACAAAACACTCATCATCAACAACATTGACACTTTGACTGTGTTTGGGCATTGGCGCCATTATCACATTAGGTGTTTCTGGGGGATCAAACTCAATCTCTTTCGCCTCGATGAGGTCTTATATCTTATTCTTCAAGGCCCAATAATCGTTTGTATCATAAATAGGGCTTTCATAATGATAGGCACATCGAGCATTTAGGTTGTAGCGAGGAGAAGCTGTATTGGGGTTCTTGGGAGCTTCCTTTAGGGTCATCAAATTGGACTTCAAAAGGTGTGACAAAACTTAGGAAAATGTCATGTTAATTCGGGTTAATCGTCTCATGGGCGCTTCTGGCTTGCGTTGATAGTTTCGCTACTGATTTGATACAGGATTGGAAATCATAACAACCCCTACCATCGGGCGACATTCAGTTTTGTTTTGATTCCTATGGTCGTATGCAACACTGACCTCCTTCTTTCTAGTAAAGGGTTTCTTCATCATGCTCGAGGATACATCTCTTTAAATTTTGCCACTTTTTATACCGGCTTCTACCCGTTCACCAGTCATGATTAGTTCAGTAAATCCAGCCGAGGATCTTCCGATCAGGTGGTTGAAGAATGGACCAGATAGCATACCTAAGAACATATCCACCAATTCTCTGTCAGATATAGGGGGTTAGACTCTTCCCGCGAGATCCCGCCATTTTTGAGCATAGGTTTTGAAACCTTCACCAGCACCCATAGACATGCCTTGCAATTGTGTTCGAGTCGGAGCTAAGTCAGCATTATACTAGTATTTCTTGTAAAAACCGGTAGCCAAATCTTCCCAATTGAGAGTATTGGTCCCCTCCAACTGATATAACCAATCCAACTGTGTCCCCGACAAGATTTCTTGGAAGAAATTCACCCATAGGTTCCTATCGACAGTATGGGGTTGAATTTTCCTGACGTATGACCTTAAATGCAGCTTTGGACAAGAGACACCTTCATATTTAGCGAAAGTGGGGACCTTGAATTTTTTTGGGATGAAAACCCCTGAGACAAGTCCTAGCTCTTCAAAAT
Organism: Vicia faba; assembly: GCA_948472305.1. NCBI lineage: Eukaryota > Viridiplantae > Streptophyta > Magnoliopsida > Fabales > Fabaceae > Vicia > Vicia faba. The sequence continues at coordinate 203,682 of CATIWC010002868.1, read as the reverse complement.
CCAATTCGGGTACCCTCTGGATTCCCATAGCATTGAGGCGATCCTCCAACTGCTTGTATTTATCGTCAGCTCGAGGATACTGCTCTTAAGAGTAATCAACCTCTTCTTCTTCTCCAGATTCTGGATGGTCATTTACTTCCTTGTTTTATTCTTCTTGATTGTCTCCTTCACCTGACGAGGTTGTGAAATCTAGAGTTCGTCTGGTTGGTCCTTTGAACCTTCTTCCCAGATTCAAAACACCGGTTGGTTTCTTCGCTTTCTTCTTCTTTTCTTTGATCAGCAAAGTCTTCAAATCCTCTTGTCCTTTTTATAGAGCCAAGAACATTTGTTGGAATTGAGAGTTCTGCGCTTGGAGATCCTTTATTGTCTGTTCAATATCCATCTCACTGAAATAAACAGTAGAAAGATAAGGAGACCTGTTGTAAGAAACCTGTTTGTGTTATGATGAATGAAAATTCATATGCAAATGATTTCAAGGAAATTAGAGATTTAAATTTTCTTTAGACAAAAAAGAAACAAACGTTGCATTAATAAATCCAAGTTTCAGTACATCATGCCTTTTTGGACTTACAATGAAAGAAATAAAGTAAAAAATCTCCTAAGACAAAAAGGTTGAACGCGTCCTCTTTGGCGCGATGTATACGTTCAGACTCCACTCTTCCAAAAATTTCTTCTCACTGGCGTAGAATTGGGCTTCGAAAGTGTCTCGTTCTTCCTTTAGCTGAATCCAATCCTTTTGCAAGTCTTCGAGAGAGGTAGGCATGTTGGGATGAAGGATAGTATACGGGACATCTCCTTCAACAACAGGCTCTATGATGATAGGGAGGATGGAGGGGTAAGGCATTGCAAGACTCTGAGCACAAGTTCGTACCCACCTAAGGTAAGACTCATATGGAATGGAATTTTTGTGTCCCAATGTCCTACTATCCACCTTGATCGTCGCTTTCATAGTCAAACACCACACATTGGATGAGCGCATCATGTGGACCATCTCTTCGTGTGTACCCAAATTGTCGCAGAGCTAAGCAAGGGTTATAAGTGATACCTCCCCTAATGCCAAGCAGAGGGACATTAGGAAATTCCCCATAATGGTCGATGATAGTAATATCCTCCAAGGGTCAAGAACACTAGTGGATATCCAAATGTCTGAGTGACCTTAGCCTATTGGACCACCTCAAACCTTGCTCGTTCTTTGTAACGGATCGAGGGAGATGCAAAGCAAACCATCTAGCTAATAGAGGAGTACAACACATGAGGGTTCATCTTCTCTTCATAGTGCAAGAGTGAAGAGAATGCAAGATATCTCCCAACAAAGTAGGCACTGGGTTGTGAGATAAAACGATTTTGACAGCATTGGCATCTATCAGTTGGTCAGGATTTGGGAATAGTACCAACTCATAGATGAGAAGAGCCAAAATTTCCTTGAAATCTTATAAGTCCAGATTGTTCCAAAAGACTTGAGCTTTTTCCAATAAGAACTTGGCTAAGAACCCTTTAACACCACTTTTTATTTCCCAATTAGCCGTGACATCGGATTGTTGCAAGTATAAAGCTCAGGCAACTTCTTTAGGGCTTGGGTCTCTTTCGGTACCGTTGAAAGGCAGTTGATTGAGAATGGGGATTCCCAAGAGTTGAGAGAATTCTTCCATAGTTGGCACAAGCTGGTAATCAGGGAAGGTAAAGCAATTGTGCAAAGGGTCAAAGAATTGGAAAAGCACCTTCATCATATCTTCATCAAATCTTGAGTTGACCAAGTTGAGAAGTCATCCATGTCTTTTGGTGAACGGAGAATTATCAGGGACCCTTGATGCTAATTCTTTGAGCTGAAAAGGTACTCGTACAAGGTTGACTTGGATTGTGTTCCTACGAGTGGGAGTCATATCCTACAAAACAGAACAAAGATGAATCTCAAAATCCTTGAAATGGTTAGTCTAAAATGCTATCGTATGATGTCATGATATTATGTACAAGTATATGCACAAGTTAAATCAAACAAGTCCTTAGGTTTAGACTTGCATGGAGTTTGTAGGTAAGTACCCTCTTAAAATTTGGTTGGCTCAACCTGTCCTAGTAATAGTAACCGGGTTCTAGGGGATCTCAATATCACAGATCTTTCTTCATCGGGCATTGTTTTAGCGCAAGCCTCTTTAATGGCGAGCGAAATATCCTGAAAGTCTTATCTCAATGAGCGTAGTATCGAGTATCAACCAACTTCAGACTGCACCAAAGCCAACTACCTCACTACTTCCTAATGGCCAAGTTGGTCAAGTAAGGTTCTAAAGTCAGTTAGTGCTTCATGACACCACACAGTGGCTCCGTATTCTCCTTGACTACTCAAGGCTACCAGCACCAACAAGTGTGTCACATTAATGTAGCTATTTCTTAGACCATGTCGGTATACCCCACACAGTTTCCACAACTTGTTGATACTTACCTAAAAAGGTGCCCCAGATCCGGGTAGAGGATCAAAACAAACCCAAACAAGGAACCATAATATAAAGCAAACAAATCAAACAATGAAAAGAAATTAAAGGTGATCTAGCCCTAAGGTAACCTCACTTTTAGATTATATTCCTCAGCAGAGTCGTCAATTCTGTAACGTAGTGGGAGAACTGACTTGGTTGTTTTGCATTTGATCGCAATTGTTGTAGATAGCAAGAGTTGTCGCCGACTTTTCTTTTATCCAATAAGTAAAGGGTGAAAAGAACATGAAATATCTTTGAGATTATTTCTTGAGGTTGAGGGGTAGATTATGAAAAGGGAAGATGTTAGCACCCTTTTCATCCGTAGTTATCTACGGGCTCTTAGTTGCTTGCTAGGTCACTTGCTTTTGTTTGAAAATGTGCTTGTGGTGTAAGTTTGAAAAGTATTTTAAAAACGTCTTTGTAATGGTTCTCGTCTCTATAAGAACGCGTACAAAGTGTTATTTGGAAATAGTTCAAAGAAGTGTTTTTGGAATATGTTTTTGAAAGCGATTTTGAAAAGGTGTCTTTGTAATGGTTCTCGTTTCTATAAGAACGCGTACAAAGTGTTTGTATTTTGAAAATGTTTCAAAATGAAAGTGTTTGTGTATAAAATGTTTTTTTCGTAAGCAAGCGAGCAACTAGGAGCAACCTACCTACTCAAAAGGTCTTAAATGTTCTTTTCCTCCTCCTTTAGATGTTGCTATCTTACCATTGATTTGGTAAGAAGCCCCCTCGTTGGATGTGAAGGGACAGTTGTGGGACGTTTGTATAGTCATAGAAGGCAACCTATGGAACGTTTTAGCAATGTCGTTTAGGGACTAAATCGTTTACCAAAGGCAACATTGAGGATCATCAAGGGACTACGATCTTTTATTGAGGGTCTTTGCTAAAACGCCCATATTCGAGGGACATGACTATTTTCTGGAAGGCAACAAAGTGAGATTACCCTAAGGGTGCTAGTGTGCAAGTGTGTTTTATTGCATGCATTTTGTCTTGCATTTAAAGGTTATCTATTCGTTGATTTTATCTTACCATACAACTTAATTACTAGCAATGTATGAAAGCAATAAAAGTGCGGAAATAAATCCTAAGTTATTACATCATTTCGGGGATGGGGGTACATATTTACAAATGGGGATTTGCAAGAATTTAAATCCTAATTATCTATTACAACCATATTGAATTGTACAATATAAAGAAAGGAAAGGATTTATTTTGAAAATGGTTTTTTTGTCTTGATAAATTAAAAGAAAATAAAAAGAATAATTAGTTAATAAAAAAGAAAAATGTTTTTAAGCCTTTTTTATATTAACAAAAATAATATTTATACTGAAAATAATAGGTATAAGAAAGAAAAGGAAAAAAAATAATGAAAACAAGATCAACACATTGCTGAAAACGAAAATGAAGGGAACCAAAAGTTCTGATGCTGTGTGTTGTAGTTCAGAAAGAAACATTGGAGGGGACCAGAAGCTCCGGGTTGCTGCGCGCTGAAGTTCTGAAAGAAACATTAAAGGAAACCAGAAGTTTTGTGTGTTGTGTTCAAACAGTGAGGAGAAATCAGAATTTATGTGTTATGTTAAATAGTGAGCAAAACTAGAAGTTTTATGCGTGATAAAACAGTAAGAAAACCTAGAAGTTATGTGTGTGTCAAAACAGTAAGAAAGCCTAGAAGTTATGATGCTGTGTCATAACAGTGAGAAAAAATCTAGAAGTTCTGGTGTGTTGAAAGAATGAGGAGAACTCAGAAGTTCTGTGTTATGCTAAAATAGTGGAAAAGAAAAATCCAGAAGTTATGTGTTACACTTCACCTCCTTCCTTACATTAGCCAGAACATCTACAACTTATTCAGTTCTTAACAACAGCAAATCAAGAAAGATAAAAGCATGACAGTTTATAGAAGTTCCAATCCTAATTCCGAGCCTAGATTTATTCAAGAAGTTATGATCCATAATTTTTCTACTTACGCAATGATATGGACAACATCAACACTATGATATTTACATATTTAATGATGTTCTGAATAAAAAGTTCAAAGTCAGAAAGACTTACCTTGAATCTGAAGTGTATATTTGGGACTTGATCTGATGCCTTCAGATGTTCTGGGGTTAGCAGGAAACAGAACGAAAAAGGTTATGTTCTTTGATTCAAAGGGAAGAACAAAAATATTGTTTTGAGAATTCTGGGTTTTGAGAATGTTTGGAATATTTTCTTCTCTCTCTCTCTCTCTCTCTTGTGTATTTTATCACCCCCTCTTTTCAAAAGCCATCCCCTTGAACGTGTGATGGAGAAACTTATTTATATATGGGTTTGTTGTGGTTTTGGGGGGAAAACAAATGGGATTTAAACCTTTTTGCCATACTGTTCCATTTCTTTTTAAACACAACTTTTATATGCTAATTTCATGCAATTATGGGGTTTGAGAACAATGCAGGCGTGGACTGGATCAACAACAATTTGGAGTGTTGTTGCAGCTGGATGCAGGACTATGCCATAGCAGTGCAGTAGACTGTTCAAACGAGGTTTTAGGGCTTGATGATGTTCTGATCAAAGAAGACTAGCATGAGATTCGAAGGGTGATGTTCTGATTGAAGCGTAGAACGTAGTCTCCATATGCTGAAGAGTCATGTTATGATTGAAGAATACAGTTTCCATATGTTCTTATTAGAGAATCATGTTCTGAACCATGTTTTCAAATTCTGACTGCACTCGTGTGGAGGCTTGCCTAGAAGTTCTGAAGTATCATATTCTCTTAACACTTAGAAAATTTTCTAAATGTTTAGAAATTTGATTTTTTTTTCAAAGTGATTTCTTACTTTTGATTTTTTTGAGGAACCAATTTCATGTCTTGATGAAATATGATTGTTGAAACTTGATTTTTGATCCAAAAGTCAAATTTTGACTTTTCAGCATGCTTTTGACCATTTTTCCCTTGTGAATGACTTTTCTTGAAAAATTGTAATCCAAGACTTGAAACTTGATAGAAGAAAACCTGAGGGTCCAAGATGATCCTTTGAGAAATGAGAGGGCAAATTTTGGGGTACAACAACTGCCCTCTCGGATTTTCAGTCCACCAGGATACCCTTTTTTGCCCAAGCCTCCCTTTCAGGTTTTCGACTTCCCAGGTGTATGATCTTTTGTATATATCCCTTATTTTTTCCCTAACCCTTTTGGTACGCCGGGATGCCCTTATTTTTTCCTAGGTATGTCAACCAAGCGGGTCATTCTTATGCGTATTATTGTTTTACTATGTCTGCGTTTACAGGATGCGAGAAATCTTCACCTTCCATGGTGGTTAACATCATAGCACCGCCCAAGAATACTTTTTTAATGACCAATGGCTATTCGTAAGTGGGATTCCATTTTCCCCTGGGATCACTTTGCGGCAGAATGGTGCGCTTTATTACCAGGTCACTGGCCTGATTCACCCGATGCTTGATCTTTTTGTTGAAAGCTTTGATCATGCGCTTCTAGTATATCTGACCATGACAAACAGCAGCCATCCTCTTCTCATCAATCAAATTCAACTTATCCAACCTAGTCTGAATCCATTCATCTTCTTCTATGTTTTCTTCTTTCATAATCCTTAGAGAAGGAATCTGAACTTCGACAGGCAGGATAACTTCCATGCCATAAACTAAAGAGAAAGGGGTTGCCCTAGTTGATGTTCATGCCGAAGTAAGGTAGCCATGAAGAGTGAATGGTAGCATCTCGTGCCATTATTTATAGGTCTCCACCATCTTTTGCACAATCTTCTTTATATTCTTGTTGGCAGCTTCCACTGCACCATTCATCTTAGGTTTGTATGGAGAAGAGTTACGATGTTTAATCATGAACTACATGCAGAGTTCAATGATCATGGCATTGTTAAGGTTGGTGCCATTGTCAGTGATGATCCTCTCAGGGATACCATATCGGTAGATGAGGTGGTGCTTGATGAACCGGGCCACGATGTTATTGGTAACTGAGGAAAATGAAGTTGCTTCAACCCACTTGGTAAAGTAGTCAATGGCGACAAGAATGAAACGGTGTCCATTATAGGCAATAGGCTTGATATATCTAATCATGTCAATGCCCCACATTGAAAATGGACAAGGAGAAATCATGATATTCAAGGGAACTGGAGGCACGTGGACCTTGTCAGCATAAATTTGGCACTTGTGGCAAGTCCTCGAGTGGTGATGACAATCGGTTTCCATGGTTGACCAATAGTAACCAGCTCTCAGAATCTTCTTGGCCATGGTATATCTGCTAGAATGAGTACTAAAGATACCTTCATGCATATCCTCCATGTTCTTATCTGCTTCCTTCTTGTCCACACAACAGAGCAAAATTGAATCATGGTCACGCTTGTATAATATCCCATTGCTCAGGAAGAACTTGGCTGAGAACCTCCGCAGGAATTTCTTGTCGTTGACTGATGCCATTTCAGGATACTCTTGATCTTCGAGATATATTTTCACCTCATGAAAGCAAGGCTTCTCCTCTACACCATCAGTGTCAATCTCATAGCAGTGTGCTGGTTTGTTAAATCTTTGGATAGTAATCCGGGGAGCTTCGTTGTCCCATCTGACCTTGAACATAGAAGACATTGTAGCCAAAGCATATGCCAACTGATTCTCTTCCCTCATAATGTGTTTAAAGATAACCTCTTCAAAGTATGGAATCGAGGCTAGCACAAATTCTTTGTATGGGATAAGATTTAGATGTTTTGTATCCCATTCTCCTTTAACTTGACTGACCACCAAAGTTAAGTCTCCATATAAACTTAAGAATTTGGTTCTTAGGTCAATAGCAGCTTTAAGACCCAAGATGCATGCCTCGTACTCAGCCATGTTGTTGGTACAGTCGAAGAAAAGTCTAGCAGTGAAAGGAGTATGGAAAACTTCGGGAGAAATAATCACAACACCAATTATGTTACTAAGAGCGTTGGAAGCTCTATCAAAAACCATAGTCTATCGGGATCCTTGCTCAGGTCCTTCATACTGTCTAGGCTTTTCACAATTCGTAATCAACATGATATTCTCGTCCGGGAATTCAAAGTCCATACATTGGTAATCATCCACAGCTTGATGTGTTAAATGATATGCCAACACACTTCCTTTTATTGCTTTTTGTGTAGTGTACTGGATATCGTATTCAGTTAAGATCATTTTCCATTAGGCTATCCTTCCGGAGAGAGCTGGCTTCTCAAGGATGTACTTGATGGGATCCATCTTAGAGATCAGTAAAGTGGTATGAGTCAATATATACTATCTTAGTCGGCGAGCAACCCATGCCAAAGCGTAACAAGTTTTCTCGAGAAGTGAATATCTTGTTTCATGGTTGGCAAACTTTTTGCTAAGGTAGTATATTGCATGCTCTTTTCGACCAGACTCGTCATATTGCCCCAACACACACCCCATTGAATTCTCTAACACAGTTAAGTACATGATCAAAGGTCTTCCTTCAACTGGTGGCATCAGAATTGGTGGTTCTTGCAAGTATTCTTTGATCTTGTCAAAAGCTATTTGGAATCCGTCATTCCATCTTACCATTTGATCTTTCTTTAGCAGCTTGAAGAGTGGCTCATAAGTAGCAGTTAGGTGAGAGATGAATCGGGAAATGTAGTTTAGACATCCCAAGAAACCTCTAACCTCCTTCTTAGTACATGGAACTGGCATTTCCTGGATAGCTTTGACTTTAGCAGGATCTACTTCAATACCTTTGCCACTGACGACAAAGCCTAGGAACTTTTCAGACCTTACCACGAAGGTGAACTTGTTGGATTCAACCTCAGCTTGTATTTCTTTAGCCTTTCAAGCAGCTTGTATAGATGGTCAAGGTGATCTTCCTTAGTTTGTGATCTTGCTATCATGTCATCCACGTAGACTTATATCTCATGATAGATCATATCGTGAAATAAAGCCACCATAGCCTGTTGATAAGTTACGCATGTGTTCTTCAGCCTAAAAGGCGTGACTTTATAACAGAAGGTACCCCACTGTGACAAAAGTAGTCTTCCCCATATCTTCGGGCACCATTTTGATTTGGTTGTAACCCGAGAAGCCATCCATGAAGGAAAACACCTTGTATTGAGCAGTGTTGTCAACTAAGACATTAATATGCGGTAGTGGGAAGTTGTCTTTAGGGCTTGTCCTATTTAAATCCCTATAGTCTACACACATACAGACCTTACCGTCTTTCTTTGGCACTGGAGCAACATTTGCAACCCATTGGGGATACAACGTCACTTCCAAGAAACCTGCATTGAACTGTTTCATTACCTCAGCCTTGATCTTCTTGGACATATCGGGGCGTATGCGACGGACCTTTTGTTTGATCAGAGAGCAACCCTCTCTCAATGGTAGACGATGGACCATAATATAAATATCGAGCCCCGGCATGTCTTCATATGACCAAGGGAATACCTCAATGTAATCATGCAACATCTGAACCAATCTGCTCTTGACATTGTCTTCCAATTTGGTGTCGATCTTGACTTCTTTCTTATCTGCCCCAGTACCCAAGTTTATCACTTCTACCGGTTCTTCGTGTAGTTGGATGGCCTTTTCCTCTTGTATCAGGAGTCTGGAAAGTTCTCCGGGTATCTCGCAATCTTCTGCACCTTCTTCTTCGGCTTTATAGATTGGATTTTCTAAGTCATAAAAGACAGTAGTAGAATTATTGTCAATGAGATCCGGAGTGGATGTAGATCTGCAAATGTGTGTGTGTGTGCATGTAAGGTCACATGGCTATTTGAAAATTATGTATAGTAAAAGAAAGACAAAAAGCACAAAATTTTAAAGCAAAATCGTCTAATGTTTTCATTAAATGAGCATATGATATATGAAATGACAAACCCTTAACAAATGGACCATTGTGCCTGGAGCAAGGCAGATGGTTTAAAGTCGTTGTTTTGAAGGAAATTATACAGACAAAGTTCTTAAAGTAATAAAAACAAGAAATAACAATTACTCTTAGTTGAAGGAGACTGAGAGGAAATCTTTTTCTTTCCAGTTGTTAAGCCCTTCATCAGCAATTGGGAATATCCAGTCGTCCAAGTCACCATTTCTATCAGTGTCTTCCAGTGTATTGACTTCTTTATTGCTAATACGGAGAGGTGGTCTACCAGCACGAGCACGTCGAACCTCTTCCTGAGCCTTCGAAGTAAAACCCAATCCAAAATTTTCAGATTTGTAGGGGATGTCAGGAAGTTGTCCCCAGATAGTGCAACCTCCATCTTCTACAACAGCCCTTGCATCCTTCAGAGAGGCCATTCTGTGTGTACCTTTAGAGATTTCAGGAGTAGCAGGAGTAGTAACAGCAAAAATTGGATGGATTACCTCAAATGCTTGACATGGGGTTTCAATGAATTTGCCATCCATCTCAACGTATTTGAAATAATTCAAATGACTAACCATATATTCTTCAGCATTTGATGTAATGTAGAGGTAACCGCACCTGCCCCATGAATCCATGGGCGTCCGAGCAAGCATGAATAGGTCGGGCGGATATCCATTACATAGAAAGTTGAATTGAAGACTTGAGATCCTACCTTGATCAGTATATCAACCTCTCCATGGACCATCCTCTTGGAACCATCAAAGTCTCTTACCATAATATTGCTGGGTTTTAGCACCAGCCCTTCACAGTCCAGTCTATCCAAAGCACCTTTAGGTAAGACATTGAGAGAGGACCCAATATCTACTAACACATATGCCAGAGTGGTGCCTTTGAATTCAATAGAGATGTGGAGAGATTTATTGTGATTCTTCCCCTCCAGGGTTAAATCTGCATCAGAAAATCCCAAGCCATCATCAGCAGTTAGGCTTGCAACACAGTTCTCAAAATTGATTCGCACTGGTCTCTTGTTGTACATGGGCATTTTTCAAGAATTTCAGCAGAGCTTGGGCATGTGCATCGGAGCATAATAATAAGGACATCATGGATATATTTGAGGGTGTCTTCCCCAGCTGCTCAACTATTTTGTAGTCACTTTTTCAGATGATCTTCAGGATTTCTTCCATCTATTGTCTAGATGGGTCTTCAATTGTAACTTCTTTTAGGGGTGCCTCTATCAAGGCAGGCTCGGTGAATTTTTCTTTACCTTGAGCATTGGTAGTTGGCCCAACAGCAGGAATGTGAGAAGATGTTGTTGTAGTTGTGGGATGAGAGATCTCTGGAGAGAATATCCTTCCTGTTCTAATGACCTTACAAGTTCCAGCAATGTTTGTAATTTCAGGCTCTTTATTTTCAGTAATCCATGGATCTTGCTTGACACTATGATAATAAACTTTTGTCCCATAGTTCCAAGACACAACTTTGTCATAGGAATATGGGATTGACCCCGGTGTAGTGATAATTAGGGGAGCCATTCTTGGCTCGGTAGGGATCCTCATAGGGCCTTTAGAGGCGGTCCTAATAGGAGTGTTAGAGATTGTAATTATGGAAACATCTTGAGGGAAACTTTTCACGGAAGGAGCTTTCTCGAACAGAACTTCATGGCTTTCAATCAGACGTTGGATACCTTTCTTCAACCACATACAACCATTGGTTTGGGAAGCATAGTGGTAACAATCTTCAGGGCAGCCTGGAAATAAATCGGCTCTCAGCAGATTCTTCTTAACAGTCAATAATGGAGTAATCAAATCATCAACGGTGGAGACAAATGAGGCGTTGTCAATAGTATTGACACCTTTACAATGACTAGGCATAGGATCAGTAATGATATTAGGGGTTTGTGGAGGGTCAAACTCGATCACCTTGTTATCAATCAAATCTTGTATCTTGTTTTTTCAACGCCCAATAGTTGTTGGTGTCATAGTGTCATGCCCCAAATTTGCCTGCCCCTTATTTCTGCAATCAAAAAATATTTTAAACATGGTTTTTATAATATTATTTTATTTTTATAAATATTCGCTTACAAACTCATTTAAAAATATAATGATTTATTTCAGATCATTTGTACTTTTGAATAAATAAATATTTGCACGCCTTTCGTATACTTTCAAATTGAGTTTATTTACAAATCAGTAACATAACACAATTGGTGAAGAAGGAAGCTTGCAAGCGTAAAGTCACGAGTTTGAATCTCTTGTGCCACACTTTCTACATTTTCTTTTTTTCAATTTTTTGTCACTAATTTTCTTTCCTTTTTAAATAGGTGTTTCTTATAGACCATTTAACATCAATTTGTGTCACACTTTGTTTTTGATTGGTCAATTTTGTTTTATTTCCAATTTGGATGGTTTTTTTATCTATAAATAGGACATGTTTTTCACACTTCTAGATCATCCACAATTTTGCAATTGTACATACACAAATTCTCATAAATCCACAATTTATCAACAACTTCTTACAATTCTTTTTCTTTTTTTGTTTATTCCAAGGTTGTTGTCTATATCAGACAACAACTATTCTTGACCGGTGATTTCATAAAAGGCCCCCTCCATTTTATTTTCAATTTATTTTAGTTTTAATTGATACATTTTTCAATGATGATTTGTTTGATAGTATGTGTTTTAACTAACAGCTTATAATGTTCTTAATTGTTTTTCGCCCAACAATTTATAAGGTTACCATATTTTGGTATAACAATCTATATTATTACTGATTCTTTCATCTGGTAATTTACATATGTCTTGCTAATATTAAATAATCATTATCAACTCCTTTAAATTTCGTCACTATAATTTAACTTGCAAATTTCTTGTCACAGATAAAACCAATACATTCACTCACGAATAAAACTTGTACATGTCCACTCACACTTTATTTGTCCTAATATTTACTTTTGTTTTTGTTCCTAGATTTTCTAACCCACTGATATTCCACATGTATGAGCATCCACAAACTAATTTTATATCCAAATCAACTCTTTTCATGTATGATAACAATACAAAAATATATTGTTATTATCATTATCAATTACAGATTACAAAAAAGAAAGAGAGAAGAGGAAGAAGGTGCTCGGATCTGGAAATTTCGAACAGCGCCGCCATGCCAATCACACCACCACGTCATCTCCTCCAAAATCGCACTGACCGTCGTAAGCTTTTCTTCGAATCTGGTACTATTCATAACCATCCTTCCCTTTTTCATGTTTTGCATCCTTTTTGTCTTTTTTTATTTGAGTAACCCTTAATACTTGGATTCATACTTTTGTTAAGAAATTTTTGTTTGATTTTGCTTTGAATTTTGTTTTCTTTATTAATTGTTTGAAATTTCATGAGAGAAAAGAAGTTGAGAAGTTTGAGAAAAAGGGTAAGAAAGACATGGAAGAGAAAAAGGATTGGTGGGGTGTGATATTGTTTCTCTTATATTAATATGTTGTTATATTTATTTTATTTTATTTTTTAAAAACCCGCCACGTATCATAATTTAATTGGTATTTTTTAAGAAAGAATGGAGAAGGTAATAGGTTGTAGTGTGACCAAGTCACATAATAAGGGAAGTCCATTCCACCAATTTTTTTAATTAAATTTTTTTTTTATATATGTTGTCATTATATTAATTTTAGAGTTAAGAGATAGTGTTTTAAAATGGCTTTGGGTCCAAATCAAACTTATGTTCTACACTCCTCTTACTTAATTTCTACACCCGCTAAACTTTGTTTCTTATTTATTTATTTATTCATTTTTTAGTTTAGTTTAGTTTTTACTTTTACTTAATATTTTAATTAATTCTAAACCATTATTAAAAATAAAAAAACAAATAAAAATGTAACAAATATAAGAATATGTCATTTAATTAGTTTTTTTTAATTAATTAGAGAATTCATTAGCTTGTAAATAATTCATACATATATCATAATTCAAACTCAATTTTTAATCAAATTAATTTCAACATTCTATAAATAATAGGATGTCCATCTTAGGATAATTAAATTGGTTGACACATCGTCTATTAGTTTATTATTTAAAATCAAATAATTTAAACTCGCGCGATTCATCATATATTTCACCAGCGAGAAACACGTGATCAATATCTGGCCACGTGATGAGGGAGACTATATCAGACTCCCTCGCTCTACATCTAAAAAATATTCAACCAAACACCAAATCTTTTTTAGCAAATTAAATTAATTCAAACAATTAATTTTAGAAAAGAAATACGAATATATTTAAATTAAACTGCGTACTTGGTCTAACAAATTCTGTTATTCACACTCTTAGACTACGTATGCGGGAAATTCAAAATATATTTCATAATCCATAAAAAATACAAACAACCCCGTGAACTACGAAATATGAATCAGATTCCTCCTAAGAGGATACTTAGGCATACAATCAAAATCATGGCGAGTCCCGCTAAATAAAATTCAAACCCTTTTTCCCAATAATAATAAAAACCCTATTTTCTAAAACATCGCGCTTCTAAACCTAGTATCCTTGTGAACAAGGTAGATGAAGGGTGCCTAACACCTTCCCTTCGTATAGAATCGAGTCCAAATCTAGAATCTCTGAATTTTAGGGTTATTCCTTTATACTCCCTTCCTTTAGGATAAAAATTAAGGGCGGCGACTCTGATTAAAAAACCAATTGCAATAGCTGGCGACTCTGTTGGGGACTCAACCCTAGGTTTAGAAGCTTTCCTTTAGGTTTTAGGGTTTTGCTTATATTTTTGGTTTTTCTTTATTTTCGCTTTATTTATCTATTTATTGCTTATTTCTTATTATTATTCATTATATTTATCTGTGGTGGGATTTAATTTTCGCAAAAAAAAATATTTTCAAAAACCCTTAGAAAGAAGGGTTGTCTATTATTCAAGGGGTTACATTAACCCTATGAGTTTATGTGACGACTTCACCTAGAGTCGGTGGAGTTTCGCAAAAGGAATACCTCTCGAGAGACATCCTCTTGGGAAGTAGGACTTTGGAATGATACCTATGACTCTTTGTACGGACTTTAAACCAAAAACTCGTGATGAGACCTTTCATGACCTAGAGACAAAATTTTCAGTCTATAAAGAAACTCTGCTTAAGGGAGGCCCTTATGCCTTTCCCTCTAGCATTATTCACGACACCCTTAAAGAAACCACCTTATGGTGAGGGTAGAATATCCGTAGGCCAAAACTAAGAACCTACCTTCTAAGGATACCTTTCATAAATCCCATCATAATTTGCGAACCTGCAAGGGTTATCCCTTCATCCACTACTGTCCTTAGCCCGTAGGGCTTCCATCTATATCATCATCCCTATCCTGTAGGGACTCCTCATTGGCCATAATCCGCAAGGTATTCCTACCTGTCTCAATCTCTAAGACAATGTAGGAAATCATCAAATCTATGTCTATCATCATCCTCGTCTAGAAGGAGTCCCTGCCTGTCTCAATTTCTAAGTCAGAGTAGGATATCATCTTCAAACCTGTATAAGATACCCCTATGTATACCCTAATATAATGTCCATGTCACATTGCATACCCATAAAAATTTTAACATACCCTTAAAGCCAAAAAAATATTTTTGCATACACATGCATTTATATGCATCCATACATTTGCATGTCATGCATTTCCACCTTTACCCTTGGTCGCTATCAATCCAGCTAACAAATTTCCCAATGCTCAAGAGCAAAGTCCAAGCTTTTCAAGAAAATATTAGATTGGTGAAGGAAATGTCAAACGTTGGTGATTCAAAGGAGCTTGGTCCTACAAATCTTATTCGAGAGAGAAGGCATCCCTTCACCATGAGAACTACAGGCCTGCACAGCGCCTCAAATGCCATTACCATTAATGATTCTTTTACATCAAGAGCAACTACCCTGTCAATGGATTTGGTATTCCCAAGAAAAGTGAATGGTTTCCCCCATGCTCTGACAAATCCAAAAAATATGAAGCATCTTCTGAAGTCAGTAGATCAACGAGAAGGCTTATCTCTAGATCATTAGGCCTTTATCATTTCAAACTGTAATTTCTTTCTTGCTAAAGTTTTATTTGTTATAAACTTTGTACTCTTTGGTCATGTAATTCTAATAAAATAAGCATGCATGTTTTGAAATCAATTCTTTCCATGAATAATCAACGACTTTCCATTCTCGCTCTTATTTTCCATTTTCAAATTAACAAACTCTGATGGAGAATGATGAAAATACAAAATAATCAAATTTTGCTGATGTATGATTTTTAATAGTAAGGCTTAGCTGACGATGTAAGGCATTGTTTCAATTCCTAAACAGTGGAGATATAATGAGTTAATTCGTAGTTAACCCCCTCCATCCAGAAGTCAGAGTTCTTTCTATTCTAAAAAAAACCTTAATCTTAACCAGGGGCCGGGTATATTTCAATTAATTCAATGATGCATTCAAAACCCATGAGAATCGAAACAATCTAAGCAAAGGTTCAAGCATATCTCTTTCCTCAATACATCATCGAGAGAACGATCTAAGCAAAGGTTCAAGCATATCTCTTTCCTCGATACACCATTGAGAGAACGATCTAAGCAAAGATTCGAGCATATCATTTTCCTCGCATTCATCATCTAAGATTGAGGAATCAATAGAAAACAAAAGTCCATGACATCTTTCTTTCTTAATACATCAATCAAGATCGAAGAAACGATGAAGACGAAGCTTACAATTATCAGCACGACAGTCACAAATATTAAAACCAAAAGCGAAAAAAAAGAAATTTAAAATAAAAGGTAAAAGCCCGCTAAGTCAAAGCAGAAAAAACTTGACCTGCGCAAAAGTTAGGGTATCCCAATGGATTAAATTCAAAAAAAAAAAATCGGTCCATGCAAAAGTAAGGGATTGGAAAACAATCTTGTGACTGCCACTTCAAGAATCATCAAGGCTTCTCATCAACGCTTGGATCTTATCCTCGCTCTTATATTATTAACGCTCGGATATTATCAATACTTTTCATCGACGCTTGGATCTTTATCTACGCTTCTCACCATCTGCGTGACTACAAATCTTTTTTTGGGGATTAAACGCATTTGTTGCATTAATTGAATTTAGGATTGGAGAACATCAAGGAGAATGTGGTGGGCTAATTGAGGCTAGGTTCACTACGAAAGCAAACCCAACAAGATTTGTGTTAAACTGACTCCTATGTTTGTAAAATCATTTCTAACTACTTTGCTTCTTTGAATATAGATCTTCTAATCTTCCATTTATTTTCAAACAATCAATTTCTATTTCAAAGCTTGAATGTGCATCAAATGGAATTACTTTTTCAAAATATACAAATTTATCTACGAATCAATAATTAGCGTCAAAGAAATCTCGAATTTGGTTTTATCAAAAGCCATCCTTCCAAGAAGCTTCTAACTAGGGGCAAGGCATCTAAGAGGACTCCTATAAACAGGGGGAAAACTAATGATCGTAGGGTATATCACATACTATTTACAAGGGGTGATCATTTTGAGGTTCAATCAACTTGGATCAAATTGCAAAGCACTATTCAACAAGGGGCATACCTTTCGAAGAGGCATTCATGCCACGACAGGTTATGACTCGGTTTCCTCATTTTAATGAACCTCTCAAGGCCTGGAAGTAGGGGAAAGTTTCCAAGATTAAAATGTTGGGGCAGTGCGTACCAAGTTCATCCTACTGCACGTAGGGTCCAAATTCTTCAAGCAACTTCAAGTATAAACTTTTCAAGCTTCGAATAATTGGGGAACTCTATGTCATGTTCGTGGTAAAGTCTGAGTTCTTTCTGAGGGTACTTCCTCCCGATCCTGGAGATTGAGGAGCATGTCTTTCAAAATACGAATGTTGGGGCAAACTACCGTAAGGCTCGAGCAAAATGAGTTGATTTAAAATGGTTCCTCAAAGCCAAGAATTTTTCAAGAGTCTTTTAATCAAGGACATAATGCAAAATAGTGGGGTCATTCACATTATGATAAAACTATTTCCAAGCTCATCTCCTCCAAGACCCTACCAAAAAATTAGGAAAAAATAGTCCATACAAAAGCAAGCTATCTTCATACATTCACAATGCTCTAGGGGACCTCTCTTCTACGATAGCAATCTTCGAGTTCGAAATGAGTATCAGGGGATTAGGCAAGCACAACACTCAACCATCATGTGACAAGCAACCTTGTTGCATAAGCAAACCTCCATACTTTAATCATCCACGACCCATCACAGGGTCCCCATTTAAAAAAGCATTCAAGTCATAATCATAAGGCATAAGGATGGATAAATTATGTGTTAGGGTTTCCTCGATCCAAAATCAAGCTACTTACCATCTCATCCATCTGACGAGGTCCGACAGCATGGGTCGAGCATACCTCAAAAATCCCAATTATGCATTCGTATTTTAAAATCCAACATCCATTCACACATTATCCAAGTCATTCATCACACACATCAATCAATCATGCATCAATCAATCTTTACATTTCATGTATCGATCAAATTTTCATGCATAGCATAAAACCTCGTTTTTATGTGAAGACAACCATCATTGTCAATCAAGCTATCAATTCACATTGAATCTAGGCGGTAGACTCTCTGGTTGATAACAGTAGTTGATTATCTATAAGACCTCGACAAGAGGTAATATTTAAATTGAATCTCAGCAGTAGATTCTCCTGGTTGATTGTGGCAGTTGATTATCTGGAAGACCTCGGCAGAAGGTAGTTTCCAATTGAATATCGGCAGTAGATTCTCCTGGTTGATCACTGTGATACGGTGGGAGAACTGACTTGGGTGTTTTACGTTTGATCGCAATTGTTGCAGATAGAAAGAGTTGCCACCGACTTTTCATTTATCCAATAAAGGAAAGGGTGAAAAGAACAGGAAACACCTTTTAATAATTTTCTTGAGTTCGGGGGGTAGGTTATGAAAAAAGGAAGGTGTTAGTACCCTTTTCATCCGTAGTTACCTACAGACTCTTGGTTTCTAGCTCACTTTAAAAAAAATTGTTTGAAACATGTTTGTGATTTGTTTTTGAAAGTATTTTTGAAAAGTTCATTCGTTTAGGCGAACTTTGTAATGATTCTCTTCTCTATAAGAATGTATACAAAGTGTTAACTTTTTAAAATATTTCATGTTTGAAAGTGTTGATGTATTTTGAAAGATGTTTTGAAGATGGTTGTGAGCAAGCAACTATGAACGTCCTACCTACTCAAAAAGTCTTAGTTCTCTTCCTCCTCCTTTTGATATTATTATCTTACCATTGATTGATAAGAAGCTCTATCATTGGATGTGAATGGACGGGTGCGGGTCATCGTATAGTCATAGAATGCAATATTGTGAGATACCTTAGCAATTTTGTAAGAGTCTAAGATCATTTATGAAGGCAACATTTGAAGCGTCATTGAGGGACTACGATCTTGTATTTTGAAAGTATTTTGCTAGAGTATCTCACATGCAAAACATGACTATTTATTTCTCAAGGCAACGAGTGAGGTCAACCCTAGAGATGCAAGTGTGAAAGGTGTTTGTTTTCATGCATTGTTTATCTTGAATTAGGATTATCTACTTCATTGATTTTATCTTTCTATACAAACCCTAATTACTAGGATTTATATTTGAAAGCGATAAATTACGGAAAGTAAATATCCTACGCTATTACATCATTTGGGGATAGAGGATACAAATTTACAAATGGGGAGTACAAGTAAATTAAACCTAATTACTATTACAACCATATTGAATTGACTAATAGTGTACAAGAATGAATAAATGTACAAGAAAGTAAATGAAAAAAAAAAATATTTTTGTTTGTATTTTTGTTAAGAAAAAGTTTTTAACCTAATTGACTAAAAGGAAACAATTAACTAGTCTAAATTAATTTGAAAGAAATAAACCTAAGTCTAGAAAAGAAATAAAAATTAATCAAGAAAGCATTTTTTTGGGTTTTGTAGAAAACAGTTTTAATTTAATTAAAACTAGTAAATAGAAAAAATTAATTGAATTCCTAAACCTAGTTCTACTATTAATTTATTTAAGAAAAGAAGTTAAGTTAAACTTAATAAGAAAATGTTTTTGTCTTTTAGTCTTAATGAATTAAAAGCATATTAATATATAAATAATAAACAAAAATATTTTTTTGGGATTTTTATATTAATAAAAATAACAATAATAATAATAATATTAATAATAAAAAGGAAAAAGAAAAAGGAAATAAAGGAAAATATGAAAGTTTTTGTCAGGGGGTGTGAAAATGGTTTAGGGCCTTTAGAAGCAAAAATAGTTTTTTGTTTGATTTGGCCCAAGTTTGATTTTTGGAAGCAGAAAAGAAATAAATAAAAAAAAACAATGGGCTGCGTAGCAAAGTGTAATGGGGTGGGGGGGGGGGGGGGGGGCGGGGGGTTAATCAGAAAAATAATATAAGGGCCAGTGGAAGGGAGGCCCAAGCGCGCTGGTTGTGACAAAAATAAAAAACAATGAAAATGTTTTTTAGGAAAAAGGGCAGTGCTGGGGCTCGAACCCAGACCCTTAACAATAATACGTACGCGCTCTACCACTGGGGTGGATATGCATCCGTTTATTAATACAAAACCATAAATATATATTTGAAAACCATCCCTAGGCATGTGTCATCTTCAACCTCGCGCCACCTTTCATGAACAACATTTTTAAATTCTATAACTACCTCATTTCTCAACCATTCTCAAAAGTGTAAACATCAAACTTGTTAGAAATTTTACAATGACTTCAAATATGTAAACTAATTAACCTAACTCTCAAATATGAATATGAATTTTAACTGGTACCAAATCTAACCTAAATATTTCAAAAGGTTCAAACTTGAAATTCACACTACTCAGTCAACATTAATAAAATCTAAGGACATGCTCATCCTCGGGGCTATGATGTCTACATTTTATCTTTGAAAATGGAAACCTAACAAAGCCTATATAAAGAGATTGAAAGTCAGAAAATATAGCTTAAAACTGGAAATCATGTTCTGCAAATGAGGTCACTTCAAAATGTGTTAATGATCTGGTTAGCTTCCTTAAACTTCTAGGAAGCTATTCCAATGGTTACTTTGAGCCGAGAGTTCATGAGTCAAGCTGAAGAAATCAATGTGCAAATCTCTATTTTTGAAAATGGAGGATGGTGTAAATGGTGTTACTGTTTAAAAACAGGTATTGGAATGATTTGGCCAAGAAACACACGAGTGGATTTGAAGATTGATGTTCAAAGTCAGAAATGACACAAAAATGGAGGTTTTGTGCAATTCTGGCTTGAGGGAGTTTGAGGGCTTCTAATTTAGTGGTTTGGAGGTTTGAAATGGTCAGATTACAAAGATCACATTTATGGCATGTTTTGCTTATTTTTGAAGCAAGCTTGAAAAACATCTTTCCAAGACATGGTACAATGCTATCTAGAGTGGTTAGAAGCTTTAAACATGTTTATTATGGCTTGTAGATGTTGTGTGTGCAGAAAGAACAAGTGCAAAGCTCAAGGAGATTGGACTTTGTGATTAAAGTGGACTTTTCAAGAATGGATATGTTACTTTCTTCCCAAAATGGCAAATTGTCTTGGACAATGCTTGAATCACTTGGATAAGGGCTTAATCAATTGTGTAAACCATTAATTATGTAGTGAAACACAATTTTAAGACCTTCAAAGCAAATATTATACAACATGGCTTGAGATTTGATCTAGTGTTCATCACAAATTCTGCCTTGTAATTCAAGAATAAAACCCTAACTTCATCTCTTTGATTCTCTCAGCTCAAGAATTATATCAATGAGTTCTAGGACTTTTTAGAAAGCTTGTAACATCCTCTACAACCTTCATGTTGGACAATTTTTAAGAATCAACTTGGAACCATATGAAAAGTTGCCATGAAGTTGGTACCAAAAATCTGCCTAAAACACTCAAAATTTCACTGTGTTTTTATACAAAGTGCATGACTTTATGAAATCATGACTTAAAATCCAAGAATTTATAGAAAAATTTCTTCCCTACAATGTTTTAGATCTCATTGAGATCTATAACTTTGATGTTGGAAGCTTTTCTTGAATCATCTTGCATCTTGGTGAAAAATTGGGATGAAGTTATAAATAGTAAGACTTTAAAACACTTAGAAAATTTCTAAGTCTTGGAAACTTTGACTTTTCAAATGAATTTTGACTTTTTTATTTATTTATTGATGATCAAGATTCATATTATTGAATTTCTTGATGAAATGTGATCTTTGAAACTTAATTTTGATCAAAAAGTCTAAGTTTGACTTTTCAGTATATAGTTGACTTTTCATCAGTTGATCAAATTTCAACTATCAATCAATTGATCTTTGAGAAATAAATTGAGACATGCAATTAGGTCAAGATGATGCATTTGGTTCCTTGATATCATGTTTCAATCCAATAAGTCATGTATTAGGTCAAAAGTCAAAAGTCAAGCATTCTTATTCAAAACTCTAATTTTGACCATTTTTCCCTTTTGGTGATCTTGATCAATTTCTTGGGAAAATGTGATCCAAACTTGATGAATTGATACATATGAGTTCAAAATGTTGACATGGGCCAAAAATATTTAAGTTTGACTATAAATTGATCACAATTGACTTTTTTACCCAATACAACTGATTTTAGGTCATCTGATCAATTGAATGAGCAAATGAGCTATAAGACATGAAACTTGACATGAGAAATATTGAGGGTCTATAATGATCAATGAAAGTCATATGGGGAAATAAAATTCCAATTTCCCTTGTGAAAACTCAAACCCTAATTTGAAGTATCAGTGTTGAGGAGGTGTCTTGAGCTGGTCAGCCCTTGTGAAATCTTGAGCTATTGAAGATCTTGTGAGAAATGTATTCATAAAATGAGAGGGAAAACTTTTGGGAACAACAACTTCCCCTGTTCAATCTTCTTAAACCTAAATAGTTAGATTGACGGATCTGCCATTCGAGACTTGAAGGTGAAAGATGATTGAACACTAGAGTGCCCAGAAATTTGCACTCGATGATGTGTGGATTGTATAGAGAATGGGCTTAAAGATGTCATTTGAAGAAATGATGAAGGGTTTTTCGAGGATGGGCTTACAGGTGCCATCCATAGTGACTGTTGGTAGAAACTGGAGAAGGTATCAGGATAAATCTTTGGTCGATTTACACTGAAGTTATAGATGTCTTTTTCCTGTCTTTACCTGGGAGAATTAAATTTGATCCAGAAGAGGTCTGTTGATTGATTGTTATTAAGTGGAAGGAGAATTCAACCAGAAGAGGACTTTGTTCGCCTGTCTTTAACTAGTAGAAGTGAATCTAACCAGAAGAGGTCTTTGTTGATTGTTTTTTCCTTCAAGGAAAAGGGTTAGTTGCATGCGGATGTATGCATGGCACAAAGATGTTCTCAAAATAAATAAGACTATCTCATATGAATTTGTCATGTATGTAATATGATGTATGCATGTGAAATATTGTTTGACAAAATGTTGGGGAGCTTTGGGAAGTTTAAATCCCGGATTGTTGTTGGAGATGAAGAGTATGTGTATCTTCAAACTTTGTTTAGAGTGTTTCCACTAGCGGTTCCTGCTTTGTTGTTTGAGGCGAATTCCGCTGGGGAACATTGACTTTTATTGAGAAAATTCTGCGAGGAGTGTCGATTTCTGCTTGGGGAATAGAGTTCAGGAGTTTTAGTTTTCCATTGTCTACTGGGGAGAATAAAAGTTAGTTGTTATCTGGTCGGATTCCAGGCTTCGCAGCAACTTACTTTGGAGGAGGGAGTTAACTGTTATCTGGTCAGTTTCCAAGCTTTGCAGTAACTGAAATTAAATTAACTGTTATCTGGTCGGATTCCAGGCTTCACAGAAAATTGAAGTTAACTATTATCTGGTCATTTTCCAAGCTTCGCAGCAACTTAGATGAAATTAAACTGTTATCTGGTCAGATTCCAAGCTTCACAGGAAATTGGAGTTAACTGTTATCTGGTCGGTTTCCAGGCTTCGCAATAACTTATAGTAATGACTCCGTTGTGGATTGCAATGACTCTTCCGGGGATTAAGGGGTTTCGTCCATTGATTTGTAATAGTCTGAGAGGCAAACTCAAACTGGAGAATTTGTAGTTTTGTTGGGGAAATAAACCCTGTTGAAGAAACTATTTGACGACTTATTGGGGAGGTGTTTTATTTAGGCAGAACTCCTCAAGGCTTCTTCTTATGACCAACTCAGCTGGAGAGGATTTTCAAGAGATTGGAACTCTGGCTGGGGATTGCATGGATTCTTCTCTGTAGGGATAATTTTATTGAAGTAACTCTATGGGGATAACCCAAATCCTTAAAGAGATGCTTGTTACTGTTTTTTATGTATACATTTATTAACAATTTAATCATGTTCATATGCATATGTTCATTCAATTTTTGTCATTGGACGCTTTTGCACTAAAAATAGAAAAAACAAAAAGTTTGCACTTCAAAGTATTTTTGTATTGATGTTTTGCCCATAAATATGCGTTTTTTGTACAAGGAGACAGAGATCCTAGTAAGAGGAAATCGTTGAAGGAATGAAAGGAATACAAAGTGAAAGCAAAAAATAATAGCCATGTGGAAGTGATCTCATTGTGTTCCAACTCCGCTATTTTCCCTATATCTTCGAACATCCTCCCTTGTAGTTGAAAGAAAAATGATTGAATTGATCTTGGACCATTGAACTTGGACCTTGGTAATAAAATTAGTTGTAGAGATTCCACGGGACATAGTCATACGCTTTAATCCTTAACTTTTTCCTGGACTGCCCTTTTGGGTTTTCAGCCCACCAGGATACCATTTTTTGCCCAAGTCGCCTTTTCAGGTTTTTAACTTGCCGGGTGTACAATCTTTTATATATATCCCTTATTTTTTCCCATACCTCTTTGGTTCCCCGGGATGCCCCTTTTTTCCTAGATGTGTCAACCTAGCGGGTAATTTTATGCGTAGTATTTTTTAACTATGTCCGCATTCACGGGATGTGGGAAGTATTTTCCGTCCATAGTAGTCAGCATCATGGCTCTGCCAGAGAACACTTTCTTAACAACAAATGGTCATTTGTAAGTGGGATTCCATTTTCCCATGGGATTTCCTTGTGGAAGAATGATGTGCTTTATTACCAAGTCGCCAGTTTGATACACTCGAGGCTTGATTTTTTATTGAAAGCCTTGATCATACACTTTTAATACATTTGATCATGACAAACAGCAGCCAGTCGCTTCTTGTTGTACCCCAAAATTTTCCTTCCCATATTTCCCAAAATATTTCAAGAAAGATCCTCAAGTTGCTCAAGGTAGTCCAAGGGTTGATCAGACAAGCTCTCTCCTAAGGAAGTCCACCTCAAATTAGGGTTTCATGTTGCATCCAGATACTTGAGTCCAAGTGACCCCAAATTATCACCAATGTCCTAATATGTTCTCAAGATCATCCTTGTCAAATTTCAAGCTTTGCAGAGGAAGTTTGCTCAGTCAATTGCTCAAAGGTCTGGAAATCGACTGTGTTAGGGCAAAAGTCAACTGTGGCCCACATATAGTCAAAATTCAAGATTTTTGGTCAACATCCTCATTTTGAAGTATATTTCATCATTTGATAAAGGGTTGATCATGATTCATCAAGGAATGCTCATAATTCATCAAAAACCAAAAATTGCTAAATTAGGGTTTTGTAGGAAAAATCAACTCAACTTTGAACAAGCATAACTTTCTCATACTTTATGAGAAATGACCCATCCAAATCTCATTTTGAATAGGATGCAATTCCCTACAATCCATTTTCAGCTCCCAAGTTCAAAATATGCACTCACCAGAAGTTATGAATTTGGACATTATAGGTCATTTTGAAAAGTCAACAAAAACACATTTTTTGTCAAAGCTTCTTACACGAACATGGAAGGTCCAATTGAGATGAAACAAAAGAGTTTTCTTAGGGGACATCCTAAGCTTTCTAAAAAGTCCAAGAACGCCCTCATAAGGTTAAAATTGAGAGAGATATGCATTGTCAAAGGTGGACAATTTTTGAAAAAAATGCATGAAGCAAATATTGACCAAACTTGGATTTTTTTTCAAATGGGCCTATCTTTTCAAGTTTGAAACTCATTCCTAACATGGTCCACGACCTCTAAGTCCACCCATACATTTTTCTACTATTTATGCTATTTATTTTGATATTTTATTCATTAAAATTCAGAATTAAATAAATAAATAATAGAAATAATGTGAATCCATTTTCGGAAAGTTTTATGTTGGTTAATGTCAATTGATTTCATGCAATAACTTTTCAAATATGTCCAGGTTCATCCACATGTGAAAATGGCATAAAATCATCAAATATGGCATTTTTTTCAAATTTTGATCATGGTCTTAAAACACAACATTATGAGGGATATTCTTTCCATGCTTTCTTGTCTCCTCATTCTCATCTATAAATATAGAGCCATACAAGCTTGAAAGGGACGAAAATCCTCTCTAAAAAGCTCTCAAAAAGCTCTTCAAAAAGCTCTCCAGAAATCAAAAAATTGGTGCAAGTCATATCTCGAGGTTCCGGTCTCTCTCAATTGACATCAAGCCTCAAACCATCCTCTTGAAGTCCTTAAGAGTCTTACAAGGCCAAAGAGCAATCCATCACATGCCTAGCACGCCCCCCATTTGACAACACCGGTTTGGTAAAATTTTAAACTTTGAATATCTAATTTTAATCACATTTTATGGTATGCTAACGTTTGTTTGAGTTTATATAGAACAGTTATGGATGGTCGAATCATAGGTTCCACGCAAGAATAAAAAAACACCATAGTTAGATCATGAAGCTTTCGAAGATTCGGGCCTAGGGATTTATGATGATTGCACCCCCTGTTTACTTTTGCTACTAGGCCCATCTTTATTTTCATGTTTTATTCATTTTATTTATTTCTTTTAATCCTTATTTTATCAATAAACAAATATAAAAATCATATAAAAATAGATTTAGGATTTTTTTCTTAATTAAATTTTAATTTTAGGTAAAACTTTAATTTCTTTTTGTAAATAACTTAAAAATAATTAGAATAAATAGGTTTTATTACTAACTTAATTATATTTTATTTTTTCCTAAAATAACCAAAGAAACCAAAATAGGTCATGTAATTATTTTTATTAATTAATTTAATTAACTAATTAATTGCATATTTAATTTAGAAAACTTATTTCTTTTATTAAAAACAACAAAAAAACAATTTTTCTTTTAATTAGGTTAGAAGGGTCAAAACCTTAAATTCTCGCCGATCTTAATTCTTCTTGCGCGCTTTATTTTTATTATTTACCATATTGATGTAACTGCCTACAGTTTGTAATAGTTTAATTAGGACGTTTATTTACATTTATCGCTTTATTTTCAAAGGGTTTGTTTTTGGCTATGTAAATACCTGAAGCCTTGTAATAGCGTAGTTTAAATTCCGCACTTTAAATTCCGCAAATTATTAACTGTTAGATGTATGATATAGGGATGCATGACAAGAATGTATGATTAATTTTAAAACAGTTAGATCACCCTAATGTGAAAAGATAAATAAACTGAAATTGAATCATTCTCACATGCGCACTCCTAGGGTACACTCCCACTTGGTTGCCTTCGGTAAATGGTCATTGAGTATAGGATACTTTAGTGGTCGTCCTTTTGTCTAAACAAAGATCAAAGTCCCGATTCGGAAAAGTTGCCTCAGAATGGTTGCCTCGGAATTGTTTCCTCGAATAATTGATCTAAGACATTAGGGTTATTACTAAGACGTCCTAACATTTCTTTAGTGACTGTGCGTCCCTTTCGAATTGACCCTCAAAACTCCAACGACGGTGCTACCTACTCACTAATAGTGGGATAGCGTTGTCTAAAGTAAACGAATACAGAACGATTCTTTTTTCGAGCAGGTAGATTAGTTCTTAAGTACTTTCTCATTCCAAACAAATTTTTCACACTTACACTCCTTTATAAACAAAGTTTTCAAAAACACTTCATTACACTCTTGAAGACAGAAGCAGGAGTTAAATCGAAGTCAAAACAAAAACTTTTCAAAGCACACAAACACAAAGAAAACAATTTTGAAAATGATGAGCAAGTACCTAAGAGCCCGTAGATAACTACGGATAGAAAGGGTGCTAATACCTTCCCTTTTCTATAAATTTACCCCCCGTACTCAGAAATATCTCGAAAAAGGAATTTTTCTGTGCTTTTTTCCTTTCCTTGTTGGATAAAATAAAAGACGGCGGCGACTCTTGCTTACCGTGACATTTTGCAAACACAAACGCAAAACGCAAACCAGCAAATTTCCTTAACGAAATAGGGAAACCACGTCCCGATTCTGGCCACCGTATCACACTTCTCATCAATCGAATTCAACTGATCCAACCTAGTCTGAATCTATTCGTCTTCGCCTAATTCTTCTTCTTTCATGATTCTTAGGGAAGGTATTTGAACTTCAACAGGCAGGACAACTTCCATGCCATAGACTAAAGAGAAAGGAGTTACCCCAGTTGACGTTCAAGCGGAAGTACGGTAGCCATGAAGAGCAAATGGTAACATCTCATTCCAATCATTGTAGGTCACCACTATCTTTTTCACAATCTTCTTTATGTTTTTATTGGCCGCTTCCACTATGCCATTCATCTTAGGTCTGTATGGAGATGAATTGTGATGCTTGATTTTGAACTGAGTGCAAAGTTCTGTAATCATAGCATTGTTGAGATTGATTTTGTTGTCAGTGATGATCCTTTCAGGGATACTATAACTGCAGATGAGGTTATTCTTGATGAACCGGGCTACCACGTTTTTTGTGACTGAGGTAAATGAGGCAGCTTCAACATATTTGGTGAAATAGTCAATGGCAACAAGGATGAAACGATGTCCATTGGAAGCAGTAGGCTTGATTTCTGCAATCATGTCAATGCCCCACATTGCAAATGGCCAAGGAGCAGTCATGACATTCAATGGAATTGGAGGTGCATGAACTTTGTCGGCATAGATTTGGCACTTGTGGCATGTCCTCGAGTGGTGGTGACAATCAGTTTCCATTATGGACCAATAGTAACCAACCCTCATAATCTTCTTGGCCATAGTGTTCCCACTAGAGTGAGTTCCAAAGAGGCCATCATGCATGTCCTCCATGATCTTCTCTGCCTCCTTCTTGCCCATACACTGGAGTAGAGTTGAATCGTGGTTGCATTTGTACATGATTCCATTTCTTAGGAAGAATTTGGATGAAAACCTCCGCAGGAATTTCTTATCATTGATAGATGCTCCTTCAGGATACTCTTGTGCTTCCAGGTATCTCCTCACTTCATGGTACCATGGTTTCTCCTTATCAATGTCGATTTCATAACAGTGTGTAGGTTCGTCAAATCTTTCAATTGTAATTCTAGGAGCCTTGTTGTCCCAATTGGCTTTGAACATGGATGACATTTTTGCTAAGGAATCGGCCAACTGATTTTCTTCTCTTAGAAAGTGTTCAAAAGTGACCTCCTCAAAGTATGGGATCAAGGTTAGCACAAGCTCTTTGTAAGGAATCAGGTTCGGATGTTTGGTATCCCATTCTCCTTTGACTTGAGTGATCACTAGGGAAGAATCTTCGTATACATCCAAAAACCAAATTCTTAGGTCAATATCAACCTTTAGACCCAAAATACATGCCTCATACTCAGCCATGTTGTTCATGCAATCGAAGCATAGTCTAGCAGTGAAAGGTGTATGGTAGTCTTCGGGAGAAATAATCACATCACCAACTCTATTACCCAAAGCATTGGAAGCCCCATCAAAAACCATAGTCCATCGGGATCCTTGTTCAGGTCCGTCATACGGTCCAGGCTTTTCACAGTCCATTACTAGCATGATATTCTCATTCGGGAATTCAAAGTTCATGGATTGGTAATCATCAACAACTTGGTGGGCCAAATGATCCGCCAAAACACTTCCCTTAATGGCCTTTTGTGTGGTATATTGGATGTCATATTCAGTCATAATCATTTTCCATCTAGTTATTTGTCTGGAGAGAGCTGGTTTCTCAAAGATATAATTCATAGGGTCCATCTTAGAAATCAACAAAGTGGTGTGAGTCAACATATACTGTCTTAGACGACGAGCAGCCCATGCCAGAGTGCAGCAAGTTTTCTCGAGCAGTGAATATCATATTTTACAGTCGGTAAACTTTTTGCTCAGGTAGTATATTGCATGCTCTTTTCGGCCAGAGTCGTCATGTTGGCCCAACACACACCCCATTGAATTCTCTAATACAGTCAAGTACATAATCAGGGGTCTTCCTTCAACTGGAGGCATAAGGATAGGAGGTTTTTGTAAATATTCTTTGATCTTGTCAAAGGCAGCTTGGCATTCGTCACTCCATCTGACTACTTGATCTTTCTTCAAGAGTTTGAAGATTGGCTCACAAGTAGTAGTTTTATGAGATATGAATCGAGCAATATAGTTAAGTCGAACCAAGAAACCTCTGACCTCCTTTTAAGAACGGGGAATTGGCATTTCTTGGATGGCTCTGACCTTCGCAGGATCCACTTTAATACCTTTTCCACTGACGACAAAGCCTATGAGCTTTCTAGATCTTACCCCGAAGGTGCACTTGTTAGGATTCAGCCTTAGCTTGTACTTCTTCAGCCTCTCAAATAACTTGTGTAAGTGATCAAGGTGCTCTTCCTCAGTCTATGAACTTACAATCATATCTTCCACATAAACCTCTATCTTACGATGGACCATATCATGAAATAAATCTACCATAGCTCGTTGATACGTTGCCCATGCATTATTCAACCCGAACGACATGACCTTATAAAAGAAGGTTCCCTATTGCATAACAAAGGTGGTCTTCTCCATGTCCTCGGGAGCCATTTTTGATTTGATTGTAGCCAAAGAAACAATCCATGAAGGAGAAGACTTTGTGTTGAGCCGTGTTGTCGACCAAGACGTCAATATGAGGTAGAGGGAAATTATCTTTGGGGCTTACCCTATTCAAATACATATAGTCTACACACATACAAACCTTTCCATCCTTGTTTGGTACAGGGACCAAATTTTCTACCCATTGGGGATATGATGTTACAGCCAGAAAACATGCATTG
This sequence comes from Vicia faba, assembly GCA_948472305.1. Classification (NCBI taxonomy): domain Eukaryota; kingdom Viridiplantae; phylum Streptophyta; class Magnoliopsida; order Fabales; family Fabaceae; genus Vicia; species Vicia faba. The sequence continues at coordinate 173,275 of CATIWC010002868.1, read as the reverse complement.
AATTGCTTCATTACCTCAGCTTTTATCTTCTCACACATGTCTGGCCGCATACGACGAACCTTTTGCTTGATTGGAGGATAATCTTCTTCTGTTAGTAGACGATGAACTACAATGTCAGTATCAAGCCCCGACATATCTTCATATGACCAAGAAAACACTTCAACATAGTCATGCAACATCTGGATCAATCTGCCCTTGATATCGTCTTCCAAGTTGGCGCCGATCTTGACCTCTTTCTTGTCTTCCTCAGTAACTAAGTTGATCACTTCAAATGGCTCCTCGTGCGGTTGAATAGCTTTCTCCTCTTGCATCAGAAGTCTGGCTAGTTCCCCAGGTATCTCACAATCTTCTTCGCCTTCGTCTTCGGCTTGGTAGATTAGATGTTCAAAGTCATAGATGGTAATAGCAGAGACGTTGGAAATGAGATTTGGAGTGGACGAGGATCTTCAAGTGTGTGTGTGTGTGTGTGTGTGTGTGTGTGTGTGTGTGTGTGTTCATGTAAGATACATGGCTGTTAAAAATGCAATAAAATGAAAGAAAGACAATGAGCACAAAATTTGAATGCAAAAGGTCCAATGTTTTTCATTAAATGATCATATGTCATATAGAAATGAACAAACCCTTAACAAATGGATCATGGTGCCCCGGGTAAGGCACATGGCTTAAAGTCATTGTTTCAATAAAGTTACAAACAAAGTTCTTGAAATGATAAGAAAAACAATAAATGGCAATTGCTCCTCGTTGAAGGAGATGGGGGTGAAATCCTTGGCACTCCAGTTATTGAGTCCTTCACGGGCAGTCGGGTGGATCCAGTCATCAAAATTATAGTCGTTGTTGGAGTCTTCAAGAGAATTCACTTCATGATTACTGATGCGAAGAGGTGGTTTTCCTATACGAGCATGTCTGACCTCCTTTTGAGCTTTAATAAAGAAACCCAAACCAAACTTGCCTGCTTTGAACGGAATGTCAGGGAGTTATCCCTAAATTGTACTACCTCCATCTTCAATCATGAGCTTCTTTGAGGGAAACCATCCTAGGCACAACTTCACCAGCTTTCGGAATATCAGGAGTAGCCACAACAACCATGGGAAGAACCACTTCAAAAGCTTGGCAAGGAGTCTCTATAAACTCACCATCCATCTCAACATACTTGAATGAATTCAGGTGGCTAACCATGAACTCTTCTTCACCACAAACAGTAACTATCTTTCCTTGGGCTGGAAATTTCAACTTTTGGTGAAGTGTGGAAGCCACTGCTCCGGCCCCATGTATCCAAGGACGTCCAAGTAAACGAGATTAAGCAGGACATATGTCCATCACATAGAAAGTAGAATTGAAAGTTTGAGAGCCCAATTTAATGGGGAAGTCTACTTCTCCTTGGACCATCCTTTTGGATCCATAAAAAGCCCTTACAACTATGTCACTTAGTTTTAACACCAAACCATCGCATTCCAACCGGTCTAAGGCACCTTTGGGTAGCACATTCAGAGAGAACCCAATATCTACCAGTACATGGGGTAGAGTAGTTCCTTTGCATTCAATAGAAACATGTAAAGCCTTGTTGTGATTTCTTCCTATTGGGGTCAAATCAACGTCAAAGAATCCCAATCCATTATCGGCAGTCAAACTTGCAACACAATTTTCAAAATGATCGGTTGTAGTCTCTTGAGGAACATGTGCTTTCTTCAAAAAAATTATCAAGGCTTGAGCATGTGCATCAGAACAAAGTTACAGAGATAGCATAAAGATCTTGGAGGGGGTTTTCCCCAATTGCTCTACTATCTTAAAATCACTCTTCTTTATAATCTTCAAAATCTCCTCAATTTCGAGTAGAGGGTTCCTCAGTTACAATGTCTTTGACAAGCTCCTCTATCCTAGCAGGCTCAACCATCTTTTCATTGCCCCTAGTCTCAGTGCTAGGTTTGTTAACAGTAATGCGAATAAGTGTAGTTGTAATAGTTGGAGATGAAATGTTAGGAGAGAAGATTCTCCATGTCCTTGTCACCTTTCTAGAGCTAGTAGTGTTGGTAATATCATCATTCTTGTCTTTATCAATCCAGGTGTTTCCAGTGATTTCTGGTAAACAACCGCTAGTCTTCCAAACTATCGAATAATCTTTCTTACTGTTATTCAATCTCTCTGGTAACTCACAGGATCGACTAGATTGATCCTAGGACTCCTTGGATACTAAGGTTACTCTCACAATCGAACAATTATTCATGGTTGATATTGTATAAGTGTTTGGCTTACTTCGATCTCTCTCTACGAGTCTAAAAATGTAGTCAAAATGTATATGAAAACTAAGTTATACGAATAAATGCTAATTGTAATGCTGATTGTAGAGACATATAAAACTGCATGAAAAATGAAGTAAATGGTTTCGACTTACAAAACGTTTAACATAAAAGGTTTCTGGAATGTAGAAGTTTAAAATATGCAAAAAGCGTTTAATGCAAGAAATCTGTAAATGATTTTAAGTAAAAGTATGCGCTCGAAGGACAATACTTGAAGGTAAAGGTATGGAAAATGTGACAGTTCTCTGAAATATAAAGTGCTCGAAACATAAAGAAAACAGTAAAACGTAAAACTTTGAGGAAAAGACTTCGAAGTGAAAAGACTGTAAATAAGAAAACTTGTAAATGTTGCCTGACAAAAAGAATAGAGGAAAGTACTGGAAATGGTAAAAGGTTTTCATTAAGTTAGAAATACATGGTGCTATCATACATACATTTCTCTTGCATTCGTTTCCCTTGCCATGTGGTAGTTTGAATGTTATTGAGTATTTTGTATAACAGATATGACACACTGAAATCCTAATACTAAGACTTCTATTTATACTAATTCGACCCTAACAGTCTCGCTACAGGATTATGCCACGTTTCGAACATGCAAGACAATGCTTCTTTCATCTTTCCACGTGTCCCCAAATGCTCCAACACATAACTTTCAAACTTTGAAAGTCCCGCTTCCATTTGAATTTTAAATGCTTTTGGTGTTTCTCTATTTCGAGCGTTCTTCCCAAACACAGCCTCGCTGTTGTTCCGAGACTCCTTTAACTATGTTCCCATAATTGCCGTTCGAAGCTTCACGCTTTGACATCCTTATTCGAAACACTGCTTCTGCAACTTCGAAATATGGCGTTTTAATTCCATTTCGATCAGAACGTTTATCTCTTTTGGCTTCCAAATATTATCGAAATCTTCAGCCAACAAATTGCCCCTTTAAAATATGTATTTCGATTCCTTTGAGAAATACCTATTTTAAACATCTACACAAGATTTCGATAGGACTTTCGAATCATCGTAACATTTAATGCATTTGACTCCAGTCACATCAATCATAGCACCTTTTGGATTCCTTAACCGCCCAGAGTCACTTCACAGCGTGGTGCAGTTATAAGTAATGATTATTTTTAAATCACGCCTATTACCTATATCAACTTCACGCCACCTCTTCATCACACCAACCCATTCGTAGGTGCCTAAGGCTCCTGGGCAACGAAATGCTGTTTTTGCAACATCTTCTTCAGCAATGAAAATCTGGTTATATCCAGAGTATCCATCTAACATGCTCAAGTATTCGAATCCTGCAGCAGAATCTACCAGCATTTCTGCCACGGGCATGGAATATTCATCCTTAGGGGTTGCAGTGTTTAAATCCCTAAAATCTATGCAAATTCTTAAAGAACCATTTTTCTTAATAACGGGTACTATGTTTGCTAACCATTCAACGTACCTTGTTGTTCTGATGAATTTGCAGCGCAGCAACCTTTCGATCTCAGCTTTAATTTTTGTGAGAACCGCTGGTGCGAATCTTCTGGGAGTTTGTTTGATGGGCATCTTGCCATCTTTGATTGGCAGTCTGTGTTCGACCAATTCCCTCTTTAAACCAGGCATCTCATCATAATCCCAAGCGAAGCAATCTTTGTTTTCCTTAAGGACTTCGATCACTTTCTTCTTGAGGCCTGGGTTAAGTTTAGCACTTATGTAGGTTACTCTTTTCGTTTTTTCATCCCCTAAGTTGACTTCTTCGAGCGGGTCCTGTACCAACATTTTGACACCTGAGTTTATGGGGTCCCTTTCGAAGCCTAAGGGTTCTTTATCATAGATGGCATCCAACCTTTGATCCATCTCATATTCCTTGATGGGTGAGCATTTCGAACCCTCCTCACTAACTTCGTTCATCTTTATAGTTGATTTATTTATTTCAGCCTCTAAGGCCGCTTTTGATTCATTCTCAGCCATATAGGCCGAAATCCTTTCGAAAAAGGTAGACTCAGTCATGGTTAAGGTTGTCGAAGTCCCAGCCTGCTGGCCGTTTTTGTATAGCACCTTCAACTTCCTCTTCTTCACTGATTATTGTTCTATCCCAGTAAAGGCCATCATGACGAAGTGTCATGTAGTAGTGGGTGTTTCTAGTTTCATTCATCTCATCATTTGGAACACATGGAGCAATCTTTGCCAGATTTTTATCATAATCCCTTTTGTCAACTAAATTGACAGTTGACATAAAGTAACTCTGGTCTGCTTCGATGTTTTCCACGATTCCATCATCTCTCCACAGAACTAGTCGTTGATGCATAGACGAAGGAACTGCCCCCACGCCATGGATCCACTCTCTTCCTAGCAGCAGGTTATAGTTGGCCTTGGCTTCGATCACCATAAACATGGTGGGCCTGCAATTTGAGCCTATTGTCAATTCCAACTGGACCACCCCCGGTGTTTTGCCCACTTTTCCCTCATAATTGGACAGAACCATATTATGGGGCTTGATATCTCCTTCGCGGATCTCTAATCTTTTTAGCATGAAATGGGGTATCAGATTGACTGCAGCACCCCCATCCACTAAAACTTTGTTCACACCATGGACACCCACTTTCGCCCGAATGAAAAGTGGTTTGAGATGGTTCTTCATTGCAGGTTCTGGACGTTCAAAGAACGCATTTTGTTCCTCAACAGCCCCATTGTCCATTACGTAGTAGCACACGGGCCTGTGTTTCATCAAATCTGTGGTGTCTTCCTCCTCATATTCGTTGATTTCGGTTTCCTGCCCAAATTCGCAGGGAAGCACAGACACCACGTTACAGTTCAAGTTAAATGAAGACTCCCCCTCCGATTCGAAGTTATCTGTTATCATATCTTCGTCCTCTTCTGGGCCTGGAGTGTATTCCTCTGGTTCATCTCGTTGGTCTTCAGAGAAAAGCCTCTTATTGACTGGAGGTTTATCTTCAGTTTGATTTTTTGGTTTGTTGGTGCTCGATTCACCTTGTATTTTCGTTGAAGTATCCCCTTTGTTTGCCACAGCTTCTCTCTCAGCCTTTCGAATCCTTTGTTGTCTGCGCCACTGGGATCTTGACATGGGGTTCCTTCCTTTGTAATTCTCTAATCTCACTTCCTCCCTTTTTTGTGTGTTGAATTGCCTCCTGTATGTCACAGCATGGCGTGCATTTCATTCAGCATTCCTCCATCTATCTTTGCCTTTGTCATTTCTGACTTGTAACCATCTATCGGTTGGCACTTCAGCAGGGAGTTTGAAAGTCACTCTTCGAGCAGCTTTGGGGTGAGGGCTATCAGGCCTTCGCTGTTTGTGTCTGCTGTCGAAATGTGGGCCCATCTGGGCAGTTTCTTGATGGTTCCAGCAAGGGGCGAAGGGAATCGTTTCGAAGGCCCTGGCCATGCTTTGGTCATACACAGCAGAACACCTTGGGCAAATCAAACACTTGGTTGCCCCTTTGTAGCAGCAAAAAACAAACTCCAGCAAACTCTCTCCAGCCTTGGGATAGCACCTAAAAAGCTGGTTATCCTGGCGCCAATTGTTGCCAGTTCGAGCCCTCTGTACCCTTTCGAAATTTGCAGCAATTCTTTGGTTGCAGAGGATGCTGCACCTAGGGCACAATATCATGCCTGGATCTCCTTTGTGGCATGTCATGAGATAGTCTTTGAGACTAGCATCTCCAGTGTGATTATCCCCCATTCTGTACTTTTCTTTTTCTAAGTATTTTTCCACTTCCTCCATCTCAGAGCGGGGTCTTTCCATATCCACCATATTTATTTCCACATCCCCCTCTTTAGTTTCGTCATCGCCCCATCCTGTGGGCTTTACATCTTCAATCTGGACCTTCGAACTCTCTGGGCAGAATATTTGACCAGATAGTCAAATTTTCCACTGGGTTCCCCTAGAGTGTCCCATATTTCCTTCTGAGGGGGAATTGGCTGCGTAATTTGGACTTTCTCCAATTCCAACCTCAAGCCCTCAGTGACTTGTGTTAATCCTTCGTTTTGATTCCCTTGGCCTTCAGTAGCCTGGGTTTCTCCTGCAACAGCCACAGGTGCAGCAATCGAAGTGTCTGGCGTATTCTGGATGTCTTCAGTGACTTCCTCGCTGACTTCGACCATCACCCAGTTTTCGACTCCAGTGTCCTTTTCTTCTGTTAGGGCGTCGCTTCGATCAGTTTCCACCATGTTGACCTCTCCAATGCATGCAGGCTCGGAGTAGTTGGTGTCTGCAACGTCCAAAGGATCTTCGTCCACTTTCATCTTCACCTTATCAGCAAACTTTAGTCTGCCATCTTTGATCGCGTTTTGAATCAAGTCCCTGAAAAGAAAACATTGTGAGGTCTTGTGGCCTAGGAAACTATGATATTTGCAAAATCCCCTCTTCTTCCTCTGATCCAAAGGAGGTATTTTGACATTTGATGGCACAATTAGTTGGCCATCCTTGACAAGCAAGTCAAAAATTTCGTCACACTTAGTGACGTCGAAGGTATAAACCTTCTTTGGAAACTTGTCACTTTTCTCATTTTCAACAATATCTTTCCCTTTTGTGGGAACTAACATTTTGCAGGAGTAAGGCGGGGCCTGTTTTAATTCAGCGAGGTCGATTTCGACCTCTTCGAATTCGAATTCAGGATATTCTTCTACTTCCTCAGTCCCAACATAGGAAATCCTTTCTTTCTTACTATTCTTAAAGACTCTGGCTTTTTCGGCCTTTAGTCTTTCGACCTGTCGAACCCTATCGGCTAACTGAGCCATATCCCTCAAATACTGAGTGTCTAGTTTCTTTCGAATAGAATAATCCAAGCCCCCAGCGGCCATTTCGACTAACTCATGTTCAGGCACTACTGTGTAACATCTGGATTTCAACAGCCTAAATCTATTCAAATAATCATCTATGGGTTCGGTGAACTTTCTCTTAACACTGGCCAATTCCTTCAAACTTATTTTCGATTGTCCCATGTAAAATTGTTCATGGAACAATCTCTCTAAAAGAGTCCAAGTGTCAATAGACCCAGGAGGCAACGTGGTAAACCAAGTGAAGGCATTTTTTGTCAAGGAACTTGGGAAGTATTTGATCCTGAGATCTTCATTATTGGCTATATCTTCCGCTTCGGTTAGATATCTCGCTATGTGTTCGACTGTTGACTCATTGGTATCCCCAGTGAACTTTGTAAATTTAGGGACTTTATATCCCCTTGGTAAATCAGTATGCATTATACAATCCAATATAGGAGAAGCGTAATTTGGCCTCCTCATTCCCGTGTTGAGGCCATTCTGGGCCATGATCCTCTCTATCATGGTGGTTAGGTTATTTTCTGCCAAGATGTTATCGTTTCGAATCCTATGAACGACGGCATCGACATCTTGATTTCGACCAACCAAAACAACTCCCCTAGGTTGTTCTTCTCGAAATTCTGGGGCTTCTGGCCTTTCGATCCTTGCCCCTGGTTCCATAACTTCCCTTTGTGGACCCGGGATTATTGGGGCTTCTAACCTTGGTGCTCTGGCCCCTAAGTTAACTTCTTCTCTGGGTGGTCTATGAATTGGGCCGTTAGAAATTTGTTCTATAACAGGCATGTTTGTTCGAAATCCCGCCTGGTTCTGCCTACGCCTTTCTGTCGGAGCAAAGAAATCTGCTATTCGACTCATATTGTCAGCGTTTTCCCTGTTCGTCACAGTCACATTCTGAACTATTGGGGCAAATATTTCCTGCATGGTTTGCGCTAACACCCCTATCATATTGTGGTTGCTGTCATCCATCAATTGCCTAAAAGCCAACTGGTTATCTGTGGTTAGGATAGGCAACGTGCTATAACCCACTGACCCTTGGTTATTTGTCATAAACTGATTAGCCCCAGACCCAGATCCTAGTTGTGGAGATGAATTCGATGTGGAATTGTGTAAACCTGCCATAAAAGATGTTGGAATTCCGTAAGAAGAACTTCTAATTCTATTCCCATAGAAACCGGGTGGTCTAGTTAATGGTGTGGCGAAATGGGATTGTGTCCCTGATGGTGGAACGAATCCCCCAGGGTAGCCCATAGTTCCAGTATTTCCTAAGATCGAACTATTAGTTGATATGCCACTTACTCCATTGGTGGCTATGTTACTGGTTGAAGATGCAACAGACTGTACATTCGAAGGGATTACATTAGATGTTCCGCTCGAAATGGACGCGTTAGTGCCTGTTGCATGTGGGCCACCTTGGTCTCCTTGTTGATTGTCTGAATTAGACATTTTGTCCAAACGTTTTCTTCTGGATAAAGGTTGGTTGCTGTTGGTTATCTTACCACTTCTCAGGTTCATAAAACAGCAAACTTCTTAGGTTCCTACGTTTTTGTAATGGCTACGTCTCGACAATCCTTAATTCTGATATCCAATTATTGGTCCCACCGGGTGTGCCAATTTGTTTCCAGTGATTTCTGGTAAACAACCGCTAGTCTTCCAAACTATCGAATAATCTTTCTTAATGTTATTCAATCTCTCTGGTAACTCACAGGATCGACTAGATTGATCCTAGGACTCCTTGGATACTAAGGTTACTCTCACAATCGAACAATTATTCATGGTTGATATTGTATAAGTGTTTGGCTTACTTCGATCTCTCTCTACGAGTCTAAAAATGTAGTCAAAATGTATATGAAAACTAAGTTATACGAATAAATGCTAATTGTAATGCTGATTGTAGAGACATATAAAACTGCATGAAAAATGAAGTAAATGGTTTCGACTTACAAAACGTTTAACATAAAAGGTTTCTGGAATGTAGAAGTTTAAAATATGCAAAAAGCGTTTAATGCAAGAAATCTGTAAATGATTTTAAGTAAAAGTATGCGCTCGAAGGACAATACTTGAAGGTAAAGGTATGGAAAATGTGACAGTTCTCTGAAATATAAAGTGCTCGAAACATAAAGAAAACAGTAAAACATAAAACTTTGAGGAAAAGACTTCGAAGTGAAAAGACTGTAAATAAGAAAACTTGTAAATGTTGCATGACAAAAAGAATAGAGGAAAGTACTGGAAATGGTAAAAGGTTTTCATTAAGTTAGAAATACATGGTGCTATCATACATACATTTCTCTTGCATTCTTTTCCCTTGCCATGTGGTAGTTTGAATGTTATTGAGTATTTTGTATAACAGATATGACACACCGAAATCCTAATACAAAGACTTCTATTTATACTAATTCGACCCTAACGGTCTCGCTACAGGATTATGCCACGTTTCGAACATGCAAGACAATGCTTCTTTCATCTTTCCACGTGTCCCCAAATGCTCCAACACATAACTTTCAAACTTTGAAAGTCCCGCTTCCATTTGAATTTTAAATGATTTTGGTGTTTCTCTATTTCGAGCGTTCTTCCCAAACACAGCCTCGCTGTTGTTCCGAGACTCCTTTAACTATGTTCCCATAATTGCCGTTCGAAGCTTCACGCTTTGACACCCTTATTCGAAACACTACTTCTGCAACTTCGAAATATGGCGTTTTAATTCCATTTCGATCAGAACGTTTATCTCTTTTGGCTTCCAAATATTATCGAAATCTTCAGCCAACACCAGGAGACTTGTTTAATTCCATGGTAGTATACTTCAGCACCATAATTCCATGGTACTGCCTTATCAGAAGTATAAGGGATTCGCCCAGGAGTAGTAATTATTAGTGGAGCAATCTTTGGTTCGTTGGAAATCCTAATAGGACCTCTTGAATAGTCCCTAATAAAGTGATTTTTTATTTCTATATGCTTAGCCCTAGAATGAAAAATGGGATTTCTAGAGAGACATATGGCATAAGTGTTATCACAGAAGATAGGAATGTTACTCTCAAATATGTTGAAGTCTTCAAGTTGACTTTTCATCCAGAGCATTTGAGTGCTACATTCAGTAGTTGCTATGTATTCAGCTTCTGCTATTGACAATGCTATTGTGGACTGTCTCTTGCTGGTCCATGAGATCAGATTGTCTCCCAGAAACTGGCAGCTTCTAGAAGTGTTTTTACGCTCTACTCTGTCTCCAGCAAAGTCAGCATCACAGTATCCTACTAAGCTGTATTCATTGGATTTTCTATAAAACAAACCCAGATTAGTAGTACCTTTCAGATACTTGAAAATTCACTTAACTGTTGTTAAGTGAGATTCTCTAGGATCTGATTGGTATCTAGCACATAAACAAACACTGAATAAAATATCAGGCCTTGAAGTCAGATAAAGGAGAGAGCCAATCATACCTCTGTAGATTTTATGCTCTACCTTTTTACTTACCTCTTCCTTTTCCAGAATGCACGTGGGAGCATTGGAGTCTTTGAGGGCTTACATTCTGAGAGGTCAAATTTCTTCATAAGTTCTCTGACATATTTGCTCAGATGAATGTAAGTTCCTTCTGGAGTTTGGTTTATCTGAATGCCCAGAAAGAATTTGAGTTCCCCCATTAAGCTCATATCAAACTCTGCATGCATGCACTTAGCAAATTCTCTTCCAAGAGAAGGTTTAGTGGATCCAAAAATGATATCATCTACATAAATCTGACAAACTAAAATGCCATTCTTAAATGTCTTACAGAACAAGGTTGTGTCCACTTTCCCTCTGGTGAATTCCTTTTCTAACAGGAAGTTACTTAGTCTTTCATACCAAGCTCTGGGAGCTTGTTTCAGACCATAGAGTGACTTCTTTAGTTTGAAAACATGTTCTGAGTGTTTGGAATTTTAAAACCCATGAGGTTGGTGCACATATACCTCTTCATCTATGTATCCATCTGATACAGAGTGATGCCATTATTTACAGCAAATGAGATTAAGAGTCTGATAAATTCTAACCTGGAGACTGGAGAAAAGGTTTATGTATAGTATATCCACTCTTGCTGACTATAACCTTGTGCCACCAGTCGTGCTTTGTTTCTGATGACTTCTCCTTGCTCGTTCAGTTTGTTTCTGAACACCCACTTTGTTCCAATGACGTTGAATCCTTTTGGATTGGGAACCAGATCCCATACGTCATTTCTGGTGAACTGATTTAATTCTTCCCGCATTGCCAGAATCCAGTCATTGTCCAGAAGAGCTTCATCAATTGTTGTTGGTTCAATCAGAGAGATCAGTCCCATGAGGGATTCTTCAGAGTTTCTAAATGTTGATCTTGTTCTGATTGGATCATCCTTATTTCCCAGGATCTTATCTTCGGGGTGAGCTATGCTGATTCTGGATAACCTTTTATGGAGTTGATCAACAGAAGGTACATGATCACTTGTAATATTTCTTGCTGAAGTTGTTGGAGCGTCTCTGTTGGGAACTTTTGATGGGTTGTCTTCAGTACCTGTGAATTCAACTTCCATATCTGTAAAAGATTCATTCTACTGTTCCAGAGCCAATGATATTCCCACTTTGGTTTCCTCCAAAGCCCACGTAGCCTCCAGGTTTAAGTTCTAGGCTTTGGAACATATGCTTTCTTCCCGTCATGTATCGAGAGCATCCAGAGTCTAGGTACCATGACTGGTGTTTTAGCCTTGCTGTTATTGATATCTGCTACATATATAATTTTATCCTTAGGTACCCATATCTTTTTGGGTCCGGGTTTGTTAGTTTTACCAAAATTCTAGTTGAATTTTGGTTTGACAGAGTAATCATTACTAGTGTATTTTAGGTTGTGTGTGTGCCCATATGTGAAGTGTTATTTTAGTGGTGTGCGTTTTATGACAAGGTCCATGACTTTTTTAGGTGGAGATACTTTACCTTGGTATCCTATTCCTTTTCTGACATTCCTGCTAACTCCATAGATAATTGAAGCCATCTTGCTTCTATCTATGTTTTTAGCCAGAAACTTCTGAAAACTGTGATCATACTCTTTGATGATCTTATCAGCATTACTGGGAGTCTCTGAGATTATTTCTTTCTGAGAGTTCTGTAAATCGTTTTCTAATTTTGAAATCTTTTCTTTTAGCTCAGAATTCTCTAATCTAAGAATCTCAGTCTTTTAAGAGTCATAGACAAGATCCCTTTTCAGGTTCTTGAATTTGACTTTGATTTGCTGATACCTTTCCAGAATTTTATTCAGACTTTCTGCAAGTTCAGCCTTAGTAAAATTAACAGTGAAATTAGGGAATACCTCTTCTGTGTTTGATTCTGAGTCTGAACCAGAAGCTTCACTGTCTTCTTCCATATTTGCCATGAGAGCTATGTTGGATCTTTCATCATTTGACTCTGAGTCAGGATCAGAGGTGTCTAAATCGTCCCAAGTTTCCATGAGGCTTTTCTTCTTCTCCTTGAAGAACTTCTTTTTGGGCTTCTCCTTCTGAAGCCTTGGACAATCACTTTTGTAGTGCCCTTGCTCATTGCACTCATAGAAGATGATGTCCTTGTTATTTGACTTTCTGTGTCCTGAGGAACCTTCAGATCTTCTGTGTCCAGACGAGGACTCAGACTTTCTGTATCTCGAGGAGGATTCATTTTTATGCTCTGATCTTCTCGGGTTTCTGAATTTCCTTTGTCTCTGCTTCCACAGTTGATTGACCCTTCTGGAGAGAAGAGACAATTCATCTTCTTCTAATAAGGATCCATCAGAGGTTTCTTCCATAGCCTACAAAACCTTAGAATCATATTTTTTGTTAGATTTTAATGCTAGAGGCTTACCTTGCTTTTGAGGCTCATCTTCTTCTAGCTCTATCTCGTGACTTCTGAGGGAGCTGACAAGTTCCTTTAGAGATATCTTGTTGAGATCTTTAGCTAGCTTAAGTGCAGTGACCATTGGCCTCCATTGCTTGGGTAGACTTCTGATGATCTTCTTTACGTGATCAGCAATAGAATATCCTTTGTCAAGAACCTTCAGCCCATCAACAAGAATCTGGAATCTTGAGAACATTGATTCTATAGATTCACTGTCTTCCATCTTGAATGCTTCATATTTCTTAATGAGCGCAAGGGCCTTGGTTTATTTGATTTGTATGTTGCCTTCATGTGTCATTCTCAGAGAGTCAAACATGTTTTTGGCTGTCTCTCTATTTGAGATTTTCTCATATTCTGAGTATGAGATAGCACTGAGAAGTATTGTTCTGGCTTTATGATGGTTTCTGAAATCACGTTTTTGCTGGTCAAACACCCTTTTTCTGTCTATCTTTTGACCACTTTCATCCATTGGATGTGTGTATCCATCAATTACCATATCCCATAGATCAACATCATGAGCCAAAAAGAAGCTCTCAATTTTGTCTTTCCAGTAGTCAAAATTTTCTCCATCAAAGACTGGAGGTTTGCCGCTGATTCTGTCCTTGTCCTCATGATAGTCATTGTTGATGTTTTGGCTTGGTCCCACCATAGTGTTTTTCTAAAGCTTGGATCTTGTACTGACACGGTTAAGTGTATGAACTCAGAACCAGGCGCTCTGATTTCAATTAAAGAAGTCAAAAACACAAGAAGGGGGCGTTGAATTGAAACTTAAAATCAAAAGCGCGGTAGACACGATATTTTTATCCTGGTTCGTTTGATCTCAAACTACTCCAGTCCACCCGCCAAGGTGATTTCGCCTCTCTCCAATGAGGACTTAATTCACTAATCAAAAACTAATTACAACACTACTTTGAAAACTGCCAAAGTCTTCTTGAGTACAACCACAACCCGGTTAATCTCAAGGAAAACTAGCTTAATCAAGATAAAAGACTATACTATATATTGTTTTTTTTCCTTACAAAAACTGTATCACAACTGTGATATTTTGCACAATTTTCAGCGTATATATGAATATGTAAGATTGCAGCGTTTTACAGGTATGTTGCAGTAGTAAAAAAATTGTAAACGATTTATCCTCTAAGCTTGTTTATATAGGCATGAAAATCATGTCCAACATAAAGCGTGATAATGGACATTCAATGTTGTTTCCATATTGAGAAGATTCTTGTCTGAATGAAGCCGTTGCATATGATGTTGTCTTGATTGAATAGTAATGCTTCAGAACTTAGAATCTTGCATGCTGCAATTGCTTCAGAATATTGATGACTCAAAGATGTGAGGATCTGATGGTATATGAACCTTCTATTCAGAATCAGAGTATTCTTCACTTTAGCGCGGGTTCTGATCATCATTTTTCAGCGCAAATTATGATTACCTCAGCTTGAAAGCTTTCGTAGCTTAATTTCTGATGTTGTTTCGGTCAGAACTTCTGCATACAAAATAACACAAATTTAAAGTGCATATTTGTTCTTTGTGTTTGTTATCATCAAAACTCTAATTAAGGGTGGTAGAATCAAAATATGTTCTAACAAAAGCCATTCAAGAAATGCCAATTCCTCGTACTGAGAAGGAAGTCAGAGATTTCTTGGGATGATTGAACTATATTGCTAGATTTATTTCTCATTTGATTGCTACTTGTGAGTCGACCTTCAAGTTTACTAAGAAAGATCAGTTAGTGAAGTGAAACAACGAATGCCGAACAGCCTTCGACAAAATCAAGAAGTACCTCCAAGAACCTCCGACTCGGATGCCACCGGTTGAAGGAAGACTTTTGATCATGTACTTAACAATATTAGAGAACTCAATGGGGTGTGTACTGGGCCAACATGACGAGTCTGGTCGAAAAGAGTATGCAATATACTACCTTAGCAAAAAGTTTACTGATTGTGAAATGAGATACTCATTGCTCGAGAAAACTTACTACGCTTTGGCATGGGTTGCTCACCGACTAAGATAGTATATGTTGACTCATACTACCTTGTTCATCTATAAAATGGATCCCATAAAATACATATTCAAGAAACCCGCTCTCTTCAGAAGAATAGCCCGATGGAAAATGGTCTTGACAGAATACAACATTCAGTACACCACTCAGAAGGCAATCAAAGGAAGTGTACCGGTAGATCATTTGGCTCATCAAGCCATAGAAGACTATCAATCTATGAATTTCGAGTTCCCGGATGAGAACATTATCCTACTTACAGATTGTGAAGAACCTGGACCGTATGAAGGACCCGAGCCAGGATCCCGATGGACTATGGTTTTTGATGGAGCTTCCAACACACTTGGTAATGGAATCAGTGTTATAATTATCTCTCCCAAGGGTTACCATACACCCTTCATTGCCATACTTTGCTTTGAGTGTACCAATAATATGGTCGGATATGAAGCGTGCATCATGGATATCAAAGCTACAATTGATATGAGAATCAAGTTCTTGAGTGTATACGGGGACTCAACCTTGGTAATCAGTCAGATTAAGGGAGAATGGGATACGAAGCATCCAAATTTCATTCCTTATAGGGAGCATGTATTGACATTAAGTTCATACTTCAAGGAAATCACTTTTGAACATGTTCAACAAGAAGAGAATCAGTTGGCAGACACCTTGGCAACCATGTCATTTATGGTCAAAGTCAGATGGGACAATGAGGCTCCTCAAATTACTATTAAGAGACTAGATGAACTGGCACATTGCTATAAAGTTGTTACTGACGGAGTAGAGGAAAAGCCTTGGTTTCATGAAGTAAATAGATACCTCAAGGATCAAGAATACCCATAGGGGGCGTCTACTAATGACAAGAAATTTCTATGGAGGTTCTCTGCTAAGTTCTTCCTGAGCAACAGAAATTTGTACAAACGCAACCATGATTCGACTATGCTTTATTGTGTGGACAAGAAGGAAGCTGAGAGAATTATGGAAGATATGCGTGAAGGTATCTTTGGTACTCATTCCAGTGGGAACACGATGGCTAAGAAGATTATGAGAGCAGGTTATTATTGGTTGACTATGGAAACTGATTGCCATCACCACTCCAGAACTTGTCACGAATGCCAGATCTATGCTGACAAAGTACATGGGCCACCGGTTCCTCTGAATGTCTTGACTGATCCTTGGCCGTTTGCAATGTGGGAAATTGACATGATTGGAGAGATTAAACCTACTACTTCTAATGGATACCGCTTCATCCTCGTCGTTATTGATTACTTCCCAAAGTAGGTTGAAGCAGCCTCGTTTTCCTCTGTTACAAAGAATGTAGTGGCCTGATTCATTAAGCATAACCTCAGTTGCCAGTATGGCATCCCCGAAAGGATTATCACGGACGATGGTACTAATCTTAACAATACTATGATCATGGAACTCTGCATGCAGTTCAAGATTAAGCAGCATAATTATTCTCCGTATCGACCAAAAATGAATGGTGCAGTCGAAGCCGCCAATAAGAACATCAAGAAGATTATATAAAAAATGAAAGTGACGTATAAAGATTGGCACGAGATGTTTCCATTTTCTCTTCATCACTATCGCACTTCAGTACGGACGTCAACTAGGGAAACCCCATTCTCTCTAGTCTACGGTATGGAAGTTGTCCTACCTATCAAAGTCCAGATTCCTTCTCTAAGGATCATGAAAGACGCAGATTTAGTTGAAGATGGGTGGATTAAGACCAGTCTGGACCAGATAAATCTGATTGACAAGAAGAGACTTGCGGTTGTTTGCCATGGTCAGATGTACCAGAAGCGTATGATCAAAGCCTTCAATAGGAAAGTAAAGCATCAGGTATATCAGGCTGGAGACTTGGTAATAAAGTGCATCATCCTTCCACAAGGTGATCCCAGGGGAAAATGGACTCCCACCTACGAAGGGCCATTTGTAATCAAGAAGATATTTTATGGCGGTGCTATGATACTTACCACCATGGACGGTGAAGATTTTCTGCACCCTATAAACGAGGACATAGTAAAAAAATAATATGCCTAAAAGGGTCCCACTAGGTTGACTAGCCTAAGAAAAAATGAGGGAATCCCGATGAACCAAAAGGGTTCGAGAAAAAGTTAGGTATATATATAAAGATTGTACATCCGGAAAGTCGAAAACCTGAAAAGGCGACTTGGGCAAAAAAGGGTATCCTAGTGGGCTGAAAAACCGAAAGGGAGGTCCAGGAAAAAGTTAGGGGTTAAAGCGTAGGACTATGTCTCATTGGATCACCTACATACATCAAGCTTTGTTACCAATGTCAAGTTTGAATGGTACAAGATCAATTCAATCAGCTTATTCTGACGGCAAGGGATGAGATGCTCGAAGACATAGGGGAAATAACAGAGTTGAAGCTCGATGGGGTCATTTACACATAGCTATATGTTTTGTTTTTACTATGTACTCTTTTCATTTCATGACGATTTCCTCTTACTAGGATTTATGTCTCTATGTACAAAACTGCACGTTTATAGGCAAATTTTCAATACAATTATCAATACAAGTTTGAAATTCAAATTTTGTTTTACATTTTATGTTTTGTTTGCAAAAATGTCCAATGACTAAATTGAATGAACATATGCATGTGAATATGATTACTGTTAACAAATATATGCACAAAAACAAGAATAAGCATTTATTAAAGACTCTAGGAGTTGGGATAATGTTTGAGTTACCCAGAAATCTCCACAAGGAAATCCCCGCAGAGCTACCTACACAAGCTCATCCTCGACGAAGTTACATTCCTCGGCAAGCCTAATATGCCTTCAGACAGGAATTGGGGCATCTTCCAACTATTAATATAACCATACTCCCCAGCAGATCTCCTAGGGGATAAAGAAGTTTGATCATTTCTCCCGCATATAGTGGAAACTTCCCCTGCACAGCCTACAAAATTCTAATCCTCATTAGAGATTATGTCCCCAACACAGTTCACGGGAATTCAATCCTCCAGCAGAGTTTTCTCCAACACTATCCCCTGCAGAATTCTCTTCTCCAGTAGGGCTCATTTCCTCAACGGATTTTATTTCTCCAATACCATAAAACCCCCTGCATAATCCTCTTCTCTAGCAGGGTTTATTTCCCCAGTAGGTTTTATTTCTCCAACAAAGTTTATTTCTCTGATTACTGCAAATCCCCAGCAAGACTCTCTTCTCCGTCAAGGTATATCCAATGTTGTTATCCCCAGAGAGTTGTTATAGAATCTGAAATCGGGCTAGATATCATCTAAATTTGTCCTCCCCAGAAGAGTTGGTATCTATATCAGAAACTCGGCCAGACAGCACCTCAGAAGGTTATCCATCTTGTTGTACCCCAAAATTTGCACTCCCATTTTCTCAACATTTTCTCATCACAAGACCTTTGGAGCTCAAGATCAAGTTAGGGTTTGCTCTGCTCAAGACTCCTCCTTGCACTGTTGACCCAAATTAGGGTTTGTGTTTGCACAAAGATGTTTTGACCCAAAAGGCCCAAAGTGACTTCCATGCTTCTTATTAGACTCACAAGTTTATCCATACCAAGTTTCAAGCCTTGATTCCAATCTTTGCCCAGTCAATTGGACAGTTGACCTAGAAATTAGCTGTATTAGGGAAAAAGTCAACTGTGGTCAATTGACAGTCAAACCTCATGATTTTTGACCCACATCAACATTATGAACTCATATGAACCATTTGGTCAAGTTTGGATCACAATTCCATAAGAAATTTGATCAGATCACCAAAAGGGCAAAATTGTCATTTTTAGGGTTTTGACTGCACAAAGGCAATTTTTGACTGTTTGACCTAGCCAATGGCAAACCAACCTCACATATGGACTCAAGTACCCAATGGAATTATCTTGAAATGTTCAACAAATTCAAAAGATCCCAAATGTACAAGATTGACAGATGAATTTTCCAGTCAATTGATCAATTTTTGACTGTATACTGAAAAGTCAAACTTTGACTTTTTGGTCAAAATCAAGTGTCAAGATTCATTTTTCATCAAAACATGTCAAATTATGAAGCTTGTTCATCAAGAAATCAAAAATCACAAATTAGGGTTTGAAATGAAGAAATTTCATAACTTAGAATTTTTCTAAGTTATGAAAATTCCTAATTTTTTCCTAACTTTGTCCCATTTTTCATCAAGATACATTTGGATTCAAGGAAAACACAAAACATGAAAGTTGTAGTCCATTGCAAAATCTACAACTTTGATTCACACATTTTCCTCAAAAGAAGCTTGTAGCTCAAGTTACAATTTTTGGAACAAGGGTGCAAAACATTCTTAACTTAGAAAAATTTTGACCTATTTTAGGCAGGATTTTTGCCTAACTTCATGGCCACTTTTCACATGCTTCCACTTGGAATTTCAATTTCCATTACAAATATGGATTGTATTACACATTCCAAGCTTTCCAAAATGTCCAAGAACTCATCAAACAACCTTGTGGTTAGGGAGAATCGAATTTGGCAATATGGGCAAAAGTCATTTTGTTCATGAGCCATTTCCATGTTCATAACTTGTGCATTTTCAAACTCAGCATATGCAAGCTACATTAAAGGCCTCTAAACTCATTTACACTCAAAAATTAAATGCTAATCCATTATGTTCTAGCTTTGTTTTGTTCATATAGTCATTACACAAAGAATTAAGCCTTAATTGGAAAAAGCAATTTATCCATTTTTGTAAAGTTACACTTTATGTCAAATTTGCAATCCAAGGGGTACAATGCATATCTTTGGACACAAGATTCATGGAGATATCACACTGATCAAGAGGGATTGAGGCAGCATACTTGAGGGGCCTAGGAAAGCTTGTAAACCAACTTGGCATTTTTTACTTACATTGGAAGCAACTTTGCAAATACAATACAATCTCACATTTCTGCCAAGAGAAGCTTAGACAAACTTGTTGAACACATTCCAAACATCATAACTGAGCTAAGGCACGAGGTAACCACCTTCCAAACCTCATCATTCATCAAAACACCATCCTACTGCAAAAAATAGAGTCCCTTCTGCAGTTGGACTTCTACAACTCAATCCATTTGTGCGCCTTGGCCAAAACCACTTCATACACACTCCATAGCATCCATACAAACTATCCCAAGCCCTAGCTTCAGACTGTAACACCTCTAACCAACTTCACCATTTTCACTTTTTCTGTTTTGCAGGTTGACTCCTATAGCTCGATTCATTTAGTTTCAAAGCAAGTTAAAGGTTGGATAAGCATCCCTGAGCTTCAAGAAGTTGTACAAGTCCTCACATTGCCTTGAAAGTGTCTCCATTGTCAGACACGATCCAAGCTGAACAGGTAAGTTCATGGACTTCTATCTCTCAATCTAGGAAGAGTTAGCTTTAGGTTTATGAAAAATGCTCTACTCAGGGCCCTGAAGCTACACATATAATTACTTTCCATTTATATTGCATATGCTGAGAGAATTTGGAACCTGAACATTAGAAAAAACATAGGTCAAGAATTAGGGATGGAGAAATTCTCTCTCATTTCTGAGAGTTAAGTCAAGTTTTTTATATGTCTGGATTCGTCTCTTGATGCTCTACATTTTTTGTGTTATGAGTTTTGCTTGAAAGTCCAGGAATCAGGAGTTAGGAAACGCGTGTTGTTGTTGTTCAAACAAGTCTGGAGGTTGAAGACAACCCCTCTTGGGCTAGGCCTGAGTTTGATTTTCTTTTTGCACCACATTCTCACACATGCACCCCCTTGGCCCATTGTATTTTATTTTCATTATTTTTGACTTTTGATTTTTGTTTCTGAATTATTTATTTTTGTCAAAGCATAAAAAATATTAAAAATATTTTTCTCACATTTTTTTGCATTTTTTGACATTTATTTTGTTTCATTTAGTTTTATATGTAAATAAACATATAATATACTTTTATTTAAAAATACTAAAATAGTACCAATACATTTTTATTTTCTAATTTTATTTTATTTTATCTTTTGAAAACATTTCCTAAAAAATATACTTTTTTTGTAAATATTAAATATTTTATCTTTTGTACATATTTAATATATTTAATAAATAATATAAATACTTATATATTTATTAGTACATTTAGGTTAAAAACATAAAAAATAATACATTTTTATTTTTATTAATATTTGACTTAAAAATCATTTTTTTACAATATACTTTCTTTTTATTTATTTTTTTTGTACATAATTAATAAATTTTGCATATATTAAATAATAAACATTTTTATTTAGCAAATTAGAGTTTTCCCTAAAACATCAAAAATACCAAAAAATTAAACCTTTTTATTTTTGTTTATTTTTCACATGAAAAACACTTTTTACATACATATAAAAACCATTTTTTGCATCTTGCATATTTTTTGTATTTTATTAAATTATTGTGCAATTAATAATTTGTATAATTCAATTTGGATGTAATAGCTTAGGTTTTAATTTCTTGCTAAAATATCCCCATTTGAACATTTGTACCCCCCATCCCATATTTGTGTTGTAATAACTTAGGACCTTTAAATTCCGCATTTAAAAGCTTTCTAAATATGCCATGATAGAATTAGGGTTTGTACGCAAAAAATCAACCAAAACAAATAGCTTGACCTAATTCTAAGATAAAACCTGAAAATGAACAAACACCAACCACACTTGCACCCCTTAGGGTTACTCCACTTGTTGCCTTCAATAATGGGCCATATTGCATGTTAGGTGTCTTTGGCAAAACAAAACAATATCAAATGATCATAGTCCCTCGATGACGCTTTCGAAAGTTGCCTAAAAATGATCAAGTCTCTTAAAAGAAAAAGTTGCCAAAGACACTTGGCACCATTGCAATCATGGTCTAAACGATGACCCGCGCCCGTCCCGTTCACATCCTAACACAAGATTGTCCACCAAATACAATGGTGGAACAAAATTGTTAAAAGTTTAAAACATAGCAAAGATCTTTGAGAAACTTAGAGTAGACAGACTCTTGGTTACTTGCCAACTTGCAAAACAAAAACACTTGCCTATTTTCAAAACACACATCACAACACACTTTCAAAAAACAACTTTTAAAAACATTGAAAACTTTTCAAAAGACATACATCTTTGTATACATCCCAACATGGATCATTACAAAGGTTGCCACCACATTGGCCTCTTTTCAAAACATTTTCAAAATCCACACGCAAAGCACCATTTCAAACAATTGAAAATCTAGGCAAGTTGATCTAAGCAAGTAACTAAGAGCTCATGGATAACCATGGATAGAAAGGGTGCTAATACCTTCCCTTTCTATAATCTACTCCCCGAACCCAAGAAAATATCTCAAAGGTCTTTCCTGTGCTTTTTGATCTTTCCTTAGGATAAAATAAAAAGTCGGTGGCGACTCTTGCTAAACTGAAACATTTGTGAACACAAACGCAAACCTCAAGTCAGTTCTCTCACCGTATCACACATCTCTTTCATCCTCAGTTGGGGTATATAAGAACTAAATTCCCTAATATATCGATGAACGATCAATGTTCCTGAACTCTTCTATCCCCCAAGAAGAGGTCAAACATTCCCAGTGGAGTATCCTCAAAACAAAAATATGAATTCACAGTGGAGATATTCTAAATAATATTGAAGATTCATATTCTTCATTCCCAGCAACAATCAGGGATTTATTTTCCCCAGTCAAAGATGTTATACAAAGATACTGATACGCTTCAATGACATCTTACATCCATACATCATTTACAAGTATCATTGAATATGAATGCGAAATGCATATAGAACACCCTCATTTACCTTGAGAACAACATTACGCAGTGTATTACATACATCATGACATTGCATAAAAATGAACTTTGTCTTTTCAGGTAAAAGTCTACAAACAGACGAATATCATCGGCAATTTTCAAAACAAGCCAAAGATTAATTCCCAAAATAGGACGGGACAACTATCTATATGACCAGGTCCAAGATTAATTCCCTAAACAAGACGGGGAAACTATTTGTACGACCAGGCGATATGAAGTCTCGAAACAGGACGGGTTCGTCAACAAAAAGCAGGTCAAAGATTAATTCCCGAAACAGGACGGGGAAACTATCTATATGACCAGGAAAAAATTAATTCCTAAAATCGGATGGGGCAACTATCTTTATAACTAGGAAAAGCTTAACTCTAGAAACGGGACGGGGAAACTATCAACATGACCAGGTGGTTTGAATTCCCGAAACAGGACGAGTTTACCAACACAAATAGATTTTAGACCAATTCTCGAAGCAGGAGGGACGACTATCTACATGACAAGTATTTCCCTCAGATACTAAATCTTACAAGCAGTTACTTAAGAACTCTCCCTAAAGACTCGTCTTGAAAGACGTTCTTTAAATACAGTCGAGAGTAGACTCATTTTGATACTTCTATCAACATTCACTTTGCATGGCATCTGTAAGCCCATCTCTAATGATGTTTTGTCACCCCTCCAAGCAATATTATCAACCAACGGTGTTACTTTCTGCAAATGCGAGTGAAAATTTATGGCCACTTAAGTGTTCAATCCTCCTCCACCTTCAAATCATGAATGGCGGAAATTCCAATCTAACTCCTCAAGTTTTAGAAGATTTGTAAGATTAAGATTGCGCCTAAGAGGGGGGGTGAATTAGGTGATGGTCGATTTTTGACTTATTTTATACTTTCTGGTTTTGATTTAGTGCTTTGAAAACTGTAAAGTGCAGAAAGTAAAGAGACACGGAGAATTATCCTGGTTCCTTCCACAACCCGGAAGTACGTCCAGTCCCCTTGCAAACACGCAAGAGATTTTACTATATTGTTAGAACTTTTACAAGACTCTTCCTAGTCTTATCCACTAAAGAACCTAACAAATAACCAAGAACACCCTCTTGGATTTCCAATAAGTCTAATGAGAACAATCCTCTCAAAAGATACCTCTTGTTTCCAATAATGGACAACAAGGAACAAAAGTAATCTAATACTTAATTCCAACAATCCTGGAAATAAGTTACACTTTGTATGTTTTTATGAAGTATGATTTCTTGAAGTTTCTTCTTTCTTCTCTTGTAAGCAATTCAAACTGTAACACAATGGTTAGATAATGCTCAAAGATTTCTGTTCTTTATATGTGTGAAAGTGCAGAAAATCTTTGTTCTTAAAAGTTAAGAAATATGAAGTTTGAATATTTTACAAAGTTCAGATTTTATTGCAAGAGAAGAGATGTTTTTGATTTGAAAATATTTTGCAATATATAGTAATCAAGATACCTTTCCAGAAGGACACTTTTCTGTTTGAAAAACTTGACAAGATGCAATGTTTGATCATGCAACTATTGGAGAAAAGGTATGAAGGATATCTTGAAACCATTTCAGATTTTTCAAAATTTTCAATGTGCAAATCGATTAACATAACATGCAAATCGATTGCACGTGTTTGTAACGTTCAGAATTTCAAAAAGTTTGAAGTGTAAATCGATTAGCATGTTGTGTCAATCGATTTACATGTGTTAAAAAATCAGTTTGTTCTGTGATCAATCGATTTACACAACATGTCAATCGATTGCTGGCAGGAGCAAACAGTTTTTGAAAAAGCATGTGTAAATCGATTTACACAAGATGTTAATCGATTTACAGCAGAGAAAAACTTAAAAATTGTTTTGAAATATAATTGAAGTGATGTGGCAAGTGTGTATATCATTTTTGAGCATTTCTAATCAATGTAGTTTAATTGAGAATTGATATACTTGATTGCTTGCCAAGTTCCTTGAAGCTTTGAGTGAATGATGCTTTAAGATGATTTCCACTTCTTTTCCTTCTTTCCATAATGCTTGTTTGTCTTTCATCAAACTAGCTTGTTTGTCTTTCATCAAAACTAAAGTTGAGTTGAGGCTTGAGATTACATTCTCCCCCTTTTTGATGATGACAAACCATTTTCCTTTATGTGTTGATCAGAATTTGAGCAAAAGGTGTTTTCTCCCCCTGAGAAGATTTCTCCCCCTATGGAGAAAAAGCTTTGAAAGTTTGCTCTGTAAAGACAATGAAAACAAACAACCATAAAGTGCTATTACATCCTTCTCCCCCTTTGACATTATCAAAAAGAAGGGAAAGATGCAACAAGAGAGTATACCAGAAAGAAATGTATAGGAACATGAATGAAAAACACAAAACTTTCAAAATTATCGAACAAAGTTTTAAGAACACAATACATAAGATGAACAGAATAAAACAAGACAAAATCCATAATGATACTTATACTAAGAATTTAAGAACATTGATCAAGAACATTTTAAAAAGGTCCTTGATAAGGAAATTGTTGTTGAAGAGGTGGTTCGGTGTATTGAGGAGGCGGAGGTGCAGGATTGGTTGGGTCGTATGTAGGGATATGAAGATGTGAATAAAGATATGAAAATTGTTGGTTCACATCGTTCTGAAAAGCATCTATCCGAGATGAGGTAGAGTCAGTTATCTCCGTCCATCGAGCATTGATGTTAGAATTCAGAGAAGCAAACTGTTGCGTCATGAAATCCATAACATCTTGATTTGTGGGACCAGAAGCAGCAGCAGGAGGAACTTCATGGTCTTCTTCATCTGCATTATGACCTTCATCGCCGACCACATCTTCTCCAATGTAAGTTATGGTTTTTGCTTCAGCATTGAAATGAACACCCATCCTTGAATCAACATTTTTGATGGAGATCCTAGTGGAGATTGGATCCATTTCAATTCGCTCAAATCCAGTGAAATCTATATCATAAGCTTCCATAATCCTTGTAATGAAATATGCATATGGTAGAAAGGTGGCCCTTGCGGCAACTTTCAGCATATGCATCACAATCAATTTTGCCCAATTGACCGGGATTCCATTTTTCCTTGCATAGATGATTTGAAGCTCTAGGTCGGTCACCGTACAATGATTCCCTGCTCTAGGAAACAAAATATATACCAGAAAGTAGTGAAACAACCTATCATCAATATGGAAATTTCCAGCACTCCATGTGTCCCTAGCTGGAGTAAC
This sequence comes from Vicia faba, assembly GCA_948472305.1. Lineage (NCBI taxonomy): Eukaryota > Viridiplantae > Streptophyta > Magnoliopsida > Fabales > Fabaceae > Vicia > Vicia faba. Next base: position 147,344 of record CATIWC010002868.1, on the reverse strand, counting down.
CCCGCCAAGGCTGCGAATCCGCTTGGCACGGTATTCAGATTCAGATAACCTTCCAATGCTATAGAAAAATTCTCGCTTCTGATAGTTTTCCCAAGCAGCATCTTCTGGATCATAGAGGGTACTTCCAGAATATGGAATGTTCAAGATTCTGCCAAGAGTTTTGGAATACAGAGGGATTCTTTTTCCAAGGACATATGTATAACATTTGTTGTTGTCATAGCACATGTTGCTGTAGAAAATTTTAACCAGATCCGGGTAATAGAAACCATGTGAGGATATTAATGGTTCTAACCCATAAGCAATGAAATCTCTTTGAAATGAGAAGCATTCATCTGGAAAAGTGGATAACATACCAAACTTTGGAGTAGAGACGATTTTCTTTTGAAAATGCTTGAGGAATCTGTCCCGCTGTGGATCCGAGAGGTACTCGAGCACAGAGTTTTCAGATGTTGACGAAGCTGGCTTCTTTCCTTTCTCTGAGGCAGAGGCTTTTCTCTTGGGAGCCATGGATCTTGTTAGGGTTTTGAAAAGAGAGATATAGAGTTCTTTTGTGTTGTTATGTGAGAGAGTGTGTTGGTGTTATGAGATAGTGAGGGAGTTTTGGTGAGATTAAATAGTATAGTAGGGTAAGTGAGGTTTTATGAGGCTTTAATTTTGTAATTTGGTCAAGGTTTCATTTGATTGGGCAATAGAAAGGTGGGAGGTTGAGAGACAATGAATGTTTGACCAATGTATTAAAAGCTCATTATAAGTATCACATGTTAAAACAAAAGACATTGCATAGAGAAAATACATAAAAAATGCTTCAGATTCTGTGGTAAATCGATTTACCCCTTGGTTAAATCGATTTACACAGAACATTTTTCATAAAAAGTAATTTTCGTTCAGTGGTAAATCGATTTACATATTGTGTAAATCGATTTACACACAAGATTTTATTAAAAAACTGATTTGCTTCAGTAGTAAATCGATTGACATATTGTGTAAATCGATTTACACAGAAGATTTTATTAAAAGAAATGATTTGCTTCAGTGGTAAATCGATTGACATATGGTGTAAATCGATTTACTTAAAGAGAAAATTTAAAAAATCATTATTTTTAACATTTGAAACAATGTCTAACCACATATATATGTACATTAGGGTATAGTTAAGGATTGAGTGCACCTTAAATATCTTGTTCATCGAGGATTCCAAGTTCACGACGAATTTTGAAAAATGCATCCTTTGCAAGTGGTTTTGTGAAGATGTCCGCGAGTTGATTTTGAGTGTCCACAAATGTGATCTCGACATCTCCTTTGAGTACATGGTCTCGGATAAAATGATGTCTGATGTCAATGTGTTTCGTCCGGGAATGCATAACTGGATTTTTCGTAATATTGATCGCGCTTGTGTTATCACATCGAAGAGGAATGCATCCAAGGTTTACTCCATAGTCAAGTAATTGTTGTTTTAGCCAAAGAATTTGAGCGCATCCACTTCCAGCCGCAATGTATTCTGCTTCGGCAGTGATGAGAGCTACGCTTGCTTGCTTTTTGCATGACCATGAAACCAAGGCATTTCCAAGAATGTGACATGTTCCACTTGTACTTTTGCGATCAGTTTTGCAACCTGCATAGTCAGCATCAGAATAACCAACTAGATTGCACATACTACCTTTTGGATACCATAATCCGACGTTGGTTGTTCCTTTGAGATATTTTATTATGCGCTTGACTGCTGCAAGGTGAGACTCTTTAGGATTGGCTTGATATCTTGCACATAGGCAAACGCTGAACATAATGTCAGGTCTACTTGCTGTTAAATAAAGGAGTGAGCCAATCATTCCACGATACTTAGTTATGTCAATAGAATTTCCTGATTCATCTGGGTCAAGATAGGTGCCAGATCCCATAGGAATTGCACTTTCTTTGCTACTTTCCATCTCAAACTTCTTTATAAGGTCTTTGCAATATTTTGATTGGTTCACGAAAATACCATGTTTGAGTTGCTTAATTTGAAGACCAAGAAAGAAATTCAATCTTCCCATCATAGACATCTCAAACTCTCCTTGCATCATAGACGAAAATTCCTTGCACATATTTTGGTTAGTTGAACCGAAAACAATATCATCTACATAGATTTGTACAAGTAAGGTATGATGATTAACATTTTTTATGAAGAGAGTGGTATCAACTTTACCCTTTACAAACCCTTTTTCACATAGGAATGCGCTTAGTCTGTCATACCAAGCCCTTGGTGCTTGCTTCAGCCCATAGAGAGCTTTCTTCAGTTTGAAGACATGATTAGGATGTTTGAAGTCTTCAAATCCGGGAGGTTGCTTTACATAGACTTCTTCATTTATGAATCCGTTGAGAAATGCGCTTTTTACATCCATTTGAAAAAGTTCAAAGTCCAATGAGCATGCATATGCAAGTAATAGTCTTATTGCTTCCAAACGTGCTACCGGAGCAAAAGTTTCTTCCAAATCAATTCCTTCCTCTTGGTTGTATCCTTGAGCAACTAGTCTTGCCTTGTTTCGAGTAATTATTCCATTTTCATCCATCTTGTTTTTGAAAACCCATTTGGTTCCAATGATACGTTTATTTCCTGGATTAGGAACAAGTTCCCAAACTTCATTCCGCTCGAATTGGTTTAACTCTTCTTGCATGGCAAGGATCCATTGATCATCTTCTAGTGCTTGAGCCACTTTAGTAGGTTCAACTTGAGATACAAACACCATATTTAAGCATGCATCCTTAAGATTTAGCCGAGTAGATACTCCTTTGCTAATATCTCCAATTATATTGTCAATTGGATGATCACGATGAGTTCTCCATTCTTGAGGAAGATCATCATCATTTTCATTTTGATGTGAAAGTTCATGTGTTTGTTCCGGATTGACAATTTTGCCATCTCCGCAAGAAATCTCATGAGATAGATCTATAGAATCATCATCATCACAAATAGCAACTTCCTCCTTGGAGGTGTTAGATTCATCAAAAGAAACATGCATTGATTCTTCTATAGTTAAAGTTATTTTATTGTAAATTCTAAAAGCTTTGCTAGAAAGGGAGTAACCAAGAAAGATACCTTCATCCGATTTTTCATCGAACTTACCGAGATTGTCTTTGTCGTTGTTAAGGACAAAACATTTGCACCCGAAAATATGAAAGTGAGAGATATTTGGTTTTCTTCCTTTGTAGATCTCATATGGAGTTTTCTTTAGTATAGGTCTTATGATCACGCGATTGCTTACATAACATGCCGTGCTTACCGCATCCGCCCAAAAATATTTAGGCAAACTTGAGTCACTTAGCATGGTTCTAGCAAGTTCCACCAAAGACCTATTTTTCCTTTCAACTACTCCATTTTGTTGTGGAGTTCTTGGTGCTGAAAAATTGTGGAAGATCCCATTTTCTTCACAAAATTCTTCAAATAGACTGTTTTGGAACTCTCCACCGTGATCACTTCGGATTGATGTTATCTTTGATGACTTCTCATTTTGAACTTGTTTTGCATATCTCTTGAATGCCTTGAATGCTTCATTCTTGTGCACTAAAAACAAAGTCCAAGTGAAACGGGAAAAATCATCTACAATAACTAATGCATAAATGTTACCTCCGAAGCTTCTTGTTCTAGATGGACCAAAAAGATCCATGTGCAACAATTGAAGTGGTCTTGTTGTTGAAACCACATTCTTTGGTTTGAAAGTTGATTTGGTCTGTTTGCCCTTTTGGCATGCACTACATAATTTGTCTTTGATGAACTTCATCTTTGGTAGACCAATAACTAAGTCATGCTTAACCAATTTGTTCAAGTGCTCCATGTGAATGTGAGCAATCCTCTTATGCCATAACCAAGCGTCATTGTTGTTTACCATAAGACATTGTACCTTCATAGACAAATCATCTAGAGTAATCACAAAAATATTGTTAGATCTTATACCTTTGAGTTTTACCTCATTGGTTGCCTCATCCATAATAAGGCATTCTTCTTTGTTGAATTTGATCTTGAACCCTCTATCGCATAGTTGACTTATGCTAAGAAGGTTGTGCTTTAATCCTTCAACATAGAGAACATCCTCAATTTGAATGGATGGAGGTGTGCCAACTATTCCAACGCCAAGAATCTTTCCTTTGGTGTTGTCTCCATAGGTGACATACCCTTTGGCTTTATGTACTAGATATGAAAATTGGTGTACATCTCCTGTCATATGCTTTGAACATCCACTATCAAGATACCAAACATTTGAAGTGGATTTCAAGCATACCTACAAAAACAAATTATTTCTTGTTAGGTACCCAAGTTGCCTTGGGTCCTTCATAGTTAGTTCCCTTTTTCACCCATGCATAATGTCCACTAGCCATACTGAAATTTCTAATATAGCATGCATTTGGTGTGTGTCCAATAATACCACAGTAAAAACAATTTGGAACAAATTTACTCTTGTATCTAGGCATTTGTTTTCTTTTAGATACATTAGCCTTTTTCTTTTGATGATTATGAACAACTTGCTTCTTTTCTACTTTCTTGGGATTGGAACTATTACTAGCCTTTACAAAAACAGTGGGATTGTTACTTGGTTTCTTAGTATTCACATAACCAAGACCTCTTTTATCATTAGGATAACGTTGTTGGCTTAGTAATCCTTCCAATCCTATTTGTCCTTTTTCATATCGTTCAATGACTCTTTTCAATTGAACAATTTGAAAGACATTTGATTCACACTTGGAGCATGCAAAGTTTTCCTTTTCTTTTATAAAATTTTGTTTTTGAAGATCAAAATCTTTAGTCATGGTGTCAATTTTTTCTAGACAACTTAGAAGTTCTTTTTCTTGTTTTGACACCTTTTTGTATAAACTTTTGCATTCTTTCAAGAGTTCATCAATTGCACCTTGAACATCATCATCAAAAAGATTAAATACATTACTAACCTCTTCTTCATTGTCGGAGTGATGCGATGCCATTAAGGCTAAGTTTGCACATTCGTCGCTTTCCGATTCCGATGAACTGCTCATATCATTATCTTCCCATGCTATGTAGGCTTTCTTTTGTTTTGAGTCCTTTCCTTTGAATCCATTTTTCTTTGGGAGATTTGGACAGTTTGGCTTGATGTGTCCTTGCTTTCCACATTCATAACATGAGACATCTTGAGTTGATGTGGAGGCTTCTCTTTTCTTGAAGTGCTTTCTCTTATGTGCATGAGATCCACCTTTGTCATTTCTGCCAAAAAACTTCCCAAGTCTTTTCACTAGAAGCATGAAATTTTCATCTTCTTCCGGATTGTCTTCTTTTACCACTTCTTTTGAATCAATTTTTAAGGCAATGTTTTTGGACTTCTTTTCTAGATTCTCATGTTTTTCAAGTCTACCGAGTTCCGTTTCGTATTCTTGAAGTTTGCCGAATAATGTAGCGGAAGTCATTGCGGAGAGACTCTTCTTTTCCGAGATTGCCGTTACCTTTGGTTGCCATTCCCTAGTCAATGATCTAAGGATTTTCAAGTTGAGTTCATCATTTGGCAGGGTTTTACCAAGAGCAATTAAGTGATTTGTCAAATGCACAAATCTCTTTTGTAAGTCAAGAATGGATTCTCCGGGCTGCATTCGAAATAGTTCATATTCTTGACTCAAGGTATTTAGCCTTGATCTTTTTACTTCAGCCGTTCCTTCATGAGTTTGAACCAAGGTATCCCAAATTTCCTTTGCTGTTGTGCAGTTTGAGACACGAAAAAATTCGTCCATACTGAGAGCACCTTGAAGAAGGTTTATTGCCTTTTTGTCATAGAGAACTTTCTTTTTATCATCGTCGTCCCATACAGTTTTGGGCTTTGCAGACCCAACGCCATTGATTACCGTTATTGGGATAAATGGACCATTTTCAACAGCATCCCATACTTCCTCTCCTTGTGCTTCTAAATGCGCCTTCATGCGTATTTTCCAAAAGTCAAAATATTCACCACAAAATAGAGGAGGCTTGTTGTTACTACCACCATCTCTGAAAACTGGTTGATGATTTGCGGAAGCCATACTGGATCTCTAGGAGCAGGTTACCTATAACCTGCTCTGATACCAATTGTAAGATTAAGATTGCGCCTAAGAGGGGGGGTGAATTAGGTGATGGTCGATTTTTGACTTATTTTATACTTTCTGGTTTTGATTTAGTGCTTTGAAAACTGTAAAGTGCAGAAAGTAAAGAGACACGGAGAATTATCCTGGTTCCTTCCACAACCCGGAAGTACGTCCAGTCCCCTTGCAAACACGCAAGAGATTTTACTATATTGTTAGAACTTTTACAAGACTCTTCCTAGTCTTATCCACTAAAGAACCTAACAAATAACCAAGAACACCCTCTTGGATTTCCAATAAGTCTAATGAGAACAATCCTCTCAAAAGATACCTCTTGTTTCCAATAATGGACAACAAGGAACAAAAGTAATCTAATACTTAATTCCAACAATCCTGGAAATAAGTTACACTTTGTATGTTTTTATGAAGTATGATTTCTTGAAGTTTCTTCTTTCTTCTCTTGTAAGCAATTCAAACTGTAACACAATGGTTAGATAATGCTCAAAGATTTCTGTTCTTTATATGTGTGAAAGTGCAGAAAATCTTTGTTCTTAAAAGTTAAGAAATATGAAGTTTGAATATTTTACAAAGTTCAGATTTTATTGCAAGAGAAGAGATGTTTTTGATTTGAAAATATTTTGCAATATATAGTAATCAAGATACCTTTCCAGAAGGACACTTTTCTGTTTGAAAAACTTGACAAGATGCAATGTTTGATCATGCAACTATTGGAGAAAAGGTATGAAGGATATCTTGAAACCATTTCTGATTTTTCAAAATTTTCAATGTGCAAATCGATTAACATAACATGCAAATCGATTGCACGTGTTTGTAACGTTCAGAATTTCAAAAAGTTTGAAGTGTAAATCGATTAGCATGTTGTGTCAATCGATTTACATGTGTTAAAAAATCAGTTTGTTCTGTGATCAATCGATTTACACAACATGTCAATCGATTGCTGGCAGGAGCAAACAGTTTTTGAAAAAGCATGTGTAAATCGATTTACACAAGATGTTAATCGATTTACAGCAGAGAAAAACTTAAAAATTGTTTTGAAATATAATTGAAGTGATGTGGCAAGTGTGTATATCATTTTTGAGCATTTCTAATCAATGTAGTTTAATTGAGAATTGATATACTTGATTGCTTGCCAAGTTCCTTGAAGCTTTGAGTGAATGATGCTTTAAGATGATTTCCACTTCTTTTCCTTCTTTCCATAATGCTTGTTTGTCTTTCATCAAACTAGCTTGTTTGTCTTTCATCAAAACTAAAGTTGAGTTGAGGCTTGAGATTACATTCTCCCCCTTTTTGATGATGACAAACCATTTTCCTTTATGTGTTGATCAGAATTTGAGCAAAAGGTGTTTTCTCCCCCTGAGAAGATTTCTCCCCCTATGGAGAAAAAGCTTTGAAAGTTTGCTCTGTAAAGACAATGAAAACAAACAACCATAAAGTGCTATTACATCCTTCTCCCCCTTTGACATTATCAAAAAGAAGGGAAAGATGCAACAAGAGAGTATACCAGAAAGAAATGTATAGGAACATGAATGAAAAACACAAAACTTTCAAAATTATCGAACAAAGTTTTAAGAACACAATACATAAGATGAACAGAATAAAACAAGACAAAATCCATAATGATACTTATACTAAGAATTTAAGAACATTGATCAAGAACATTTTAAAAAGGTCCTTGATAAGGAAATTGTTGTTGAAGAGGTGGTTCGGTGTATTGAGGAGGCGGAGGTGCAGGATTGGTTGGGTCGTATGTAGGGATATGAAGATGTGAATAAAGATATGAAAATTGTTGGTTCACATCGTTCTGAAAAGCATCTATCCGAGATGAGGTAGAGTCAGTTATCTCCGTCCATCGAGCATTGATGTTAGAATTCAGAGAAGCAAACTGTTGCGTCATGAAATCCATAACATCTTGATTTGTGGGACCAGAAGCAGCAGCAGGAGGAACTTCATGGTCTTCTTCATCTGCATTATGACCTTCATCGCCGACCACATCTTCTCCAATGTAAGTTATGGTTTTTGCTTCAGCATTGAAATGAACACCCATCCTTGAATCAACATTTTTGATGGAGATCCTAGTGGAGATTGGATCCATTTCAATTCGCTCAAATCCAGTGAAATCTATATCATAAGCTTCCATAATCCTTGTAATGAAATATGCATATGGTAGAAAGGTGGCCCTTGCGGCAACTTTCAGCATATGCATCACAATCAATTTTGCCCAATTGACCGGGATTCCATTTTTCCTTGCATAGATGATTTGAAGCTCTAGGTCGGTCACCGTACAATGATTCCCTGCTCTAGGAAACAAAATATATACCAGAAAGTAGTGAAACAACCTATCATCAATATGGAAATTTCCAGCACTCCATGTGTCCCTAGCTGGAGTAACCCCGCCAAGGCTGCGAATCCGCTTGGCACGGTATTCAGATTCAGATAACCTTCCAATGCTATAGAAAAATTCTCGCTTCTGATAGTTTTCCCAAGCAGCATCTTCTGGATCATAGAGGGTACTTCCAGAATATGGAATGTTCAAGATTCTGCCAAGAGTTTTGGAATACAGAGGGATTCTTTTTCCAAGGACATATGTATAACATTTGTTGTTGTCATAGCACATGTTGCTGTAGAAAATTTTAACCAGATCCGGGTAATAGAAACCATGTGAGGATATTAATGGTTCTAACCCATAAGCAATGAAATCTCTTTGAAATGAGAAGCATTCATCTGGAAAAGTGGATAACATACCAAACTTTGGAGTAGAGACGATTTTCTTTTGAAAATGCTTGAGGAATCTGTCCCGCTGTGGATCCGAGAGGTACTCGAGCACAGAGTTTTCAGATGTTGACGAAGCTGGCTTCTTTCCTTTCTCTGAGGCAGAGGCTTTTCTCTTGGGAGCCATGGATCTTGTTAGGGTTTTGAAAAGAGAGATATAGAGTTCTTTTGTGTTGTTATGTGAGAGAGTGTGTTGGTGTTATGAGATAGTGAGGGAGTTTTGGTGAGATTAAATAGTATAGTAGGGTAAGTGAGGTTTTATGAGGCTTTAATTTTGTAATTTGGTCAAGGTTTCATTTGATTGGGCAATAGAAAGGTGGGAGGTTGAGAGACAATGAATGTTTGACCAATGTATTAAAAGCTCATTATAAGTATCACATGTTAAAACAAAAGACATTGCATAGAGAAAATACATAAAAAATGCTTCAGATTCTGTGGTAAATCGATTTACCCCTTGGTTAAATCGATTTACACAGAACATTTTTCATAAAAAGTAATTTTCGTTCAGTGGTAAATCGATTTACATATTGTGTAAATCGATTTACACACAAGATTTTATTAAAAAACTGATTTGCTTCAGTAGTAAATCGATTGACATATTGTGTAAATCGATTTACACAGAAGATTTTATTAAAAGAAATGATTTGCTTCAGTGGTAAATCGATTGACATATGGTGTAAATCGATTTACTTAAAGAGAAAATTTAAAAAATCATTATTTTTAACATTTGAAACAATGTCTAACCACATATATATGTACATTAGGGTATAGTTAAGGATTGAGTGCACCTTAAATATCTTGTTCATCGAGGATTCCAAGTTCACGACGAATTTTGAAAAATGCATCCTTTGCAAGTGGTTTTGTGAAGATGTCCGCGAGTTGATTTTGAGTGTCCACAAATGTGATCTCGACATCTCCTTTGAGTACATGGTCTCGGATAAAATGATGTCTGATGTCAATGTGTTTCGTCCGGGAATGCATAACTGGATTTTTCGTAATATTGATCGCGCTTGTGTTATCACATCGAAGAGGAATGCATCCAAGGTTTACTCCATAGTCAAGTAATTGTTGTTTTAGCCAAAGAATTTGAGCGCATCCACTTCCAGCCGCAATGTATTCTGCTTCGGCAGTGATGAGAGCTACGCTTGCTTGCTTTTTGCATGACCATGAAACCAAGGCATTTCCAAGAATGTGACATGTTCCACTTGTACTTTTGCGATCAGTTTTGCAACCTGCATAGTCAGCATCAGAATAACCAACTAGATTGCACATACTACCTTTTGGATACCATAATCCGACGTTGGTTGTTCCTTTGAGATATTTTATTATGCGCTTGACTGCTGCAAGGTGAGACTCTTTAGGATTGGCTTGATATCTTGCACATAGGCAAACGCTGAACATAATGTCAGGTCTACTTGCTGTTAAATAAAGGAGTGAGCCAATCATTCCACGATACTTAGTTATGTCAATAGAATTTCCTGATTCATCTGGGTCAAGATAGGTGCCAGATCCCATAGGAATTGCACTTTCTTTGCTACTTTCCATCTCAAACTTCTTTATAAGGTCTTTGCAATATTTTGATTGGTTCACGAAAATACCATGTTTGAGTTGCTTAATTTGAAGACCAAGAAAGAAATTCAATCTTCCCATCATAGACATCTCAAACTCTCCTTGCATCATAGACGAAAATTCCTTGCACATATTTTGGTTAGTTGAACCGAAAACAATATCATCTACATAGATTTGTACAAGTAAGGTATGATGATTAACATTTTTTATGAAGAGAGTGGTATCAACTTTACCCTTTACAAACCCTTTTTCACATAGGAATGCGCTTAGTCTGTCATACCAAGCCCTTGGTGCTTGCTTCAGCCCATAGAGAGCTTTCTTCAGTTTGAAGACATGATTAGGATGTTTGAAGTCTTCAAATCCGGGAGGTTGCTTTACATAGACTTCTTCATTTATGAATCCGTTGAGAAATGCGCTTTTTACATCCATTTGAAAAAGTTCAAAGTCCAATGAGCATGCATATGCAAGTAATAGTCTTATTGCTTCCAAACGTGCTACCGGAGCAAAAGTTTCTTCCAAATCAATTCCTTCCTCTTGGTTGTATCCTTGAGCAACTAGTCTTGCCTTGTTTCGAGTAATTATTCCATTTTCATCCATCTTGTTTTTGAAAACCCATTTGGTTCCAATGATACGTTTATTTCCTGGATTAGGAACAAGTTCCCAAACTTCATTCCGCTCGAATTGGTTTAACTCTTCTTGCATGGCAAGGATCCATTGATCATCTTCTAGTGCTTGAGCCACTTTAGTAGGTTCAACTTGAGATACAAACACCATATTTAAGCATGCATCCTTAAGATTTAGCCGAGTAGATACTCCTTTGCTAATATCTCCAATTATATTGTCAATTGGATGATCACGATGAGTTCTCCATTCTTGAGGAAGATCATCATCATTTTCATTTTGATGTGAAAGTTCATGTGTTTGTTCCGGATTGACAATTTTGCCATCTCCGCAAGAAATCTCATGAGATAGATCTATAGAATCATCATCATCACAAATAGCAACTTCCTCCTTGGAGGTGTTAGATTCATCAAAAGAAACATGCATTGATTCTTCTATAGTTAAAGTTATTTTATTGTAAATTCTAAAAGCTTTGCTAGAAAGGGAGTAACCAAGAAAGATACCTTCATCCGATTTTTCATCGAACTTACCGAGATTGTCTTTGTCGTTGTTAAGGACAAAACATTTGCACCCGAAAATATGAAAGTGAGAGATATTTGGTTTTCTTCCTTTGTAGATCTCATATGGAGTTTTCTTTAGTATAGGTCTTATGATCACGCGATTGCTTACATAACATGCCGTGCTTACCGCATCCGCCCAAAAATATTTAGGCAAACTTGAGTCACTTAGCATGGTTCTAGCAAGTTCCACCAAAGACCTATTTTTCCTTTCAACTACTCCATTTTGTTGTGGAGTTCTTGGTGCTGAAAAATTGTGGAAGATCCCATTTTCTTCACAAAATTCTTCAAATAGACTGTTTTGGAACTCTCCACCGTGATCACTTCGGATTGATGTTATCTTTGATGACTTCTCATTTTGAACTTGTTTTGCATATCTCTTGAATGCCTTGAATGCTTCATTCTTGTGCACTAAAAACAAAGTCCAAGTGAAACGGGAAAAATCATCTACAATAACTAATGCATAAATGTTACCTCCGAAGCTTCTTGTTCTAGATGGACCAAAAAGATCCATGTGCAACAATTGAAGTGGTCTTGTTGTTGAAACCACATTCTTTGGTTTGAAAGTTGATTTGGTCTGTTTGCCCTTTTGGCATGCACTACATAATTTGTCTTTGATGAACTTCATCTTTGGTAGACCAATAACTAAGTCATGCTTAACCAATTTGTTCAAGTGCTCCATGTGAATGTGAGCAATCCTCTTATGCCATAACCAAGCGTCATTGTTGTTTACCATAAGACATTGTACCTTCATAGACAAATCATCTAGAGTAATCACAAAAATATTGTTAGATCTTATACCTTTGAGTTTTACCTCATTGGTTGCCTCATCCATAATAAGGCATTCTTCTTTGTTGAATTTGATCTTGAACCCTCTATCGCATAGTTGACTTATGCTAAGAAGGTTGTGCTTTAATCCTTCAACATAGAGAACATCCTCAATTTGAATGGATGGAGGTGTGCCAACTATTCCAACGCCAAGAATCTTTCCTTTGGTGTTGTCTCCATAGGTGACATACCCTTTGGCTTTATGTACTAGATATGAAAATTGGTGTACATCTCCTGTCATATGCTTTGAACATCCACTATCAAGATACCAAACATTTGAAGTGGATTTCAAGCATACCTACAAAAACAAATTATTTCTTGTTAGGTACCCAAGTTGCCTTGGGTCCTTCATAGTTAGTTCCCTTTTTCACCCATGCATAATGTCCACTAGCCATACTGAAATTTCTAATATAGCATGCATTTGGTGTGTGTCCAATAATACCACAGTAAAAACAATTTGGAACAAATTTACTCTTGTATCTAGGCATTTGTTTTCTTTTAGATACATTAGCCTTTTTCTTTTGATGATTATGAACAACTTGCTTCTTTTCTACTTTCTTGGGATTGGAACTATTACTAGCCTTTACAAAAACAGTGGGATTGTTACTTGGTTTCTTAGTATTCACATAACCAAGACCTCTTTTATCATTAGGATAACGTTGTTGGCTTAGTAATCCTTCCAATCCTATTTGTCCTTTTTCATATCGTTCAATGACTCTTTTCAATTGAACAATTTGAAAGACATTTGATTCACACTTGGAGCATGCAAAGTTTTCCTTTTCTTTTATAAAATTTTGTTTTTGAAGATCAAAATCTTTAGTCATGGTGTCAATTTTTTCTAGACAACTTAGAAGTTCTTTTTCTTGTTTTGACACCTTTTTGTATAAACTTTTGCATTCTTTCAAGAGTTCATCAATTGCACCTTGAACATCATCATCAAAAAGATTAAATACATTACTAACCTCTTCTTCATTGTCGGAGTGATGCGATGCCATTAAGGCTAAGTTTGCACATTCGTCGCTTTCCGATTCCGATGAACTGCTCATATCATTATCTTCCCATGCTATGTAGGCTTTCTTTTGTTTTGAGTCCTTTCCTTTGAATCCATTTTTCTTTGGGAGATTTGGACAGTTTGGCTTGATGTGTCCTTGCTTTCCACATTCATAACATGAGACATCTTGAGTTGATGTGGAGGCTTCTCTTTTCTTGAAGTGCTTTCTCTTATGTGCATGAGATCCACCTTTGTCATTTCTGCCAAAAAACTTCCCAAGTCTTTTCACTAGAAGCATGAAATTTTCATCTTCTTCCGGATTGTCTTCTTTTACCACTTCTTTTGAATCAATTTTTAAGGCAATGTTTTTGGACTTCTTTTCTAGATTCTCATGTTTTTCAAGTCTACCGAGTTCCGTTTCGTATTCTTGAAGTTTGCCGAATAATGTAGCGAAAGTCATTGCGGAGAGACTCTTCTTTTCCGAGATTGCCGTTACCTTTGGTTGCCATTCCCTAGTCAATGATCTAAGGATTTTCAAGTTGAGTTCATCATTTGGCAGGGTTTTACCAAGAGCAATTAAGTGATTTGTCAAATGCACAAATCTCTTTTGTAAGTCAAGAATGGATTCTCCGGGCTGCATTCGAAATAGTTCATATTCTTGACTCAAGGTATTTAGCCTTGATCTTTTTACTTCAGCCGTTCCTTCATGAGTTTGAACCAAGGTATCCCAAATTTCCTTTGCTGTTGTGCAGTTTGAGACACGAAAAAATTCGTCCATACTGAGAGCACCTTGAAGAAGGTTTATTGCCTTTTTGTCATAGAGAACTTTCTTTTTATCATCGTCGTCCCATACAGTTTTGGGCTTTGCAGACCCAACGCCATTGATTACCGTTATTGGGATAAATGGACCATTTTCAACAGCATCCCATACTTCCTCTCCTTGTGCTTCTAAATGCGCCTTCATGCGTATTTTCCAAAAGTCAAAATATTCACCACAAAATAGAGGAGGCTTGTTGTTACTACCACCATCTCTGAAAACTGGTTGATGATTTGCGGAAGCCATACTGGATCTCTAGGAGCAGGTTACCTATAACCTGCTCTGATACCAATTGTAAGATTAAGATTGCGCCTAAGAGGGGGGGTGAATTAGGTGATGGTCGATTTTTGACTTATTTTATACTTTCTGGTTTTGATTTAGTGCTTTGAAAACTGTAAAGTGCAGAAAGTAAAGAGACACGGAGAATTATCCTGGTTCCTTCCACAACCCGGAAGTACGTCCAGTCCCCTTGCAAACACGCAAGAGATTTTACTATATTGTTAGAACTTTTACAAGACTCTTCCTAGTCTTATCCACTAAAGAACCTAACAAATAACCAAGAACACCCTCTTGGATTTCCAATAAGTCTAATGAGAACAATCCTCTCAAAAGATACCTCTTGTTTCCAATAATGGACAACAAGGAACAAAAGTAATCTAATACTTAATTCCAACAATCCTGGAAATAAGTTACACTTTGTATGTTTTTATGAAGTATGATTTCTTGAAGTTTCTTCTTTCTTCTCTTGTAAGCAATTCAAACTGTAACACAATGGTTAGATAATGCTCAAAGATTTCTGTTCTTTATATGTGTGAAAGTGCAGAAAATCTTTGTTCTTAAAAGTTAAGAAATATGAAGTTTGAATATTTTACAAAGTTCAGATTTTATTGCAAGAGAAGAGATGTTTTTGATTTGAAAATATTTTGCAATATATAGTAATCAAGATACCTTTCCAGAAGGACACTTTTCTGTTTGAAAAACTTGACAAGATGCAATGTTTGATCATGCAACTATTGGAGAAAAGGTATGAAGGATATCTTGAAACCATTTCAGATTTTTCAAAATTTTCAATGTGCAAATCGATTAACATAACATGCAAATCGATTGCACGTGTTTGTAACGTTCAGAATTTCAAAAAGTTTGAAGTGTAAATCGATTAGCATGTTGTGTCAATCGATTTACATGTGTTAAAAAATCAGTTTGTTCTGTGATCAATCGATTTACACAACATGTCAATCGATTGCTGGCAGGAGCAAACAGTTTTTGAAAAAGCATGTGTAAATCGATTTACACAAGATGTTAATCGATTTACAGCAGAGAAAAACTTAAAAATTGTTTTGAAATATAATTGAAGTGATGTGGCAAGTGTGTATATCATTTTTGAGCATTTCTAATCAATGTAGTTTAATTGAGAATTGATATACTTGATTGCTTGCCAAGTTCCTTGAAGCTTTGAGTGAATGATGCTTTAAGATGATTTCCACTTCTTTTCCTTCTTTCCATAATGCTTGTTTGTCTTTCATCAAACTAGCTTGTTTGTCTTTCATCAAAACTAAAGTTGAGTTGAGGCTTGAGATTACAAGATTGAACAGGGGCAGTTGTTATACCCCCAAAATTTTCACTCCCTTTATTCAATACATTCTCCTAGGGTTTTCATATTCTTAAGGGTGCTCAAGAATTGATCAGATAAATTCTTCTCCTAAGCAATGAACTTATAACTAGGGTTTCACTTTTTCCCAAGGAAGTTTGGGTTTCTAAGGCCTCAAGTGGTTTTCATGGTTTCTTATAAGCCTCTAATAATTCTCATACCAAGTTTCGTGCCTTGCATCACAAGTTTACTCAGTCAATTGCTCAGATGACTGAAAACTAACTATATTGGACAAAAAGTCAAATGTGGTCAACATACAATCAAACTTCAAGATTTTTGGTCAACATCAAGGTTTTGAATTTATATTCATCATTTGATAAGGTTTGATCATGATTTATCAAGAAAACTCTCAAATCATCAAAAGTCAAAAGTTGCCAAATTAGGGTTTTCATAAGAAGAAGTTAACTGAACTTTGACCAAGCATAACTTCCACATGCTTCATCATTTTTTCCTTAACCAAATCTCATTTGGAATGAAATTTAATTCTCTACAACTTTTCTTCTCTAATCTCAAGTCCAAAAAATGCTTCATTTGAGAGATATGGGCCAAAACATTATAGGTCATTTCAAAAGTCAACAAAAAGACACTTTTTGTCAAGGAAACTTAAATCAAGATAAAGTGTTCAAATGCAAAAATAATCAAAATAGAGATTGTAGAAGACAACTTTAGCTTTCCAAAAAGTCCAAGATCGCCTTTAAATGATAAATATTGAGAGAGTTATGATTGGTGCAAGTTGGGAAATTTTGAGCAAAAGCATAAAACCAAAAGTGACAAAACTTGAATTTTTGGGTTAGTGGCTGATGTTTTAAGGTCCAAAGGTGTTGTGAAACTTATAATGAATCTCAGATCTACTTCATGCATCCCTTGAACTTTTTACTCTATTTATTTTGATTTTATTTATTTTAAGTTCAAATTAAATAATAAATAAGACAAAGCTTATTACAAGAGTCCAAGCCCAATATTTGACCTAAATCCAAGCTATGTATTCTAAGAAATTCTGATATGAAAGGACACGAAACCCTTGTGCAAGAACATCTTCCAAAAAAATACCAAAATTACTCAAAACTAGGGCAACCTTAGAACCCTATTTACATCTGTTTCCAAAGCAAACAAACATGTTCATTCACTTCCAGCAACCCTACAGAGTAAGAATGGATCAAACCTAATGATCCAAAGCTCACAAAGTCTGCACGCATACATCTTCGTTTCATATTTTTTTCAAAATTCATATATTTATTTCCTTCATATTTCATTGCATACTAACCATATTAACATGTTTGTAAGGTCTCAATATGCCGGAAAAGTCAATCGCATGACCTTCATGCTACCGGAATCCCACATCACCATAACCATACCGATCCATGAAATTTTTTATATATCTCCTAAACCAGCGTGATTCAACTCAAATTAATTGTTCCATTGAACTTGCAAGGTTGGATTTAGGGGGGTGGGGTCCCTTTGGATCTTTAACAGTGTTAGTTTTGCAGGTTGGAAGAAAAGACTCACCAGAGAAGATGACCGGAGCTAGGGCTCCGGCGCCTCTTCGGTCCATACAATTGGTTTATTATTTGTTTAATTTGTTTCATCAATAAAACTGGATGTATCACCACCCCAGTGGTTAAAATGCACGCTAAGTCACTACTATACCAGGGCGTGGGTTCGATCCCTTGTTTTGGCAAAAAAATTCATATTTTCTAATTTTTCCAGGTTAACATACAAAACGCGTTGATTTTCCTTCTCAAACACAAGCGCACGCTTGGCGCAGTGGTGGAGGTGTTAGGAAGAAAGATTTAGGGCGTGGGTTCAACACCCACCCCTGATAACTTATTTTAAAACCTTGTTTTTTCCTTATTTTTCCTTTAAAAACCCTAAATTCATAAACCATAAACCTTTTTTTAACAAACCTAATTTTAAAAAAAAAACCTTTTCTATAAACCCTGATCAAATTAGGTTTTAGGTTTTTTAATTTAATTAAATTTTTTAATTAAAATTAATTAGACTTTTTAGGTTAATTTAATTAATCGCAAAAACCTTTTTATCAAAAATCACCAAAAACACTTTCGTTTTCCTTCTCCTATTCTTACATTTTTTCGCGTAGTTTATTATTCTCGCATTTTTTCCAATTACATGTTTCCCGGTTTGTAACAGCTTAGTTTTTACTTTTTACTTTTCTATTTTGTAACTGTCCCAAAGCGTAGTAATAGTCTAGGGTTTACTTTCTAATTTTATTTTCCGCACTTTACTGCTTTTAATTATTGTTATGTTTACTGCTTAGTAACTAGGATTGTATGGCAAGATAAAAACAAATGATAGAAAACCCTAATCTCAAATATTAAAATGACTGAATGCAAATCACATCGCACACTTGCACCTCCAGTGTAACCTCCTTTGATTCCTTCAGATTATAAAACAGTCATGTCCCTCGAACGTGGGGACGCTTTAGCAAAGTCCCTCGAAAACAAAGATCATAGTCCCTCGATGACCCTTTCAACGTTGCCTTCGGTAAATGATCTAGTCCCTTAACGAATATTGCTAAAGCGTTCTTACAAGTTGCCTTAGATGACTGTACGATGACCCTCGCATGTCCCTTCACATGCAATGATGGGGCTTCCTACTAATTAATGATATGGATAACATTATCTAAAGGAGGAGGAAAATACAAGAACGGCCTTGAATAGGGTAGATCTTAATTGCTTTCTCACAAAGCTCTTCAAAACAAAACATTTCTCACAATTACACTCTTCAAAATATTTTCAAACAAACACTTTGTACGCATTCTTGAGGACAAATACGAGAATCGTTACAAAGTTATGCCTTACAATTCGAAACTTTTCAAAATATTTTTAAAACATACACAACACAAAGCAATTTTCCAAAGAATGTGAGCTAAGCGATTAAGAACCCGTAGATAACTACGGATGAAAAGGGTGCTAACACCTTCCCTTTTCATAACATTCCCCCTGAATTCAAAAATCTAGAAGGTCTTTTCTATTCTTTTCACCCATTCCTTATTAGATAAAATAAAATTTGGTGGCGACTCTTGCTATCCATAAAATTTACGATAAAATGTAAAACCAAATTAGTTCTCCCACCATATTACAAATATCAAGAGAGTAGTATGAGTCATCATATATTGTCTGAGACGTTTTGCTGCCCACGCGAGTGAACAACAAGTCTTTTCAAGTAATGAGTATCTCAATTTACAATCAACAAACTTCTTGCTCAAGTAGTATATGGAATGTTCTTTCCTACTTGTCTCGTCATGTTGATCGAGTACACAACCCATGGATTTTTCCAATACTGTCAAATACATTATCAATGGCCTTCCTTCCACTGGAGGCGAAAGAATCAGAGGTTCTTGCAAATATTATTTTATTTTATCAAAAGTCGCTAGGCAATTGTTATTCCACCTGGACGTTGGATCTTTTCTCTGAAATTTGAAAATAAATTTCACAAGTGGTTGTAAGATGAGATATGAATCTAGCAATGTAGTTCAACCTCCCAAGAAAACCACGAACCTCTTTTTTTGTCCTTGGCTCGAGCATTTATTATATAGATTTTACTTTGGAAGGATCGACCTTGATTCCCTTTTCACTTACAATAAAGCCCAATAACTTTCTTGATCTCACCCTGGAGGTGCACTTGTTAGGGTTCAACCTCATCCTAAATTTCCTTAATCTTTCAAACAGCTTCGCCAAGTGAGCAACATGTTCCTCTTCTTTCTGAGATTTGGCAATCATATCATCAACATAAAATTCAATTTGTTTATGTATCATGTCATGAAAGAGAGTGTCCATAGCACACTTATATATTGCCCATGCATTCTTCAAACCAAAGGGCATCACTTTGTAGCAAAATGTTCCCCAAGGTGTAATGAAAGTTGTTTTTTCCATGTCTTTTGGCGCCATCTTAATATGATTGTAACCAGAAAAACCATCCATGAATGAAAACACTTTAGCTTGAGAAGTATTATCAACCAGAATATCAATATGAGGGAATGGAAAATCATCCTTAGGGCTTGCTCTGTTCAAGTCCCTATAGTCCACACACATTCATACTTTACCATCTTTCTTTGGTACAGGCACAATGTTCGCAATCCACGGCGTATAAGAGATAACTTTCAAGAAAATTGCATCAAATTGTTTATGAACTTCCTCTTTAATCTTCTTAGACATATCGGAATGAGTTCTTTGAAGCTTTTGCTTAATAGGAGGACACTCTTCTCTGAGAGATAGTTTATGCACAACAATGTCTGTATCCAGCCCATGCATGTCTTCATAAGACCAAGCAAAGATATCAGCATACTCTCGGAGCATTTCAGTCAACCTTTACTTGACATTATCTTCTAACGCGTACCTAATCATGACTTCTATCTTGACCTTCTCAGTACCCAAGTTGATCACTTCTATAGTATCTTGGTATGGATGGATGACCTTTTCTTCTTGCCTCATCAATATGGATAACTCTTCTGGAAGTTCACAATCTTCTTCAGCCTCTTTGTCAGCTTAAAGATTGGATTTTCCAAGTCATTGTGAGCCATAACAGAGTCGTTATTGACAAGATCTGGGATTAATGGGGGACTATTTCTGCATGATTGATTTTATTTTATTTTAGTTTTAAATAAAAAATAAAAATAAAAATCACATATCCAAAAATTTTGAAAAATCAAAAAGAAAGACATGGAGAGAAATATTTGAATGCAAAAATACGTCCTTTATTGATGATAGTTTTGCAAATGAAAAATATTGTGGCCCTAAAACATGTTCAATACGCCTTGGGCAGAGCACATGAG
The DNA here is from genome assembly GCA_948472305.1 of Vicia faba. Lineage (NCBI taxonomy): Eukaryota > Viridiplantae > Streptophyta > Magnoliopsida > Fabales > Fabaceae > Vicia > Vicia faba. Next base: position 126,683 of record CATIWC010002868.1, on the reverse strand, counting down.
TTATTGCATGATGAGAACAAAAGAAAATTACTCTTCAAAGTGGGTAACTTGAATGACATCTTCGATTGACCAATTAGCAAGACCCTGCCCTGGTACAGTAGGATGAATCCACTTGTCCATTTCACAGTCGCTATCACCTTCCTCACTCACAACATGAGCTTCCTCGTGAATAACACCACCACTGATGAACTTGATGGGGGGAGGGGAATACCTTTCTTGGAAATAACTGGTACCTTCTTCCCTGCTACAAAGCCTAAACCTTTCTTATCCTTCTGGGTAGGGAGATCTAACACTCTGCCCCAGCCTTTGGGATGTTCAGGCTAAACGATCTCCTGGGCCTGCTTGTAAGATTCCATAGAGATCTATGACTTCTTAACTTTTAGACCGCGAGCCTTGATAACTTGCACAGTTTCAAACGCTTGGAATGAGGTCTCATGCACCTCACCTTCAATCTCAACATAATGGAAGGTACTTAGATGGCCGACAATATAGTCCTCTTCACCGCCAATAGTGATAACCTTTCCGTTGAGCAGGAACTTCAACTTTTGGTGCAGAGTAGCAGTCATAGCACCAGCCCCATGGATCCACGGGCGTCCTAGCAAGCAACAATAAGAAGGATTAATGGCCATGACAAATAATGTTACTTCAAAAGTATGAGGACTTATCTTCACAGGAAACTCAACTTCACCAAACACAGTTCTTTTTTACCCCTCAAATGCTTTCACAATTAAATCATTGGGTCTTAACACAACCCCTTCGTAGTCCAACTTCATGAGAGCAGAATTTGGTAACACATTGAGGGATGATCTTGTGTTAACCAGCAGATGAGATAGAGTAATATTAGAAATCTCCATTGGCATATGCATCTCCTTGTTGTGCTTTCTCCCCTTAGGTGGTAAATCATAATCAGTGAAGCCTAAACCATTACTCGCAGAAATACTTGACACAATGCTTTCAAGCTGGTTCACAAAAATATCTTGAGGAACGAAAGAAGTTCCCAATAACTTCATCACATTTCCATGGGATTCAGAATCCCAAAGTAAAGCAAGGATTGAAATTTTGGAAGGTGACTGGCTCAACTGCTCAATGATCTTATAATCACTCTTCTTTATGTACTTCATCAGCTCAGTCACATCTTTAGCCATCTCAAAATTCAAAGTCGGAACAGGAGGATCCTGCCCCAGCTTTCCATGGTTAACCATTATTTGCTTGCCGCTTGCCTGAGCTGAGGCATCTGCACTACTCTCTGGCTATTCTGGTGGAGAGAAAATACGACCACTACGAGTAATCCGACTTTCGTTGACAAAATCATGAACTTCGGGCTTGTCCTCTTCAGACTTATCTTCCTTAGGTTTTTTAATAACAACTTTCTGCCCCTGGTGATAAACTTCACCTCCATAATGCCAAGGAACTGCAGTATCACTGGCATATGGCATAAGACCAGACACGGTAATGAGCATAGGAGACTTTTTAGCTGAAACTAGAATTTAGTAATCAAATCCTAAACAATATTTTTCAAAAGTTGGCAACCTTCTGGATGGATCAAACAATCTGCACAGTCTATTCCACAGCCTAGAAATACACCCTGACTTCACAGTTGTTCCTTCAAAAATGGGAGAGGAATAGTTAATTGATCGACCTCCATTACCAAGTTCAGCTCTTCCACCTCAAGAATAACATTGACCGTAGCTCCGCCATGAGATGGAAATGGTTGTTGGATAATGTTGGGTGCTGGAACTGGTCCGAAATTAATAGTCTGAGTGTCCAATAGATCTTTAACCTTGTGATTGAAAGCAAAACAGTTTTCGATAGTATGCCCCTGACCACCGGAATAGAAATCACATCGGGAATTTGCATCAAAATTACACGACAACCTTTCTGGATTAATGTTCAAAGTGAATTTCTCTACTAATTTCATCTCAATTAGCTGAGGTAATAACTCCGCATAAGACATTGGTAATGTATCGAACTTCCTTGGTGGCAGTCTCTGCCTTTGCTGATTATCCTGTCTAGGCGCATAAGCTTGTCTCTATGGAGCGATAGTCGGAATAGTCACAGCGGCAACTTGATAATTAGACTGCTGATGAGCTCTACCTTTTCCCTTCCTTACATAGAGCGCACTAGCATCACTTTATTTCTTCTTTTGGAAGCCACCAAAAGACTTCTTGGTGTTGCCAATATTAGAGGTATCCTAAATCTTTCCCAGCTTGATTCAATCTCAATTGTTTCCCCATATGTCACCATTCCAGCAAATGAATCAGAAGTATTACAACTTGTGTAATACTGCCCCTGCAAGGTGCTGGTGAACATGTCTACCATCTCACGCTCCATCGTGGGTGGTTGGACTCTGGTATCCACCTCACACCACCTTTGTGCGTACTCTTTAATGGATTCATTTTGTTTCTGAGAAAAATTATGCAACTGAGTTCTAGTGGGTTCCATATCAAAGTTGAATTTGTAATGTTGAACAAAAGCCTCATCCAGATCTCTGAATGTTGTGATACATGCACCCTCAAGTTGCATGTACCATTCTAATGTTCCATCAATTAAATTGTCCTAAAATAAATGCATCATCAACTTCTCATCTTTGGAATACGTAGACATCCTTTTGTAGTAGGACTTAACATGAGTTACTGGACAAGAGATGCCCTTGTATTTCACAAAGTTTGGTACCTTAAACTTTGGAGGAATCTTCACTCCCTGGACCAAGCCTAAATCAGACATATCAAGGCCCATAGCACCCTGATTCTCAAACATCCTCATACGCTCCTCGAGCATTCGCAGCTTCCTGTCAGCATCAGTTGGTTTTTCATGGCTAGCAAACCAACCATCCTCGTCATAGTCTTCCTCAACCTGCCTAACTGGTATATGAATAGCCCTTGGTTAAATGAAAGTTTTCCCATTGTCCCAGCGAGTAGGAGTAGGTGGAGGAAAATATCCCCCAACATTGCTCACGGGAGCAGCTTGATTAGTTGGAACAGTCTGGTTATTGTTGACAAGATTACCATTCGGAGTTAGACCCCTCAAATTATCAGCAGGATTATTCACAGTCGGTCCACCCGGATTACCAGCAGGATTACAGATGAGGACACCCACAAGATTTCCAGCACCATCAGGAGTGGTGGTTATAGTTTCCCCTTCCACTATAGTTGCAGCAGACCTTACAATCAAAGCTCTTATCTCTTCCTATTGACGAGCCATAGCCTGAATGATGTCTATCAATTGATCCACACGTGAGTCCATCTACGCACCCATAGTAGCCATATCATTCTGAATTTGTTCCATATATAGTCGGTGATTGCTTATTGTAGAATAGCGGTGGAAAACTGGATTTTCAATTTCTGCTAAATAAAAGTAGAACCAAGATAAGAAAGTCGGCCAGAAAACCTGTATGCATGGAATGTATGGATGCATGATATGCGAATGCAATGTTTTACCATTTCCAAGGAAATCTTAGATTTTCATCAATAACAGAAATAACGGGATATGGACAAATCATCATTAAAGAAAGAGACTGCATATATCATAGGAAAATATCATCCATACAAAAGACATCTTAAGATGAGTTCATACAGATAAAATCAAAGGAAACCATCCAACAAAACTGGCGGTGAACCGATCAAATACAAAGAGATCAACAGAGATAAAAAAACAAACAGTATTAAACTCCTAACCGAGCTTTGAGTTGAGCCAATTCTTTGATCACTTGGGCCAACTGAGAATCCTTTCTCTTCAATCGAGTCTCTATCGCAAACTTCAAGGCATTCTTCTTCCTGATTTACGCCTGGAGCTCATAAATCTGCACTTGTTGGCTTTGGACCTGTTTCTCCAAACTCTCTTGTCGTGTGACAGCTTCGTGTGACTTGGAAACCCCTTCATGAAGTTGTTTCTTCAAAGCTTTTACTTCAGCATTATGATCGACTTTCATACGGTCGTTGGATGCTTGGAGACTTTCAAACTTCTGTTGACTCTTGGCAAGATCACCTTGAATCTTCCTCACATCTTCCGTCTGAATTGTGACGCGAGAACTTTTGACTCTCGGCCTTTTCAATTGTTCAAGAAAACCATATTCTTCTAACACCCTATCTTTCAGCTTACCTCATGAAGCAACTTTTGTTTTTCCTGTGCAACAAAAGCAAGCTCCAAATTCAAATCCTGCTTGTCCGACTCTAACTTAAGGTTATCTGCTTCAACCTTCCTGAAGAGTTCCACCGACACAAAATTTGATTCACTTGAAACGGGTTGTAGAATGGATGATTCATATGGAAGTGACTGACTAATTGGGGTTCCTGATGCTAACAAACCATCGGGTGATATACCAAAAGTAGGTTGTGGGTACAATGACACTTCTCTCCTGTAAGGCAACAATATCACCTTCACTCGATATTTAACCCACTGTACGTAGGAATCAATATCTAAGCATCCCCTTTGACTAAAAAGAGTTGTTCCATGCTGATGAACATGGTGTGTAACTCGGAATCTTGACATCAAGTATGTACGCATACTCCTCAAGTGTTGGTTCTAGTTGGTAATTCTAGAATGTAAAGTAACGCAGCCGAGGATCGTAAAATTGTAGAAGAGATACCATATCCCAATGTTCATAACCATCATACAGTAATGGCAACAGATTCCCATATCTAGCTCTGAACGTCTTCTCATTCGGACCAGTCACAAGAAAACCCAACTCTTTCAACTGAGCAAGCGGAAAGCCATGAAAATTGTAACAAGATGTCTTCTTGAGCAAATCTTTACCTATACCGGTGTTGTTATTCATTCTTGATGACAATCACAGATCAACCTGGGAATGGTATGCATATGCAGATTAGTTTCTTTCTCTTTTCTTACATTTTTTTACATTTCTTTTGTAAAACTAAATATAGTATGATGCAAATACAATAATCATGGAATCAAGGTATCCCCAATACTGGCCACTGTTTTGTTTCTGACTACACCATAAATTCCAAGATCAAAGGTCTGGAACACCAGCCAAAGAAACCTTGGAGACATCAGATCAAAAACTCAAAATAAATTTGAGAACCAAACAGTCACTGACAGAACATAACAATCACCATTTGTACCTGTAAAAGATTACATTCATTCCCGCCCCACTCACAGGTCAAAATTAGGTCACGGTAAGGCAAGGGTAAATGAAAATCCCTGATCCACTTAGAAAATACCATCACTTTATACCTATGTAACAATGATGTCATCATGGGATCTCATCTGAGCATGGACGACATACCCAAATAGAGAGATCTACATCCCTTATCAGTCATGTTTCACTTTATTCCTAGTGTTCCTGTTGTTTGTCACTTGGCCTGGGTACTGGGTCTTTTACCTCTTATAACACCCACCCATCATGAAACAGAGACAGCACAACAGAAGTATATGGGAAACAGTAAAATGTAATGCACATATATGCTTAGCTAAATAGGTATGAAATGAGCAAAGTTGTAAAGCATATAAAATAAACACCCAAATAAAAGAAAATAAGAGTTAGGAATGACTCTGGGATGGACCAACATTTGGTCAATTAATCCCTAATAAAGCCTCTAGCTGAAACAACCGGCTGAACTATCAACTTATAATGAAATCAATGAAGTCTCCATCGAACTTTTTATATCCCACTAGAAGGGAATAGAAAACATTGAGTAAACCTGAGAAGGGAGAAAACACAGTCAAACGACCGAGAGATCGGGTAAGGGAGTCTGTTACGCGAGGGGAAGGTATTAGCACCCCACACTTCCGTAGTACTCTATGGTATCCACCCTTGTTATTATAATCAAATGGGGTGTTCAAATCTAATGCTTAAGAGCTAAAAGAAAAATGCAAAGAGGGAACGCATGCAAAAGAAAAGAAACGGAAAGTGTGGGGAAAGAAAGAGATTTTTACAAATATATGCTCGATTAGGCCCCACAAAAAACCTCCGCCTACGTATCCCTTTTAAGGAATCAGAGAAATCGTAGTTCGACTCAGATGTTTTGATGGGTTTGTGTTTTTTAGTTGAACAATGTTAAATTCAATCATTCCACCGCTGCTCGACCTTTGGAGACTTACGACCTGTAGTGGAAAGGAACAAACATGTTACTAGAAGAGAAAATCCGATTGGAAAAAAGAAAGGAGTTGGTTAGTGTTTTTTACCTTAAGAAAGGTTTTAAGTTGTTAGAGAGTGTTTTTATTAGTTAAAGGAAAAAGAAAGTTTTTAGTTTTAAATGCAAGGATATAAAAAGAAAGAAAGCATTTAAGGGAGACTATCTAGAATCTAATTTCTAATGTTATCATACAATGATGGCACTATGTCAAGGATAAAGAGGAAATATCTATCTATGTTAGTATGCATGGATTACTATCCTAAGGTCTAGCTAGAATCAAGAAAGAAACAAGCACATCCTAAGGGAGCATGGTATATACAAAGCAAGCAAGCAAAGGAAGCATGTACATGGCGAGAGTAGTGTATCCCAAACAAACAAAGGAGAACGCATACATGGTGAGAGTAATGTGCCTCAAAGTAGTAAGCTCGGACAAAGGGAGCACATACATGGAGAGAGTAGTGCACACTATCTCAAGAAAAATGGCCTAACCAAGATATCGCGAATCGAGGTAGGTACAGGAAAAAATCAAGAGAAATGCTTTAGCTAAGGGGAGCGGATCACCCGAAGCAAACAAGCGGGATTGGTATAAAAGAAAATAATATAAATGCTTTAGCTAAGGGGAGAATATCACTCGAAGTAAACAAGCGGGAGAGATGAAATAAGAAAAGAATAGAAATTATTTATCTAAGGAGAGTGGATCACCCGAAGAACAAACGAGTAGCGGAGTGTCAGCATGGGCCATTGTGAACTCCTGACAAAGTGTAGGGGTTGGGACAAAACCCTTTTCCACATGACTGACTCGATATAAAAGATCGGCATATAAGAGCGTTGACGTACAAAGTGAGCTAAGGATGACATGGACTAGAATGCGCGGGGGTTGGCTACTAACCCTTTTTGTTCGCCTCCTTTTGAGGACTTGTCATATATAGTATATGCAAGCATAAAATATAAACACGCCTGCAAAATTGAAAGGTAGGGTTTTAAACAAACACAAGTAGCACACAATGCACATAATGAGGAATTTCCCTAAACGGGCCTTTAAATAAACCAGAGGTATTCCTGACATAATCAGCAGCGAAGATCCCCATCATGTATCTCTATTCCTACTTCTCATGGCAAGGAAAGCGGTAAAATTCCTACTTGACATGATCTCTAGAAAGGAATAAAATATGGAAAGAAAAATAGAAGGGAAATGTACCAAACGGATAACAATCCATAGATGCTAAGCAATAACAAAGAAGCCCAAAAAAACTTCGTGAGCTGCTATCACCAATAAAGAAAATACCATCAACATAAGTGTCAAATCACCAACAAATCAAGATTGGAATGAGTAGCGTACACATCTGCATATCAAAATACACCTACACAAAACATGGTTCATGCATTATACGCAAATAACAATCACATAGTGGAATATGTCGCAGACACATCCATGTGATGCCAGGGTACCTACACAAAACAAGATTTATACAAGAATAAAATCTTCTTACACATCGTATACTAATAGTAACAAGTGATTGCATAAGGTGGATTTCAACCAATAATCATGTGCTAATTAAAGGTTGAAGGCCTAACAATGTACCTTGCAAAGTATTCACAAAAGGAGTTAGAATAAACAAGGCAATGTGTACAATCATGCAATAAAACAAAACAAAATTGCAATTTCTGTCTGGGTAATCGGTTACTATAATAGGGTAGCCGGTTACCATAACTCAAAAATTTGAGAAAATAGCTACTGACTTGAGGTAATCGGTTACCATAGTTGGGTAACCAGTTACCCAAGCCAAAAAAGCTGGGAAACGCCATTGTAAGTCGGGTAATCGGTTATCGCGTGCAGATTTTCAAATTTTAGTTATTGAAAAGGGTGGTAACTTGTTACCATAACTGGGTAACCGGTTACCCGCAGACAAAAAGTAATTTTTTCAAGTTTTTGAGGTTTGCCTCATGACTTAGGCATTTGATCAAACATAGAATCTCCACACATTCAACACATGATTTTACATAATTCAAGGTCTAGATTCAAACTACACATGATTCATTAAGATCAACAATTAAACCTCATGCAACACCATCAATTTGTTTCATTAACTAAGCATTTTCATGAGAATCAACTTAATTCAATAAGCACTTAATTCAACTATCCAATTCTGGATTTACACATGATGATCAAATCAAATCACAATTCTAATATTAGTTCTTAATTCTTAATTCAAAATTCAATCTAGATTCAATTCATGCTTGATTAAAAAGTTCTTCTAAAAATAATCACTTATTTTAAAAGTGTTTAATTCAAGAAAATTCACCGATAGAAGTGAAGAGGAGGCTTAGGTATAGAGATAATAATGGACAAATCAACAATCAGATAAGAATTGATCTTGATCTTAACTTTTGAATCTTGATGAAATTGTTGTTGTGTTTTTGATCAAAAAAGTGTAGAACCTTGATTTGATCCTTTAGAGACTTGAGAGAAAAATTAGAGTGTTTGTGTAGATTTTTCAATTATGAGAGCCTCCCCTAAATAAAAATCAGATTTGAGGTTATATAGTGTGAGCGAATTGGGCCTTGGATGTGCAATTGGATTGGGCCTTGACTTGAAAACATAAGCCCGACACGACCATAAAGTTCCATGTCATCATCCGTACGGAATCTCGATTCGGCTATCAAATAGAAAATGAAGATAATAAATTTTTTGATGTGTTTCCAAAAGAACAGGCTTAATCGGATAAACGGTGATTTAGTTATGATTTTCTGAAGTTTCATCTCAGACGAAAATATTTCTCGGTTCAGGATTTTCAATGTATTGCGCGTGGTTTGAATAAAAAACGAAGGCCTTCAGGATACCGTTTGAATTGGAAAACTAAAACCAATATTTAGCCAACTCAATTTTTAAAATAATGCCACCATAACCAGCTCGATACAATAAAAATCGACCGAGTTATGATTTTTTGAATATGAAACGGGTGAACATCTATCACAATTTTTCTGTGTGAACATACTTGATAAATCCATATATTCAGGAACTTTCTGAGTAGAACTGGCTTTCGACTGTGAGAGGAAAAAATGTAGAGGACATCAAGACGGAATTTTGGCCACCAGAACAGGCTCAAAATGATGAACGGTCTTCGAGTTATGAATTTTTTAGTGCACATGAAATGATGGTTCAACCCACTTCCCCTTTGTATTTTTTGTACTGTATAACTTCCAAAAGAATGGTGTATTCGAAGACCTTCCTTTGAGATTTAGCTTTTGGTCCAAACAGGGAAGTTGAAGAGAATGTCGAGACGGTTTCAAAACCTCAAGAATCAATCCAAAACACCATTCCAAATAGGAGATAAGAATTTCCAAAATCAAATCAATTGGAAAACTACTTCCGATTCGCATTACTTAAAATTTAGTGAAAACACCCAAATCTTCCGCAACTCGACTTGCGTTTAACAAATATGGGAGATTTATTGTATTGACAAAAATACCTTGATCCTGTGAGCATGGATCCAATGATTTGCATGTATGTGCATGTTAACAAAGTATAAGCCAATTAGAGATAGAAAATAAAGAGGACAAATTTTGGGGTACAACAAATACTTGTGTAAAAACCACTTATCAAACTCCCCTAAACTTAAACCGTTGCTTCACCTCAAGCGAACATTACAAGAAATCTTGAAAATCACTGAAGCTCGGTACTCATACGTGAGACATCCGTTTAAATTGATATAAAAGCAGTTAGTCTGATATTCACATAACGCGAAGAGTTTGTTTAAGAACTTTTAAATCTAGAGCTTCCTCTTCAGATACCTCTCTAACTATGCTTTGTACTTAAGTATCATTTTGATTTTCCTCCTTTTTCATTAGGGCAGTCAAATTAAGGCAATAAGAATTATGATGATCATCACATGCACAAAACTAATCAAGAATTTTTGCTTAGGCTCCAAATAGCAGCATTGGCTACCTTTAATTACCGATGAAATTTCCAAACTTTGCAGTTATGTATTATCCTTTTGGACGATGTTTGGGGATCAACCCCCTTTGGGCTAAATAACTAGGTGAGGGCTACCCAACTTAGCGAGCCAGCTGCCTTTTACCGCCTTTTCATCATTTGGTGCCAAATTTATTTATTTCAACATTAATCATACATGCATGTGAATCTATATTATGCCAGACTATAAGGATAAACTATTCCAGGAGTACTTCTCAGGATTTAAGCAATATGGTACAAATCTACATGTTAGACTCGTATCACTGTCATATTATTTCAAACTTCGTACCTTCCAACAACAACCCCTTTGTCTCTATATACTATTCCTGAACTCTATGAGAAACAAGTTCTTGAACAAAACAAACAATTTCGGCAAAATTTGGGAAGGACTTCAACTCATGGATTTACACAACACTTGCATAAAACCAACAAACAGATCAAATAGAAAAGTAGTAAAAATAAAATTAACAAACCCCCCTCCCCCAAACTTGAACTAAACATTGGCCCCAATGTTTCAGAACAAGATCAAGGAAGGTGACTCACAGAGGGAAATACCACACCAGTTGCTGCCTCCTAGCTTCCACCAGTAAACCTCCCTTTTTGTTACCTGCAAACAAAATAAAACAAATACCAAAATAAACTAAGTTATTTAAAAGCGTGGGTTGCCTCCCATGAAGCACTTCACTTAGCGTCACACGGCTTGACAGTTCTTCCCCTTATGGGGGGTACTTCCTCTTCCACAGCTTACTGCTTGTCTTTTCCGCAATCCAGAACTCATTCAGATCAAAAGAATTGACCACTTTGTATTTCCAGTCTCTTCCAACTTCCGTCTTCTCACCTTTTAGTTTCCTTTTCTTTCTTTTCTTGACTTCTGAACTGAACTTAGAAGTTTTTGTTGATGTCGCCTGAGAGCTTATGCTTGATACGTTTTCTGGGGGTGATTTTAAACTTCTGATATCACCTGCTAATCTGATCATACCAGCTGAAGCTTAATTTTTTTCACCTGCAACATGCTTTTTGATCTCCAACACCTTCAAAGTTATCTCCTCGTAAAATGACTTCAATGTCATATTACTTGTCTTGATATCAAAATTGCATTGACTAGTCAGCATAAATGATCGACCAAGAATGATATGAGTCTCTTCATCTTCAGGGATGTCCATGATCTAAAAATTAACTGGGAAAATAAAATTGTCAATTTCTACTAATACATCTTCAGCTATCCCATATGTTTGCTTGATGGTGTGATCATCAAATTTCAATTTTGTCTCACTCTCGCTTATCTTCTCAATACTCAACTTTTTGAAAATAGACAATGGCATCAAACTCACACTAGAACCAGAATCAACCAGAACCCTCTTGAAAGTTTTGTCTTTTATGGTGCATGGTATTGCAACTGACCCCAGAACCTTCTTCTTGACATGTATTTTCCTCTTGGGTGCAGTTACACACAATTTCTCATCACAGGGTACCGATCCCTCTCTTGTTGATCTCTTTGACAATGCCTCCTTCATGAATTTATGATACAAAGGCATTTTCTCGAGTGCTTCAAAGAATGGTATATTAATCTCTAGCTTTTTGAACAAGTGGATAAATTTATCAAACTCTTTCTCTTTTGTGTCCTTCTTTGCAACTCGAGATGGATACGGCAACTTGATTTCTGGTTTAGTTTTCTCTTAAACTGGCTTCACAGGTGATACCACTTATTTCTGTTTTTTCTTGTTCTCTCTCACTTCCAGCTCTACTTCTATGATATTGTCATCAAACTTCACCTTATCTTCTTTTTCTCTAGCAACTTTCTCACTCCTTGTTTTGACAACATTCATATTCTCATGACTTTTCTGATTTTCTCATTCTCGCAGTGCTACCTGTTGTGCAATATGACCCGTATGAACTTCCAAATTTTTTATTGCAGCTGTGGTATTCCTATGATTACTCTTTGTCTCTTATTGAAATTGAGAGGTATGGGCAGCCATCTTTTCAATAGCCACCTCCCACTCTGCCTTCTGAGGTGCTTGTTGCACCTGATCTTTCTAGGAGAAGTTAGGATGATTCTTCCACCCAGGATTATAGGTGTTAGAATATGGATTATTTTGCCTCAAGAAATTTATCCTCTCAATTTGTTGTGGAGTTGCAAGACATTGCACCGTAAGGTGCGGACCACTACAAATTTCATAAGCTACCTTTTGCACCTATTGAACCTCGGCTACCTGTTGAGTACCCATGTTCATTGCTTTCAACTTTTTCTCTACTTCTGCAGTAATTGCTTCTTCAATTTTTTAGCTGCTTATTAATTTCCAACTTCAAATCAATCATTCCCACTGGTTTGCTTGCAACTGTGTCATATATATCCAGATGCTCATTTACAGCAATGGCTTCAAAAATCTTATTCACGCCAGTGGTTGTTGTAAAATTGGATGAGCCTCCAACTACTGTATCAATAAGTTGTTATTTCTTCATTTGAAGACCATTTATAAACATTTGCATTTGCTCTATTTGACCCATTTTGTGAGTGGGACAGGATACTAATAACCTCTTGAATCTCTTATAAGCATCCCCTAGTGACTCTCCTTCCTCCTATTTAAAATTCACAATATCATATCTTTTGCAAATGTAAACAGAAGCAGGAAAGTATTCATCAAGAAAAGCCTTCTCCATTTGTTCCCAAGTGGTGATACTTCCAGCAGGTAATGAGTAAAACCACTCTTCAGCATCTTCAGACAACATGAACGGGAACATCCTTAACTTCTTGGCTTCTTTAGAGTTCCCCTCAATCTTCAAAGTAGTACTCATGGTGAGGAATATCTGCAAATTCTTATTGGAATCTTCATTGATCTTTCTGATGAAAGATCTCTTCTCGAGTTGGTGGATGGTTGAAGGATGCAGTTGAAAATTTGTAACATTGACCAGTTGATTCACAATAGTCAACTGTAATCCCCAAGAAGTCTCTCTAGTGGTGGTGGATCTTCAGCCATTGTTTTTTTCTTTTCAGACTCTGACCCTGAATGATCTGATGAACCTTGTGATTCCTAACTAACTAATCGAGCTTGCTTGCGCCTTGTGTGAAAAGTTCTTTCGATTTCTGTGTCAAAAGGAAATTTAGCCGAGGGCTTTCCTCGCATGCAAAGGTTAGGAAAAATCAGCAGTAACAAAAATATAAAATATAAAAATTACAGAAAAGAAATTTTAATTGCAGAGCAACAAAATTTTAAACGAACTCAAATTACACTTAATAACTCAGCAGTCCCCGACAACAGCGCCAAAAACATGATGCGAAAAATAGGAAGTGTAAGTGTTTGTTTGTTGGCATTATTTTTTGGTAAAACCAGATTTGCGAATGTCATGACTGATGTCATAACATTATGGGATAAAGGTAAATTCTGCAGAAGGAATGTTCTACAGGAACTACTCAGTATGAGTGAATATCATGATGATTAAGCTATGATCATATGTACTGAATTCTACCAAAATCAATGAGCAAGATACATGATGTCATAACCAATGTTAAGACATCCTGTACTGATCAAGTTGTTGTGCAGATTTATTATTCCTGATAATTTTCAGGAATCTGGTGTGCTACTCTGAGTTGAAGTATATTGTCTAGATCAGCTGCTCACGTGGACATTAGGTTAACCTTGCTTAACCCTAATCTGTTATGATGAAAGCCTAAGACCAAGTCTTTAGGTTAACTTTGTTTACCCCTAGCTATTTTTATGCAAGCCCTAAATGAAGAATAGTTTGCTTATATATTTCTCAAAAAGCCTAATGGTGAGAAGCGCTTTTGACAGAAGATCAATAAGGCATTATATAGGTGTGATAGTTTTAGTAACTACTGTGAGCCAAGCAATTATCATTTAGATAAGTGACTTGGAGTAGGATTTGGTTGTAAGGGTTGTTTATCACTCAAAGCTTTGAAGCACGAGTGTTGTGTCTCTTGATTAAAGCTTTGAAGCAAAATCAAGAGTGTGTATTGAAGAATGTCTTCATAATCTTATTAATCATTAGATTAGTATCACTGTTGTGATTGAGGGGGAGTGAGTAGGAACTCAGGTTTAAGTAGGACTTAGATTGAAGTTGCATTGGGTAGGTCTTAAGTGAAGGAGATAAACTGGTTGGTTTATTCCTAAATTAATACCTCTTATAGTGAATTTCCTCCCTGGCTTGGTAGCCCCCAGATGTAGGTGTTGTTACAAACTGAACTGGGTTAACAATTGATCGTGTTCTTTACTGTCTTTTAAACTACTGTTTGGTTTGTGTACAATTTGTCAGATACGGTGTCATAACATTCACTGTGGCATTAAGTATCTGTTGCCAGAATTTCAATTGGCATCAGAGCAGGCACCCTTCCTGTCTTTCTGGGTGAGATCTAGGGATATTACTTTCTGGCGCTATGGACAAGGAAGGGGGATTTGGGAACAGACCACCTATTCTGGATGGATCAAATTATGACTACTAGAAACCTCGTATGATTTCCTTCTTGAAGTCACTTCACAAAAAGGCTTGGAGAGCTGCTGACAAAGGATGGAACCATCCCACCATAACTGGGAAAGATGGGACGACTAGTCTGAAACCTGAGGAAGAATGGAGCAAAGAAGAAGATGAGTTAGCCCTGGGTAACTCTAAAGCAATGAATGCCTTGTTTAATGGAATTGATAGAAACATATTCAGACTAGTACATCAATGTGAACTGGCCAAGGATGTTTGGGACACTCTCAAAACCACCCATGAGGGTACATCCAAAGTAAAAATGTCAAGACTTCAGATGCTCACTACCAAATTTGAGAATCTAAGGATGATGGAAGATGAGACCATTCATGAGTTTCACATGAACATCTTGGAAATTGCCAACACCTCAGGAGCATTGGGAGAAAAGATGTCAGAAGAAAAGCTGGTGAGAAAGATTCTCAGATCCTTGCCTAAAAGGTTTGCAATGAAAGTGACTGCTATAGAGGAAGCTCAGGATATCTGCAACTTGAAGGTTGATGAACTCATTGGGTCACTTCAGACATTTGAGATGGGGATCAGTGAAAATGTTGACAAGAAAAACAAGAGCATAGCCCTTGTGTCCTATATTGAAGATGAAATCAAGGAGAGTGATGAAGAGAATATTTCAGAAGCTATAACTATGCTTGGAAGGCAGTTCAACAAACTCATCAAGAGAATAGACCCAAAGTCAAGGTCAAATGTCAAGAACATTTCCTCTGACATTAGCAGATCATATGACTCCAGCAGAAGAACTAAGTCTGAAGAAAAGGGAAATCAAAGAAGAGGAATCCAATGCCATGGATTTGAAGGATATGGGCACATTCGAGCTGAATGTCCTACCTTTCTTAAGAAACAAAAGAAATGAATGTCTGTTACTTGGTCTGATGGTGACTCAGAAAGTAACTCTGAAGAAGAATCTGCTAAACTAGTTACTGCACTATCTGGTATTTGTAACTCTAATAATGATTCTAGTGATGAGGAAGTGACATTTGAAGAACTTGCTGACTCCTACAAGAAGCTATGTATCAGAAGTGCTGAAGTTTGTCTGCAAAATGAGAAACAGAAAAAACTCATAGTAAAGTTGGAGGCTGAGAAGAAGGCAGACACTGCTACTATAAGCCATCTCGAAGGTGAAGTTATAATGTTGAAGTCCAAACTTAATCAGATGACTAAGTCTGTCAAGATGTTAATAAATGGAACTGACAAGTTGGAAGAAATCCTTCAGGCTAGACAAAATGCAGGAAATATGTCTGGTCCAGGATTTGTGGCTGCAAAGAAATCTGCTGTTGACAAGAAGAAGACCAGGCCTGATAAACAAATGTCAAAGAAGATGTCACAACATAGGACTCAACATCAAGAACAGAGAAATATGAAGAAAAAGTATCAAAGATGGAGATGTCATTATTGTGGAAGGTTTGGTCACATAAAGCCATTCTGCTTCAGATTATATGGATATCCTAATCAGACCCCATATGTCAAACCTAAGACTAACAAGGCACCATATACTCAACAATGGAAGAAAAAGACTGCAGCCCTAATAGCTCACACCTCCCTTAGAGTTTCTGCCAAGGAAGACTGGTACTTTGACTGTGGATGATCTAAACACATGAATGGAATCAAGAATCTGCTGAATGATGTCAAACGTCATACTACTAGTTATGTCACTTTTGGAGATGGTGCTAGAGGAGAAATCAAAGGAGTTGGAAACTTGGACTTCCCTGGAGTTCCAAACCTAAATGAAGTATTGCTGGTAAATGGTTTGACTGCTAATCTCATAAGTATCAGTCAATTATGTGATCTAGGATTCAAGGTCAACTTCACCAAGTCTAAATGTCTTGTAATTAATGAAAAACAAGAAGTTGTAATGAGAGGAGTCAGATCAAAAGACAATTGTTACTTATGAGAGTCTGAGAACACTAACTACTCTTCTGTATGCTCTATAGCCAAAGAAGAAAAGGAAGTGAAACTGTGGCACCAAAAACTTGGTCATTTACATCTTAGAGGGAGGAAAAAGATCATATCCATGGAGGCTGTCAGAGGGATTCCAAGGCTTCAGATTGATGAAGGGATAGTTTGTGGTGAATGTCAGGTTGGAAAGCAAACTAGAATGTCACATCCAAAGATAAGACATCTGACCACCTCTAAGGTGCTAGAACTTCTACATATGGATCTGATGGGTCCCATGCAGGTGGAAAGTCTTGGTGGAAAGAGATATGCCTATGTTGTTGTGGATGATTTTTCCAGATTCACCTGGATAAAATTCATTAGGGAAAAGTCTGATGTATTTGATGTATTTAAGGAATTGTGCAAAAGAATTCAAAGAGAAAAAGAAGGATGCATTGTCAGAATCAGAAGTGATCATGGTAAGGAATTTGAAAATAGTAAGTTTGATGAGTTCTGTTCCTCAGAAGGAATCAATCATGAGTTCTCTTCACCTATAACTCCTCAACAAAATGGAGTTGTGGAAAGGAAAAACAGGACTATACAGGAATCTTCTAGAGCAATGATACATGCCAAAAAGCTTCCTATTCATTTTTGGGCTGAAGCTATGAATACAGCCTGATATGTCCATAACAGGGTCACCTTGAGAAAGGGAACATCATCCACCATTTATGAACTATGGAAGGGAAGAAAGCCTACAGTGAAGTACTTCCATGTATTTGGGAGAAAATGCTATATTCTGACAGATCGTGAACAAAGGAGAAAGATGGACCCTAAAAGTGATGAAGGAATATTCCTAGGATACTCTACCAACATCAGAGCATATAGGGTATTCAATTCCAGGACCAAAGTTATGATGAAGTCTATAAATGTCATAGTTGATGATCACCATGAGGAAACAAATGTCCCATATGATGTTGAGACATTCTTTGAGACTTCAAGACAAGTGTCTAAAAAGGATGATGTGCCTAATCCTACTCAATCAGAGTTTGAATCAAAGGAAGCTAACAAAGATCCTTCCATCAGAATTCAGAAAGATCATCCTAAGGAACTCATCATAGGAGATCCTAACAGTGGAGTCACTACAAGATCTAGAGAAATCATCACAAACTCTTGCTTTGTGTCTAAGATTGAACCAAAAAATGTTAAAGAGGCTTTGACTGATGAATACTGTATTGGAGCAATGCAAGATGAATTGAACCAGTTCAAGCAACATGAAGTATGGGAGTTAGTTCCTAGACCAGAAGGAACAAACATCATTAGCACAAAGTGGATCTACAAGAACAGGTCAGATGCTGAAGGAGTTGTCACCAGGAATAAGGCAAGGCTTGTTGCTCAAGGATACACTCAAGTTGAAGGGGTTGATTTTGATGAGACTTTTGCTCCTGTAGCCATACTGGAATCAATCAGGCTTCTATTGGGAGTTGCTTGTCTCCTTAAGCTCAAGCTGTTTCAGATGGATGTGAAGAGTGCTTTCCTAAATCGGTACTTAAATGAGGAAGTATATGTGGAACAGCCTAAAGGATTTATGGATCCAAACTGTCCTGATCATGTATACAAATTGAGGAAAGCTTTATATGGTCTGAAACAAGCTTCTAGAGCTTGGTATGACAGGTTGACAAAGTTCCTCACTGACAAAGGATACAGTAAATGAGGTTTGGATAAAACTCTTTTTGTCAAGAATGGAGGAAAGATAATGGTAGCTCAAATTTATGTTGATGACATAGTGTTTGGAGGAATGTCAGATAAAATGGTTAAACATTTTGCTAACCAGATGCAACTGAATTTGAAATGAGCCTCATGGGAGAATTGACCTACTTTCTTAGACTATAAGTCACACAGATTGAAGACTCAATTTTTCTGTCTCAAAGCAAATATGCAAAGAATATTGTCAAGAAGTTTGGGATGGAGAATTCCAGTCATAAAAGGACTCCTGCACATACTCATTTAAAGTTGTCCAAAGACACAAGTGGGGCAAATGTGGATCAAAGCTTGTACAGAAGCATGATAGGAAGTCTGCTATACTTAACAGCCACCAGACCTGACATTGCCTTTGCAGTTGAAGTATGTGCAAGATACCAGGCTGAACCCAAAGTAAGTCACATCAACCAGGTGAAAAGAATTCTGAAGTATGTGAGTGGAACTTACAATTATGGCATGCTATACTCTCATGGATGTGAACCAATTATGTCTGGTTATTGTGATGCTGATTGGGCTGGTAGTGCTGATGATAGAAAGAGCACCTCTGGAGGATGCTTCTTTTTAGGAAATAATCTTGTCTCTTGGTTCAGCAAGAAACAAAATTGTGTGTCTCTATCTACTGCTGAAGCTGAATACATAGCAGCTGGTAGCAGCTGTTCTCAAATGATCTGGATGAAACAGATGCTGACTGAGTATAATGTCACACAAGATGTCATGACATTGTTCTGTGACAATTTGAGTACTATTAACATATCCAATACTCCTATACAGCACAACAGGACTAAGCATATTGACATTAGACATCACTTCATCAGAGATCTTGTGGAGGAGAAGGTGATTAAGCTGGAACATGTTGCCACTGAACTACAACTGGATGACATTTTTACCAAGGAACTTGATGCTAGTCAGTTTGAGAATTTAAGGGGCAAGTTGGGTATTTGTCAATATGAAGAGATGTAGAAATTAATTTTGCTTAATACAAGGGTTGAAAGAGATATTTTAATCAAGTCTATTCTGATTGGGCTAATCATTTGTTTCCCTCCTTCTTTCCAAAAGTTTAAGAAGAGGAATAGACATACTTATATCTCCCTCTTCTCATTTTGCTACATCACTCTCCATTCCCTCAAAAGAAGATTTCACACACGATGTCACTTGTTTTCTAAATCTCTCAAGATGTCTCAACAATCTGTGTCATCATCTTCATCAAAGGCAACTGCATCTTCCTCACCCACTGACACCGAACCTAGGGCAATCGTAAACTGCATGGATGCTGATGTTCTTGAGGTAACTCCACTTCGTGAAATGGCAGCTGATCCTACGAAGGTCAAGAAGCTGCAAACTAGACATGCAAGAAGATCACAAGCTTCTCCCTCTGGTAAATCTTCTCAACCATCATCCTCTGTTCCTCCAGAGATAGCTAATAGGGAAGGTTCTTCTTATGTGCATCAAGCTATTGCCAGACTAGTCACTAGGATTCTTAATGAGAATCACTTTGTTCTTGGTATATCTGTACCATTGAACCAAGAAACTGCTAGCCCTAATTTAGAAAGTGATCCCAATGTCACTCAGAATGTTGAGACACCTGATGAAAACATTGAGAAATCTCCAGAAAAACCTGATGATCACCAGACCCCTACTGACAAGGCTGTTGAACCTCCTGTCATTGATGTTGATGAAGAATTTTCTGACAATGATTTAATTTCCAATATCAACCCTAGCATAGCTAGAAGGATGATGAGTAGAAAAGAAAAGCAGAATGTTGCCCAAAGCCCCTCCAAAGAGAAGGCTACTGAAGTTGTTCATGAGAAAGCTAGGCCTGAGAACAAGGCTAGAGAAGAAGCTGAGAAGGATCAAAAAGCTGGAACTTCGAAAGGGAAAGGTAAGGTAAAAGCTAGGGTATCTGTTGGTAGTCTCTCAAAACCCTTGAGATAACCTATAGTCAAGAAAAGAAAGGCTCCTGAACCCTCTGAATCTGATGAGGAATCAGACTTTGTTTTTGATGTTGAGAGCAATGTTCCAGACATTCCTCTCAGGAAGAAACCCTCTTATAAGAAACTGCCTAAGGTTCCTGAAGTTGCCATTGACAACATCTCCTTTCACCATCCAGAAAATGCAAGCAGGTGGAAGTATGTATTTCTGAAAAGGATTGCCTTAGAGAGGGAGCTAAACAGAAGTGCTATTGAGTGTAAGGAAGTCGTGGATCTCATCAAGGGCGCTGGCCCGATGAAAACAGTGGTAAAGTTTTCGAACTGCTATGAGATTCTTGTCAAAGAATTCATAGTAAATTTGTCTAGTGGTTGTGCTGATGGAAAGTCAGCTGATTTTAAGAGTGTGTATGTAAGAGGAAGGAAGGTAAATTTCTCCCCTACTGTGATAAACAAATACCTAGGAAGGCCTGATGATGCTCAACCTGAGCTTGAAGTTACTGACAACCAGGTTGTCAAACCATCACTTCCAAGCAAGTCAAGCACTGGCCCTTGAAACGGAAGCTAACTGCAAGCAAGTTGAGTATGAAGTTTGACATACTGCACAAAATTGGTGCAGCTAACTGGGTTCCCACCAACCACAAATCCACCATCTCCACTGGTTTGGGAAGATTTATCTATGCTGTTGGAACCAGAACAAACTTTGATTATGGCAACTACATCTTTGATCAAACAATGAAAGATGATGAGACCTGTGCTATTAAAGGCCCTATTGCTTTTCCCTCTCTCTTGTGTCGTATAATCATTGATCAGTATCCTGATATCCTGGTTGAAAAAGACTTTGTGTGCAAAAGAGCCCCTGTACTTGGTTTTCACTTTAAACTGTTTCAGGGAACACATGTCCCTGACATTGTTATGTCATCTGCTGAGACATCAAATGTCAAAGCTCATTCCAAGAAAGCTGAAGTTATAGCTGTTCTAAAAGAAACCTGCAGAGAGCTTGATGCAAGAAAAAGGACTCTTTAAGAGTTGATTGCTAGTCTGGAACAGGAGGAGAATGAAGAACAAATGAGGGAAGAGGATGCTAATGAAGAACAACATGATGGTTCTGCAAGAAGCTCACCAGAAAATGCTGCTGAAAATAGTGCTTCCTCAGGGGATGAAAGTACCTGAAGGTCTATGTTTGCTGATTTGAAAAGATTGATGTTGGAGCCTGTTGCTGCTATTTGATACCTTCTCTCTGTTTATGTTTTTTTTTAAATTCCTTTTGGATGAATGTATAACTTAAAGTACTAGTACCTTTGGCCTCTTTATGGCTAAAAAGGGGGAGAAGAAATTATGGTAATTTTGGTAGAATTAGATATTGGTAGTTGTTATTAAAACATTCTGCTGCATTCTAATCTCTGATTGTTTAGGGGTTTTAGCCAAAAGTATGCCAAAGGGGGAGTTTGTAAGTGTTTGTTTGTTGGCATTATTTTTTGGTAAAACCAGATTTGCGAATGTCATGACTGATGTCATAACATTCTGGGATAAAGGTAAATTCTGCAGAAGGAATGTTCTATAGGAACTACTCGGTACGAGTGAATATCATGATGATTAAGCTATGATCATATGTACTGAATTCTACCAAAATCAGTGAGAAAGATACATGATGTCATAACCAATGTTAAGACATCCTGTACTGATCAAGTTGTTGTGCAGATTTATTATTCCTGAGAATTTTCAGGAATCTGGTGTGCTACTCTGAGTTGAAGTATATTGTCCAGATCAGCTGCTCACATGGACATTAGGTTAACCTTGCTTAACCCTAATCTGTTATGATGAAAGCCCAAGACCAAGTCTTTAGGTTAACTTTGTTTAACCCTAGCTATTTTTATGGAAGCCCTAAATGAAGAATAGTCTGCTTATATATTTCTCAAAAAGCCTAATGGTGAGCAGCGCTTTTGATAGAAGATCAATAAGGCATTGTATAGGTGTGATAGTTTTAGTAACTACTGTGAGCCAAGCAATTATCATTTAGATAAGTGACTTGGAGTAGGATTTGGTTGTAAGGGTTGTTTATCACTCAAAGCTTTGAAGCACGAGTGTTGTGTCTCTTGATTAAAGCTTTGAAGCAAAATCAAGAGTGTGTATTAAAGAATGTCTTCATAATCTTATTAATCATTAGATTAGTATCACTGTTGTGATTGAGGGGGAGTGAGTAGGAACTCAGGTTTAAGTAGGACTTAGATTGAAGTTGCATTGGGTAGGTCTTAAGTGAAGGAGATAAACCGGTTGGTTTATTCCTAAATTAATACCTCTTATAGTGAATTTCCTCCCTGGCTTGGTAGCCCCCAGATGTAGGTGTTGTTACACACTGAACTGGGTTAACAATTGATCGTATTCTTTACTGTCTTTTAAATTACTGTTTGGTTTGTGTACAATTTGTCAGATACGGTGTCATAACATTCACTGTGACATTAAGTATCTGTTGCCAGAATTTCAGGAAGTGTACTATTTTTTCCTTGCAGTAATAATGGGAAATTCCCTTAATATCAATCTCAAGATATGCATGCAATTATCGAGTTCAATTCACGTTCAATTAAACAAAAACTTTAACTGGGGTTTTGGATTAAGAATTATCACTTAGCAGAAATAAAAATAAGCAGAATGTAAATTAGGGTTTTTTCACAGATATGAGGAGTATGCTAGGTGTAGCAGTGAAAATCGAAGATCAAGCTATTAATTAACTTGACTCACAAATAAGTAAGAGTGTCCATCGCGCTTTATCATTTCTAAAGGAAGGGGAAAAGAGCGAAATAAAACTCATACGTAAATATGCAATGCAAGAAGTAAAAGCAAGTGCAATAGAGAGATCTAAAGTTCGTGGATTGATTATACAAAGGGAAGGTGTTAGTACCCAATGCATCTGTAGTACTCTATAGGAACCTCTTATTATATATGTGTATTAAAATTAGTTGTTTGCTAAAATATTAGTTTTAAGGGATTTTGAAAATGCAACGACCTAATGTCGAGGTTTTGGCTTAAAAGAGTGTAAGTTTAAAAAATGAGATTTTTGGAGATCTAACTTAAGATTAGCAAAACTTAAAGATGGATGAAAGAATTCGCACAATCATATAAGATACACTCGATGACATCAAGTCAACGAATTAATCATTTCCCTTGGATTAAAACACAAAGATAATAATCAGATGAAGACCGAATAAGAATAGTGCATCAGTTAAAAATGGATAGTAACCATAGTCTAAGGATTAAAGAACCAATTTTAGATTTTTTTTCTTTATTAAGTGGCTTATAAGAAGCAAAAAAAGGAAGCTCAAGTGAGCAAAGAGAAGATAAACGCTCAAGTGAGCAAAGAAAAAATGGATAAAGTAAAGAAAATAAAAATGGATGATAAATGGTATAAAAGTAAAGAGAGAAAAATATAAAGTGCGGAAATATAAATGATATTAAAGTAAAGTTAGTACAATATAAAGTTAATAATCTGATTTGGGATAAGTGTAACTTAATATGGAGCATACAATGTATGTACCCATACATGTTAGAGAAATGACACTTTGAAGTTTATTCTCTTATATATATACATATAGTACAATTAATAAACACGCGGGATCAAGACAAAGTTAAGGAAGATACATTATGACAAATTTATCATCAATCGCAAGTACCTTGAATGATCAAAGGATTATTTAGAGGTAGATTGGAAATGATAAAAGTTCATCAAATAACTGACAAGCTTAGATGAACTAAAAAAAGATCAAATGTTTTCCAAATTGATCCAAATAAAAATAAAAATAAAAATAAAAATAAAAATAAAAATAAAAATAAAATAGATAAAGAAGAATAAGATGAAGTCTATAATAAAAATAGTATAACTGTCATAATTTTCTCAATTTTTCATGAAATTAAACAAATGAATAATGAAAATTTATCTACTAAATCTCACGAACAAGGATCCATAATATAAATAAATAAATAAATAAATAAATAAATAACAAAAAATTAGAGAAAAAAATAAAAATTAAACAACAATAAATCATTTTTGCTTTTGGAGGTTAAAGAACACTTTTCAACTCTTCGTTTTGAATCAATGTAGTTTCCTCCCAAAATTGTGATGATTATGGTAATAAGTAAATAAATAAAGAATAAAAATGCAATAGAATTAAATAAAGAACAAGCACAATAGTCTACCTATTCAATAAAAGGAATAAATGACTTGAAAGAAAATAAAGAGAAAATAAGAAGAGAGTTTTGACTTAGTTTAGTGAATAGCTTATGGTATTGTTAGTTCCAAATGAAATAAAGAGATGTCTTATTTATAGGATGAATGAGGTGGGAATGCTGATGTGGTAATCCATGTAACTTTATGAGAATGGTTTTTGGTTGTTGATAAGTCCAAGTTGGCAATCCATGTGAAGAGTGAGAATGATTCTTGACCATTGACAAGTACAAGTTAGCAATCCATGTGAAGTGTTTGTAGTACATTATAGTGGTCTCAACTTTTCTTTATTGACACAAAAAACACAAAAGGACAAAGTAGTAATAATAATAATAATAATAATAATAATAATAATAATAATAATAATAATAATAATAATAAAATAAACTAAAAGTATCAGTAATAATAATAAATACAAAATAGAAAATAAAAGAGACATTAAATTAACTATTTATGATTATTTTTCTTGAATTAAAA
This sequence comes from Vicia faba, assembly GCA_948472305.1. Classification (NCBI taxonomy): domain Eukaryota; kingdom Viridiplantae; phylum Streptophyta; class Magnoliopsida; order Fabales; family Fabaceae; genus Vicia; species Vicia faba. The sequence continues at coordinate 101,870 of CATIWC010002868.1, read as the reverse complement.
TAAATAAAAATAAATGTGAAAATGTAAAGATAAAAAATAAAATACATATAAGAAAGTAAAAGGACTTATATAAATTTTTCTAGATTTTTTTTGAAATAAATGATACCAATATATAAATTTAAATTAATAAAAGAACATATTTTTTAATAAAGAAGTAAAAATAGTAAATAAAAAAATAACGTGATGCTAAGTATATTTTTTTGTCATTTTTTTTAAATGGAAAAGAAATCATGAATAAAACACAATAAAAATCAAATTCTACTAAATTCATAAACGACTTCTAATGTTTCTATTTTTTCGTGGCTTTTCAAAGCATAATCAGCTCTTGACTTGTAAAGAAAAATTGTAGTTGACGTCAAGGAGAATCATATGCACAAAGAACCACTCAAAATATCGAAATTTGAAGAAGTTATGAATTTTTGAAATCTGACTTGAGAATTGGCAAAAATGGGTCAAACCGCCTGTGAACACTTGCTATGAATGATGCAGATAAAAAATAGGATCTTTAGGTCAAAATTAGGGTATGCCACTAGGGTATGGTGTATAATTTTCACTGTAAAAATATTGAATCTTGATCTCTTCAACAAGTTCATATCCTTCAATTACCAGCCATTTAGATTATCTTCCCCTAAGTCCTTAGTGGGAAAACCTTTAATCATCCATCCTACACTCTAAGTCCTTAGAGATATCTGATGGAGTCAAGCTTTTATTTTATCAAGGGTTAAATCCGATAACTGTAAGGTATCCCTAGTCCTAGGTGATATCTACTATAACCTAATTATACAAAAAACTTAACAATCACGGTCCAGCTGGTTGTTAACTATAAATCAATCCTAATTTTCCCGATTAGGAATGCATAAAAACATTGTACAATTAAATCAAATAGAGAAGACTATTGTATAAAAGAAATTCAGGAATCAAAATCGTTTACAGAGTTAAATCAGGGACATCCCCTAGCATTGAGGGGTTTAGTTACTCATATTGTTCAAAATAATCACAGGATAAATATTAGACATTACAAATAATTGGATAGCTTCGATCTTCAATTGCTTCCACTCATGAGAATCTTTCGCTCTCCAAGAACCTAGATCTCCCCAATCTTCAATTATGTAAACTATTCTTCGCTGCCAAAAAAGGTTATTTTCCCTCTTCTCATTAACAGGTTTTAATAGTATTAGGTTATCCCTCAGCAATGCAAAATTTCCAAAGTATCCTTAATGATCCAAGACACTTAAAACCCCAAAAATCAGAATTCCTAGCACCTTGGCCAACACGGGTCGTGTCATGCAACTCGGGAACCCGTGTCAGCCTCTATTTCTTGCTTTTAATCACGCTTCCATGCAAGTGATTTGAAATGGATTGTGTCGTGCGACATGGGAACCCGTGTCAGTGTCTGCAACTTTGCTTTCTCACACTCTGGTGCAGTTAGTTTGACACGGGTTGTGTCAGGCGACACGGCCGCTCGTGTCAGCCCCTGGTTTCCATGCTTCCCAAGTCTTCCCCATGAAACGGCCCGTGTCAGGTGACATGACTACCCATGTTAGGGCTCCTGTAGCACTTCCTCAGAAACTCTAAATTATACACTCTTATGTCCCGATTTGTCCTGTTTTATTCTTTTGAACCTGAAAACACTAAAACACAAAATCAAAGCATTAAATGCGATAAAATGAAATAAAACACTCGTCAATTAAAATAAACAATAACTAAAATACATGATAAATACTTGTGTAAAAACCACTGATCAATACTCTAGGCCTATCGAACAATAACTCACTCATCCACCGTAGAGACTCTGACTAGCTTATGGAACCAAGGTCGTCATCTCGGTTGAGATCACAAAGACCTCTAGACGGACATAAGTTCCCCTCGATAAAGAGATGAACGACATAGCATTAAGGGAGAAGCTCGACCATGTCTAGGAAATCTGAATGGGAGCGGGCTTACTAGAAGCCTCCCTCAAACAAAAATTTTTCATATGATATGACGCCAAAGTCATACGACGTGAATTCAAAGTCCACAATCTAATCTTAAAGAGAAATCACATAGAATCTCATAAAGGCAAGCTCACCGCAAAATGGGAAGGCCCTTATCGCGTCCATGCAAAGACGGGGAATAGAGCCTACTACCTAGAAAACCTACACGGGGAACAACTTTCTCGACCTTGGAACACTGAGAAACTAAGGAAATATTATATTTAAGACATGGATATAGTCGGCGTGCTTTGTCGAAATAACAAACACGGTTTTTCCGACCACATGTGCATGCCCAGGTACAAGCATGACACTCCAAATTAAACAAAGAGGCAAGTCTTCACTCTTTTAACGAGCAGATTCGTAACCCGATGTGGAAAGCTCAAACGATGGGAGTTCACATTGCCGACCTCGGGCCCCAAAACAAAACCTGAGTTCTGGCCCATGTCCGAGAATAACCTGGCCATCCGTCCAGTCTCCCCACACTAGAAAACACAAATACTAACAAGCAAACCCCCAGAAACTTAATCAACATAAATCATCTCAAGCAGATGAGCATACATACATGTGAAACATGCAAATAGTAAAATAACTAAGACAATGCGGATTAAAATGAACGACCACCACGATCGAAAAAATATCAAATTAAAGGGCGACCATAAAAGTCGCAATTGTCAAAACATTACATAAAGGGAGCACACATCCCCCATCCAAAATAACAAACAAATATCCATGAGGACCACGATTATTTGAATGTTACATAAAAACGGGCAGAGCCCCAGAAACAAATTACATTAAATAGGCATGTAGGCCAAAATAAAAAAGAGCAACAACAATGAGCTGGTCAGAAAACAGGTTAAGATCCCTCCTCGTGAGCAAGTTCTTCTTGGACAGGTTCCTCGACTAATCCATCCTCTCTAAACTTGAGGTGGTCAGGGACAACAATCTCCCCATCCGCCACATGGTAGAGGAACCCCGTCCCAACTGTGTTCAACTCCACACCAGGATTCACCACTCTGAGTTGTGCCACGGCATTAATAAAGCTCCCCTTAGTGTTAGCCAGACCATCGTCCACATCCAATTGTAGGCGAGAAACCAACTCTGCTCGGATCTTCAGACCCTTGGCCCCATCTGGTTCATCCTCAGCATGAGCCATCTCTTCCCTCATAGTCACGACTGTATACTTAATGGACTTCTTTTTCAGCACGAGAGTCTTATGCTCCTCGGTCAATTTGGTCAGGCTCTCCGACAACACTTTGTTGGAAGATTTCGGCTTGTTGAGCTTCTCCTCGAGAGCCACTACCTTAGCTTGGGACTTCTTCAACTCAGCCTCCTGGAAAGAACCCTCCTCAACATACATAACTGCCATCTCTAGGATCCTCATCAGAGCACCAGCATCTCGGGCCAACATCATCTGCTTGCCCAGTCGATCCATCTCTTCGAGCACCAATGATTCAACTCAGTGAATCTGTATAGAGGAGCCCTTAAAAAAGGCCATGTCATGAAAGAATTGGGGGAGTTCAAACTTTCCCTTTTCCTTTTCCCCTATCAGGTCTACAACACCCTCAATACATTCTCTCTTGACCCTCTAGGACACATGTTGAGGAGAAGGATGCCTGATAGCCTAGCCAGTCGATGACGTCTTCGAACCAGTCTGAGGAGCCATCCCCGCGTCGCCTTGAGAGCCTTTAGCAGAATTATGCCCCTTCTTCACTCTGGTGGCAATCGACTTGACCATATGCTCTTGGGAAGCATTCATTTTTCCTACAAAATAACAAGTCGGAGTCAGCGAACAGGGATAAAGAAACATGCATGCAAACCTAATCAAATGGGAAACAAAACGACTAGCTAAATACTCTTTAGGGTCCTCGCACTCGAGGAGCTTATTAATGCTTATAAGCCTTGGCTCAAACACATCCCCCCCCCATCCTTGTCGAAAACGAGCCTCCCCCTTTTGCCCACGCGCTCGATAGGAGATATCCCTGCAAAAAATGCCGACAAGTGGTCGTGGCTAGCCTGGTCCTCAGCATTCAGCTGACCCTTCTTCCAGATATAATGGTCGGTCCCATAAGCAAAAATTTTCCTTGACCAATGAAAACTAAACTTCAGAACCAGCTTCATCATCGGGTCCCCTTCCTCGTTCAGCACGGGTCCCCCGACGTCGTCAACCAGTGGGACGCTCCTAAAAACATTTAACAACGCCCTCTCTGACACTGGATGGATCAACATATACATGTACTTGAAATTTCGGACGGATTAAAGATAAGTGTTGTACCCCATAATTTTCCCTCCCATTTCCTCAACATCTTCTCATCACAAAACCCTTGGAGCTCAAGATCCAATTAGGGTTTCCTCTGCTCAAGACTTCTCCTTGCACTGTTGACCCAAATTAGGGTTTGTGTTTGAACAAAGATATTTTGACCTAAAATGCCTAAGATTACTTTCATGCTTCATGTTGGACTCCCAAGTTTATCCATACCAAGTTTCAAGTCCTGATTCCAAATTTTGCCCAGTCAATTGGACAGTTGACCTAGAAATCAACTATATTGGGGAAAAAGTCAACTGTGGCCAATTGAAAGTCAAATCTCATGAAAATTTTCCCACATCAACATTATGAACTCATATGAACCATTTGATCAAGTTTGGATCATAATTCCACAAGAAATTTGATCAAATCACCAAAACGGCAAAATTGTCATTTTTAGGGTTTTGACTGCACAAAGGCAATTTTTGACTGTTTGACCTAGCCAATGGCAAACCAAGCTCACATATGGACTCAAGGACCCCATAGAATTATCTTGACATGCTCAACAAGTTCAAAAGATCCCAAATACACAAGATTGACAGTTGAATTTCCCAGTCAATTGATCAATTTTGACTGTATACTGAAAAGTCAAACTTTGACTTTTTGGTCAAAATCAAGTGTCAAGATTCATTTTTCATCAAAACATGCCAAATCATGAAACTTGTTCATCAAGAAATCAAGAATTGCAAATTAGGGTTTGAAATGAAGATTTTTCATAACTTAGAATTTTTCTAAGTTATGAAAAAACCTAATTTTTCCTAACTTTGCCCCACTTTCTCACCAAGATTCATTTGGATTCAAGCAAAAGTCAAAACATGAAAGTTGTAGCCTATTGCAAAACCTACAACTTTTATTCACAAAGTTTTCCCAAAAGAAGCTTGTAGCTCAAGTTACAATTTTTGGAACAAGGGTACCAAACCATTCTTAACTTAGAGAAAATTTGACCTATTTTAGGCAAGGTTTTTACCTAACTTCAAGACCATTTTTCACATGCTTCCACTTGGAATTTCAATTTTCATTTCAAAGATGGATTGTAGTACACATTCCAAGCTTTCCAAAATGTCCAAGAACTCATCAAACAACCTCATGGTTAGAGAGAATCGAATTTGGCAATATGGGAAAAACTCACTTTTGATTTGGCCAAGTTACATGTTCATACATTTGTGCCATTTTGAATTCAGCATGTTTTCCTTGATTACATGTCTTTTATCTCAATTACACTCCTTAATTTAATGTCAATCCTTTGTGCCAAGGTGTTGTTCTATGAGTTTGGACATTGTATGCAAGTTTAATCCATTTTTAGATAAAGCATTATATCCATTTTGGAAAAGTTGCACTTTATGTCTAAAGCAAATCCAAGCAAGTACAGTTAAGATCTCTTTGGCACAAGTTTATGGACTAATTGCACTGATCAAGACTAAGTTGTGCAGCATAGATTGGGGGCCTCTACCTGTCTAGAACACAAACTTGCCATCTCTTGCTTAAAGTGTAAGAAACTTGCCATAACACAGACCAACTCTCATCTCAGCTAACATAACCTTAAGCAAACTTGTCAAACATATTCTAAACATCCATTCTGAGCTAGAACACGAGCCAACCATCCCCAACACCCTCTCATTCACAGAATCACCATTGAACTGCCCAAAACAGGGCATCCCTGCAGTTTGAGTTCCATAGCTCAAACCTTCCATGCATTCTTGCTAAAAACACTTCAAACACATTCCATAATATCCATATAAACTATTCCAAACCTTGAACTGAGACTGTAACAGCCATGGCACGATTCAAAACACACCAAGCATTGGAATAGCATCACTACACTTCAGGAAAGCTGTACAAATCTTCATCTTGCCCTGAAAGCTCCTCCATTGCAAGACACGATTCCAACTGAACAGGTATATTCATGAAGTTCTATCTCTCAATATAGGCATTGTTAGCTTTAGGTTTGTGAAGAAAACATGTCACATTCATAGCCCTGAACATGCCAATGTAATTAGATTTCATTTATATTATGTATGCTTAGAGAATTTTAAGTCTGAACATTGAACAAAAACTAGGTCAGGAATTGGGGGAGAAGAAATTCTCTCTCATTTCTGAGAGTTAGATTGATTTCTTTATATGTCTGGAATCGTGGCTTCAAGCTCTACAGGTTTCATGTTGGAAGATTTTGCAAAAGATCAAGGAATTGGAAGATAGAAAACGCGTGTTTTCTTGAACAAAGATGTTCTGAGGTTGAAGATGACAGGATTCTGGGCTGGGCCTGTTTCCCTTTTCTTTTTGCACCATGTTTTCACTTTTACACCCCCTAGGCCCATTTTGCTTATTTTTATGACTTTTTGATTTTTCCTTTTTTGTTCTGACTTATTTATTTTTTTCTTATAATATTAAAAATATAAAAAATATTTTTTACACCATTTTCATATTTATTAGGTATTTATTTGTTTAGATTAATATTTGTACATAAATAAATATATAAACTTACTTTTGTTTGAAAAATACTAAAATAATGCAAACACATTTTATTTTCCATTTTTATTTTATTTTATCTTCTGAAAATATTTTATATAAAATATACTTTTTTTATAAATATTAAATATTATTATTTTTGTATATATAATATATATTTAGTAAATAATACAAATATTTATATATATATATTAGTATATTTAGGTTAAAAATACAAAATATATACATTTTATTTTTTATTAATATTTAACATTAAAAAAATACCTTTTGACCAATATACTTCATTTTTATTTTATTTTTGTACATAATTGATAAATTTTGTACATATTAAATAATTAATACTTTTATTTAATGAATTAGGGTTTTGCCCTAAAAACATAAAAACTCCAAAAAAATAATACTTTTTATTTTGTTTATTTGACATATAAAAATACTTTTTTTCATACATATAAAAAACCTTTTTGCATCTTGCATATTTATTTTATTTCCATTTAATTTGTGCAATCAATTATCTTGTAAATAATTCAATATTGATGTAATAGTCTAGGTTTAAATTCCTTGTCAAAATACCCCCATTTGAACATTTGTACCCCCCTTCCCATATATTGTGTTGTAATAGTTTAGGACTTTATTTTTCGCACTTTATTTCTTTCTAAATATACCATGCTAGAATTAGGGTTTGTATGCGAATCAAAAACAACAAAAATAGTTTGACCTAATTTCAAGAAAAACAAGCATGAAAATGGATAACACTAATCACACTTGCCCCACTAGGGTATTCCACTTGTTGCCTTCAATAAATGTGCCATATTGCATGTTAGGTCTCTTTGGGCAAAAAACAAAACAAACAATCAAATGATCATAGTCCCTCGATGACGCTTTCGAAAGTTGCCTAAAAATGATCAAGTCCCTTAAAGAAAATTGCCCAAAGATACTTGGCACCATTGCAATTATGCTCTAAACAATGACCCGCGCCCGTCCCTTTTCATATCCTAACACAAGATTGTCCACCAAATGCAATGGTGGAACAAAATTGTTAAAAGGTTTAAAACATAGCAAAGATCTTTGAGAAATTTAGGAGTAGACAACCTCTTAGTTACTTGAATCAAACTTGCAAAACACTTGCCTATTTTTAAACCACACCTCACAACACTTTCAAAACAAACTTTCAAAAAATGAAAACCTTTTCAAAAGACATACACCTTTGTATACATCCCAACATGGATCATTACAAAGGTTGCCACCACATTGGCCTCTTTTCAAAACATTTTTCAAACCCACACACAAAGCACCATTTCAAACAATTGAAAATCAAGGCAAGTTGATCTAAGCAAGTAACTAAGAGCCCATGGATAACCATGGATAGAAAGGGTGCTAATACCTTCCCTTTCTATAATCTACTCCCCGAACCCAAGAAAACATCTAAAAGGTTTTTGCTGTGCTTTTTAAACCTTTCCTTAGGATAAAATAAAAAGTCGGTGGCGACTCTTGCTCAACCGAAACATTTGCGAATACAAATGCAAAAACCATAGTCAGTTCTCCCACCGTATCACAGAACTGGCGACTCTGCTGGGGAATAAATTAAAAGTGTAGTAACCCTAGGGCTTAGACCACCTTTGTTTTCAATTGTTTGCCTTGTTTGCTTTTATATTTGTGGGCTTTGCGTCAGAGTTTCATAGATCCTAACCCGGATCTAGGGAATACCCTTTTTAGGTAGCATAATCTGTGAGGGACCTGTCCGGCGTAGAGCGACATGGGTGAAGCAGTGGCTACGTTGGTGTGGCACCTTGGTCTGTACCTATATCCCTTGTGTTGCAACGAGGAGAATATGGGTCTTCTAAGGAGTCATTAAACACCAACCAACCTTAGAACCCTAAATTGACCAAACTTGGCCATAGAACAGTAGCAGTATGCTACACTCATTGAGGCTAAACTCTCGCGATGGTTCTGGCCGCAAGAAAAGATTGCGATGCTGGAGTTATGACCGATTGAGGGTAGTCAATGATTTGAGATCCTCTAGAACCCGATTACTTTTGATAGGACAGATTTTAACCAACGAAACCAAAAGAGGGTAATACCTAAACTTCATGCTGGCCTGAAACCTAAGGGTTGTCTTGTGTGACTTGTGTGCCTTATCATGCTTGCCTGTGTGAATACTTGTGGTGTGCTTCATCATAGCATCATGTCATCATACCATTGCATGCATCCTGTATAAGGACTAACCCATTTCAAAGACAAAAAAGGTTTCATCTTTGCTCTGTTTTGTAGGACATCATGATGCCCGTGCGTAGGAATACTATCCGGCTCAATTTTGTTCAACCACCAGATCTGCTCAAAGATTTGGTTGGTAGGATTCCAAACACTACTTCCTTCATCAAAAGGCATGGTTCTCTCCTTGGCTTGATCACTGCAAAGTGGGACCAACAACTGATAAGTGTCCTGACCCAGTTTTATGACCCCCTGTATCATTGCTTTACCTTTCAAGACTTCCAGCTGGTCCCTACCCTGGAAGAATTCTCTGATTTGCTTGGTATCCCTATTTTGGAGCAAACTCCATTCACTGGTTGGGAAAAGACTCCTAGGCCTGAAGAGGTTGCTGCAGTTCTCCCCTTGACCAAAGAAGAGGTATTGGCTAACTGGGAAACTAGAAGTGGAGTTAAGGGCTTTTTGGTCAAATTTCTGGTTGGCAAAGCTAATGATTTCTGGAATGACTTAGACTTCAAGGCGTACGAAGACATTCTGGCTCTTTTAATCTATGGTCTGGTACTGTTCCCAAATCCTGACACCTTTATCAGTATCTATGCCATAAGGATCTTCATGTCTCGGAATCCTGTACCCACTCTTTTGGGTGATATCCTGCAACAACTTTATGCTCGTACTTCCCGAAAACGGGGAACTCCGTGGTGTTGTGCTCCTTTGCTAGTGAGGTGGTTTATTTCGCACCTTCCTAAGTTCGTGCTGAAGAATGAAGAAGGAAAGGGTTGGGCTCATAGGTTAATGTCTCTCACTGATAATGACATCACTTGGACTCTCAGAGGTTTGGATGAGGTAGCTGTTATTGATCGTTGCGGAGAATACCCTAATGTTCCGTTGATTGGTATCCAAGGAGGAGTCTCTTATAATCCATGTTTAGCTCTCCGCCAGTTCGGAAGAGCCTGAAGAGTAGGGCCTCGTGAAATGTTGGTTCCTCACTTCCATTTTGAATTTCAGGTAGACAGTGACAAACTACGCCATGGATTCGTTAAGGCTTGGGACAAAATTCACAAAGCTGACCCACATGAGTTGGAACCAAAGACTTCTCTACCAATGGAACCCTATTGCAGATGGGTCCGCATCCGTGCTCAGAAGTTAGGTATGCCGTACGAAGCTGACAGACCTATCACTCTTGAATCTCCTGATGAAGATGGGGTTCCTCCAACTGTCCTCCCTCCTCAGATACCCACTGATATTGACACACTGAAGAGATCTTGGGCGCAGCTAAAAGAAGAACGAGATTTTTATCGGGAAAAGTTCAACGAACATGAACAAAATATCCATAGGCTGACTAAGCAATTGGAGGAGGAGCGAGTCCTGAATAACTACATCCACACTGAGAAGAGGAGGCCATGGGAGCACTGATGGGCTTTGGATATTTCCTTTTACAGCTTTTATTTCCTTTTCAGTATTTTTCATTCCTGTAATGCCTAAGGGCAAGTTGTTGAACAATTTAAAATTTGAATCTAATGAAGTGTGTTTCCCTTTTGTCTACAAAGTTGAATCTTGTTTGTCTTTGAAAACATAAAACATACGCATCTCATTGCACCATATGCATAGCAGGTACCCTTTTTCCACAGGTTTCTTAATCTTCTTCGCTGTTTATTTGAACAGTCATCATGAATCCAGATTCATCCAGTGAGCAAGCAATCAAGGCCCTTCAGGCCCAAAGTGCCCAGTTTCAAGAAATGGTCCTGAGCCTGGCCCAAGGTCAGCAAGAGTTGAAGGCTCTACTCCTGAAGAAGAAGAAGAAAAAGAGGACTGCGTTATTCAACACCGTACGCAGGTTTGGGAACACACTCCATAATGAGGCTGATCCAACTACTTCCTCTGCAGAGAAAGACAGTCCCCAAGGGGGAGGAGCTCCTAGTCCTGCAGTCCCTGACAACGAGACGGACTACAATGACGAACAATACCCTCCCGCTGCTGACAGATACAAGCAATTAGAGGACCGCTTGAGCGCCATGGAGATTCAGAATGTGTCGGGGCTGGATTTCAGAGATTTGGGGTTATCTTCTGGGGTAGTAATCCCACACAAGTTTAAGGCGCCTGCCTTTGCCAAATACGACGGGGCTTCCTGTCCAAAGCTGCATCTAAGGTCATACGTAAGGAAGATCCAAACTTACACGGCAGATAAGAACCTTTGGATTCACTTCTTCCAAGATAGCCTTTCGGGGTCACAGCTTGAGTGGTTCTACCAACTAGATGGAACTAGTATCCGACATTGGGAAGATTTGGCAACCGCATTTTATAGACAATATCAATACAATTCTGATCTCGCTCCTACGCGTACCCAACTTCAGGGTATGTCTCTAGGAACGGGCGAAGGGTTCAAAGAATATGCACAAAAATGGAGAGATTTGGCTGGCAGGGTGCAGCCTCCTTTGACTGATCGTGAGCTGGTTGATATGTTTCTAGGGACCTTGTATGGTCCATTTTTCAATCATTTGGTTGGTAATTCCTCCGCTGGGTTTACGGATTTGATTCTGACGGGTGAAAGGATAGAAGCTAGCATCAAGTCAGGAAAGATACAAAAAGCTACCTCCACAAGTACTGAGAAGAGGCCTTTTAAGAAAGAAGCAAGTGCCGTCTATGGTCCTAGAAGACAAGTCAAGCCAGAAAGTCGCCAAGCCGTCAATGCCTTGGTCATTTCAAAACCTGTTGCTGCTCCTTAGCAGTACAATCAACAAAGAGGTGAAAGGCCCAAGAGGCAGTATACTCGGCTGAGTATGACCTTGTCACAAATTTTACCGCAACTGTTATCAACCAACTTGGTGACCATCAAAGAGGCTCCGAAGGTCGTGAATACTGCATCTCCTAAGTATAACCCAAATGCCCGTTGTGCTTATCATTCCGATAGCCCCGGGCATACTACTGATGATTGCTGGGCCTTGAGAAATAAAGTGCAAGACCTTATCGACGCGAAGGAAATTCAGTTTGAGGCGCCTGAGAGGCCAAATGTTGTAACTGCTCCTATGCCCCAGCATAGAGTAAATGCCATCGAGGAAGATTTGTATGCTGTTTCAGTGAATGATGTTGCTACCCCTCTTTTGACTGTTAAGAGGAACTTACTACTGGCCGGTTTATTTCCGAGTTGTAGCGAGGGTTGCCTCCTGTGTGCTGTTATCCCTACCAGTTGTCCGCTACTGAAATCAGGCATCCAAAGCCTGATGGATAGCAAAGAAATTCTGTTCAAGAAAACTGCTGTTCCATTTGTTTCCGCTGAAGAAGTATCTGTTGTCACAATTTACAATCCTACCAAAGCTCCCCCGAGGAAGCCAGTCCAAATTATGTCTGTTGCACCCATTACTATTACTGTTCCGGGGCCTCTCCCCTATGAATCTAACAAGGTTGTCCCATGGCACTATGGGGCAGACATGTATGTGCTTGGAGTGAAGCAGGAGTTCAACAACGGTACCAGTATAAGTAACATCACTGGTCCTGCCAAGATTACTCGCAGTGGCAGGCTCTTCTCGCCTGACATTGCACCACCAGTTATCCGAAAACCTCTCATCATCACACCCGCAAGTGTGCATGTTCCAAATCAAGTTCCTGTGTCTACTACTGCCGCCGAGTCCTCTGATGCTCGGGGCAAAGAAGTTGCTACCGATTTTCCTGCCAGGACGGAGGCACCAAAAAAGACTGCTGTTGAAGCCTCCCAACAAGAGATGGAGGAAATCCTTAAAATCATTAAAAAGAGTGACTTCAATGTTGTTGAACAGCTGGGGCATACCCCCTCCAAAATCTCTATGATATCATTCCTGCTATGCTCAGAGGCCCACGCAAAGGCCCTGATTTCATTTCTGAAAACAGCCCATGTGCCGCAAGAGACCTCTGCAGATCAATTCACTGACTGTGTGGCTAATTTGACAGCTGACAATGGTTTGGGGTTCTCAGATGCTGACCTTACCGCCAAAGGGAAAAATCACAATGATGCCCTGCACGTCTCTATAGAGTGCAGGGGCACTACTCTCGCACACGTGTTGGTGGATACCGGTTCTTCCCTGAATGTTTTTCCCAAGAAGGCATTGGATCGCTTGGATTGTGAGGGCCTGGAATTGAAACCTAGTAACATCATTGTTAGAGCCTTCGACGGTTCTAAGAGGATGGTGCACGGTGAGGTAGACATTCCTATTCGTGTGGATTCCCAAGTCTTCGACTCAACGTTCTATGTAATGGATATTCGTCCATCTTATTCCTTCTTGTTGGGTCGACCCTGGATTCACAAGGCTGGGGCAATAACATCCACTCTACACCAAAAGCTCAAATACCCTGTCAAAGGGAAGATTGTTACTGTGCAAGGTGAGGAGGAATACATGGTAAGTCACTTGAATTCATTCCGGTATATCGAGATGGACGGGGAGTTTATTGAAACCCCCTTTCAGCATTTTGAGGAAGTACCTCCAACGTTGGCATCGGCTGAAACAGTGGTCGAAGAAGACTTTCCGTTGAAGATGGCGTCCTTGAAGGATGCCCGGGCTGTAATCGAGAAAGGCAAATGCGCAAACTGGGGTCAGCTTCCAGACTTCACTCAAAAGACCGACAAGTTTGGGCTGGGCTTCACTGCAGAGGCTCAGAGGGTTGTGCGCAAAGAGAGGATCAGAAAGGCTCCGGTGTTCATCACCAATCCAAGGGTGAATGTTATCGAGGAGGACGTAGAGGAAGCGGAGTTTGACAGTTGGATCTATCCAACCACCAGCAACGGACCAAGAAACTGGACGGCAAAGGATTTTACACCAATTACATTTGTCACGCAGTAATTAACTCTTTTGATTTTCAATTTGTAACAAACAATATGTTGAAACTTTTATTGGCTCGGCGTCCTACCCGGGGCACCGTAGCTCCATTTGTGAGGGCTTTTTGTATGACATTTCCATATATCATTAATCAAAACATTGGACGTTTGTTGCATTTCAAATCTTGCGCTCTTTTTCTTTGTGTTATATATTGCAAAACAGCTATATTTACACACACTCACTTATACAAGTTTCAATCCACTCTGGATCTCACTGGTAACAGCTCTTCTACCACCAGTTATGACTTCGAGAATCCAATCAACTTGGCCGAAGACGAAGGTGAAGATGATTGCGAAGTTCCTGGTGAACTCGCAAGACTGCTACTCCAGGAAGAGAGGGCCATTCAGCCGCATGAAGAGCCGGTGGAAACAGTGAACCTGGGTACTGAGACAGATAGAAAAGAAGTCAAGATTGGTGCCAATCTAGAGCTCAGCGTGAAGCAACGATTGATCCAGATTTTACATGATTACATGGAGATATTTGCCTGGTCTTACGAAGACATGCCTGGTTTGGATGCCGACATTGTAGTTCATCACCTGCCTACCAAGAAAGACTGCCCCCCCGGTAAAGCAAAAGGTCCGCCGCATGCGTCCAGAGATGTCCAAAAAGATCAAGGCTGAGGTTATGAAGCAATTCGATGCCAGGTTTCTAGCAGTAACTTCTTACCCTCAACGGGTTTCCAACGTGGTGCCAGTGCCGAAGAAGGACGGTAAGGTCAGAATGTGTGTCGACTACAGGGATTTGAACAGGGCAAGCCCCAAAGATGATTTTCCTCTACCTCACATCAACGTTCTTGTTGACAATACTGCTCAACACAAGGTGTTCTCCTTCATGGATGGTTTTTCAGGGTATAATCAGATCAAGATGGCTCCGGAAGATATGGAAAAGACTACCTTTGTGACTCAGTGGGGCACCTTCTGCTACAAGGTCATGCCGTTCGGGTTGAAAAATGCTGGGCAACCTACCAACGCGCGATGGTTGCTTTATTTCATGATATGATCCATCATGAGATTGAGGTATATGTTGATGACATGATTGCAAGGTCCCAAACTGAGGAGGAACACCTTGACCATCTGCGGAAGCTGTTTGACCGACTGAAGTTATACAAGCTGAGGTTGAACCCAAACAAATGCACCTTTGGGGTGAGGTCCGGAAAATTGCTAGGCTTCATTGTAAGCGATAAAGGTATTCAGGTGGACCCGGCCAAGGTAAAAGCCATACAAGAGATGCCGACTCCCAAGACAGAGAAAGAAGTCAGAGGCTTTCTGGGACGACTAAATTACATTGCCCGATTCATCTCACATCTAACTGCTACTTGTGAGCCAATCTTCAAATTACTGAAGAAAGATCAAGTAGTACGTTGGAACGATGAATGTCAGGCCGCTTTTGAAAAGATAAAGGAGTATCTCCAAGAGCCACCCATTCTTATGCCACCAGTGGAAGGGAGACCTCTAATACTATACTTGACTGTGCTTGACAATTCAATGGGGTGTGTGCTGGGGCAGCATGACGAGTCTGGCCGAAAAGAGCACGCTATTTATTACCTGAGCAAAAAGTTTACCGACTGTGAGTCTCGGTACTCACTGCTCGAGAAAACTTGCTGCGCTCTGGTATGGGCTGCTCGCCGGCTGAGACAGTATATGCTGACTCACACTACTTTGTTGATTTCGAAGATGGATCCCATCAAGTACATATTCGAAAAGCCTGCTCTGTCTGGAAGAATAGCAAGATGGCAAATGATCTTGACAGAATATGATATCCAGTACACAACTCAAAAAGCAATCAAGGGAAGTGTATTGGCAGATCATTTGGCACACCAACCTATGGATGATTACCAGTCATTGAACTTTGAATTTCCGGACGAAGACATCATGGTGGTAACTGATTGTGAAGTGCCTGGACCGGATGAAGGACCTGAGGAAGGATCCCGATGGTCTATGCATTTTGATGGAGCCTCCAATGCTTTGGGTAACGGCATCGGTGCTGTGATCATATCTCCCAAAGGAACTCATACTCCACTCACCGCCCGATTGTGTTTCAACTGCACCAACAACATGGCAAAATATGAGGCATGTATCATGGGTCTTCAAGCTGCAATTGATTTAAGGATCAAGTTTCTGAGTGTCTTCGGAGATTCCGCCCTCGTGATCAATCAGATCAAAAGCGAGTGGGATACGAAACACCCAAATCTTATTCCTTACAAGGAGTATGTGTTGACTTTGCTTCCCCACTTTGAAGAAATAACTTCCGAACACTTCCCAAGAGAGGAGAATCAGCTAGCGGACGCACTAGCTACGATGTCTTCAATGTTCAAAGTCAAATGGGACAATGAGGCTCCCCGGATCATTATCTGGAAATTGGACGAACCGGCATACTGCTGCGATCTTGAGGCCGAAAAAGTGACTGAAAAACCCTGGTATCATGAGGTGAAGAGATACTTGGAAGCTCAGGAATACCCTGAAGGTGCATCTGTCAATGACAAGAAGTTCATGAGAAGGTTTGCGGCAAAATTCTTCCTCAGCAACGGCATTCTCTACAAACGGAATCATGATTCAACTCTACTGCGTTGTGTGGATAAGGCTGAAGTAGAGAAGATCATGATAGAACTGCATGAAGGTACATTCGGAACACATTCCAGTGGACACACCATGGCAAAGAAAATCCTTAGGGCAGGATATTTCTGGTCCACAATGGAAGCCGATTGTTACCAACATTCTCGAACTTGTCACAAATGCCAGATCTATGCTGACAAGGTGCACATCCCTCCGGTTTCTCTGAACATCCTGACGGCACCTTGGCCTTTTGCAATGTGGGGCATCGATATGATCGGCGAGATCCGACCAACGGCATCCAATGGGCATCGCTTCATCCTAGTAGCAGTGACTGGAATTGATCTGAATGAAGCTTCAAGCATAGTTATGGGGCTTCTCCTATACCCCCCGCCTATATGGAGTGGAGGAAGATTTGGTGGGGAAGGTCATAATGAAGTCAGCAAGCTGGAAAGTAGCCACCCCTCTTTGATTGTGCACAACCCCTGACCCAATATGACCCATGCCAAGGGATCCTCAGGAGCAATTGGAGCACCCTGCACGTCTGCACCTTGCTCGAGTACGACCGAATCAGAAACATGCACCCCTGAGGTACTCTCCTCGGTTGACGTGTGTAATACAGTGGGAGAACTGACCTTTTTTATCGCAAATGTTGTGGTTAGCAAGAGTCGCCACCAACTTTTCTTTTATCCAATATTTAGGAAAGGTGAAAAGAACAGGAAAGACTTTTGATAGATTTTGAGTTCGGGGGGTAAGTTATGAAAAGGGAAGGTGTTAGCACCCTTTTCATCTGTAGTTATCTACGGGCTCTTAATTACTTAGTTCACTTTGAAAACTTGTTTTGTGTGTGTGTGATTTGTTTGAAAATATTTTTGAAATGCCAATGTAAGGCTAGATTTATAATAATTCTTGTATCAGTCCTCAAGAATGTATACAAATTGTTTTTGAAAATATTTTTTTCTTTAAAAATGTGATATTTGGACATGTTGTGAGAAAGCAACTAGGAGTCTTACCCACTAATATAATCTTTATTGTTATTTTCCTTCTCCTTTGGAGATAGTACTAACCATACAGTTAGTTGGTAGGTAATCTTATCCATTGGGTGTGAAGGGACAGGCGTAGCGTCATCGTGTGGCCATAGAAGGAAACATGTAAGGATACTTTAGCAATTATATCAGAGGGACTATCATCATTTTGCTCGTAGGGTCATCGAAGGATTGGATCATTTTCTCGGAGGGTCATTGTATGGTCATCGAATGCAACATGTAAGGATACTTCATCAATTGTATCGAAGGGACTATTATCATTTTCCTCGTAGGGTCATTTAAGGGACGAGATCATTTTGTAGGCAACTGGAAGGGTCATCGAGGGAATATGATCTTTATTCAAAAGAGACCATGATGATATTGTTAAATCGAGGGTCTTTTGCTAAAGTATCCCCACTTTTGAGGGACATGACTAAAGTATCATAAGGCAACAAGAGAGGTTATCCTAGAGGTGCAAGTGTGAAGAGTGTTTGTTTTTAGTTATATTAATCTTGAAAATTAGGGTTATCTATATTGGTTTTAGTCTTCCCATACAAACCCTAATTACTAACAGTTAAGAAATATAATGTATGGAATGTAAAGTGCGGAAAATTAAACCTAAGCTATTACATATTGTGAGCAGTTACATAATAGAAAAAAATGTGAGAAAAGATAAATCTACGCTATACATCGAGAGTTGCGACCTATACACTTGTTCTAGGAATTTTAAATAGCAAGGGGAAATAAGAAAAAGAATGTTAGAAAAATGTTTTAATGTTTTTTGTGTTTTTAGAAAATGATTTAGGTTAATAAATAGTGATGAAAACCTAATTATTTATAATTAATTTTAATATTAAGAAAAACCTAATTAATTAATAAATAAGAATATGTCAAAGTTAATTACTAATTAGAAAACCCTAATCCTAATTTTGTTATAGTTTTTAAAAAAAGGTTTAAGGCTTGTTAATGGTTGATTATAAAGGAATTAATTAAAAAAATATAATGAAAATATGGTTAGTAAAATAAGAAAACAAAATGCATGGGGGTGGGAGTTGAATCCACGCCTTTGAGGTCACCGGTCTGCCTTCTTACCACTGCCATATGCATTGCATTTGTGTTTGAGAATAGAAATGAATCAACATATGATGAACCTGCTTTGTATCCTTGAAAATAAAAGAAAATTTGCACAAGGGCTGACTCTAACCCATGCCCTCACACATAATGACCATCACTCTCACCACTAGAACACTTATTGTTGCATGTAACACCCAAAATTCTACCCAGTAGTTATAACGAAAAATCAGAGTATTTAAAAATTTCCAACGCATTTGGGATATCACAATTCAACATATTGCAACACATAAATAGATACATAACACTTTAGTTTCGGAGGATCATATAACAACTTGCATCAGCTTTTAAAACAAACCACTTCTTTTATTAATAACGCAGCAGAATCATAATTACAGCTTCAAGCAGCATCATATGTTTCATTCAACTAAAACAATTTCAACAAGTAAACAACTATTTATTCATCCCCCCTCCCCCCCCCCCCCCCCCCCCCCCCCCCCCCCCGAGTGCTACGTATCAGAGCGACCAACCGACTTTGAACTAATAAGGCTAAGCAAATCTTCAGTCTTTAATACATGCACGTTACCAACAGAGCGAAACATTCAAACAGTAAGGGGTGAAATTCTCAAGTCGTATAAGTGAGCGCATGATAAATCATATATTAGAACCAGGTCATGCAAAAATCACCACTTCATAACAACAATCGCAAATGGATATCATCAAAATACAATAATTAATTCATCAACACAATGGCTCAATTGTACAACTTAGAATGCGATACAATGTTATGCAAATGCATGTGGTACCATTGGAGCAGAACTCCCAACTTAGAAAATCTGCCAATAAATAGAGGTATCAACAAGGCATAAGCCTTCAACTTAATATTTTTCCAATCCAGGCCAACGTGGTGCCAATCCAGGCCAACTTAATAATGCAAATGTATGTGAATTAATGAATGAAATAATCACATACAACACAATAATGTATTCGACAATGTTGGTATAAGCCTACAACTCAATCAACTTTTCAATCACAACATATTCAACATCAACAATGTATTCAACAATGTTGACATAAGACTACAACTTAATCAACTTACCAATCACAACATGTTTAACAACAACAATATCATATCAATAATTAGTAATGTGACAACCACACAATTTATTCGATAATAACTTATTCACAATAATAACCAACAACACAATCCCATATACCAGAACCATTCAACTTAATTCGACTTCACCTGTAAATCGACTTGATTCTACATAATTCTAACAAAATAAATCAACTAAAATATCCACATGTATATATATATATGACTTATTCCAACAATTTCAACTAATTCGGATTAACCAATTTTACCGCCCAAATCTACAAATTCAGCTAATCGATATTGCTTAATATATTATTATTACTACTTTTTATTTATACTACTACTAATCAATTTATTCTACTAAATTACGCTACCTCTGCTATTTATCTCACTGCCATTATTGGTCTCTGCCAAAACTACTTGTTCGCTATCAACAACTTCTACCGATACGGAGAAGAATTGTGATGCTTAATCTTGAACTGCATGCAGAGTTCCATGATCATAGTATTGTTAAGATTGGTACCATTTTCGGTGATGATCCTTTCAGGGATGATGTTGTACCCCTAAATTTTCCCTCTCATTTATCAAGAATTTTCTCACAAGATCTCTATTGTCTCAAAATTACATAAGGTTTGATCAGCTCAAGACACTTTCTCAACACTGGGCTCAAATTAAGGTTTGGATTTGGACAAGTACAATTGGACTTTTAATGCCCCGTCTAGCTTCCATGGATAATGTTGGAATCTCAAGCATCAGGTCAAAGAAAGGAGGAAGAGGAAATTGTCGAAAGGGAAAAGCAGATCGAAAGGAGTGGTTGCAGATAATAGTTCGAATTCAAAATCTGGTTCAAGCTATTCGAACCACATGACTGATTGAAAAAGAGTGGTGGGCAGATTTTGACAAATTGAAGAAGAGCAAGCTTGATTCGATTCACAGGCTTCGATTGGGAAATGGCTATCTTCGAGCAACCTACTTCAATCCACAAGCTTCGACTGCACAATGGCTATCTTCATGTTTTCTTCGATCCACAAGCTTCGACTAGGAAATGGCTATCTTCATGTTTGCTTTGATCCACAAGCTTCGACTGGGCAATGTCTATCTTCATGTTTGCTTCGATCCACAAGCTTCAACTGGGCAAGGGCTTCCTTCGAGTAACCTGCTTCGATCCACATACTAAACCCTTCGACACACATAGTTTCTACACTATGAATTACAATTTGAGGTTTGGACATTTGAACTTTTAACCACTTAATCAACTGATGGTTACTAGTAGGAAAGCAATCTAGAAATTATTTCATTTCGACTATGCCAATGAGATCATCTTGCATACTCAAAGTGGTACATTCATATGAATGTGGTCTATTCTAAGAACAAACAATTGGTGGAAACAAATATTGTTTTGCCTATTGATGAGTTTGGTCGAAGGTTGTAAGTGGTTCATTCGAAGAACAAACAATTGGTGGAAACAAATATTATTTTGTCTGTTGATTAGTTTGGTTAAAGGTTGTAAGTGATCCATTCGAAGAACACACAATTGGTTGAAACAAATATTGTTTTGTATGTTGATGAGTTTGGTCGAAGGTTATAAGTGGTCCATTCGAAGAACACACAATTGGTGGAAACAAATATTGTTTTGTCTGTTGATGAGTTTGGCCGAAGGTTGTAAGTGGTCCATTCAAAGAACACACAATTGGTGGAAACAAATATTGTTTTGCTTGTTGATGAGTTTGGTTGAAGGTTGTGGATCTATGTGATCAAAATGAAAGGACAGAGTACTCGACCAGAGTAAAGAAAAAGATCAAATCCATAGGCCATGCTACATGATCTTGCTTTGCAGGCCTTAATGCTTTTGTTTCACTCCATAGTTAATTGTTTACACAATGGATTAAGCTCTTACCTAAATACTTAAAATATTGCCCAAGCCAATTTTCTCTTAATGGCACAAAGTTACCATTGTCATTTTAGAAAAGTAAGCTTTATGCAAAATGTCAATGCATTGAGCCTTGTGACTTTTATCGCTGATTGCAAGCAATATCAAAAGCATGAATCAAGTCTCCTGCACCCAACAAACATCAGGCCACGCTTGTACTTGAACTTTGGAACCATAAAAATCCTTTCAACTTGATTTTTTTTTTATTTCAACCAAACCATGATTTGTTATATTACAAATCTGGTTACTCCAACTTCCCAGACCTTCTCTCTATAAATAGAGAGGCCATTTGCAAGCCAAAGGGGCAAGATTCTTGTGTGTTGAAAAATCCTCAAACACTCCCAAACTCTCAAAAAACTCAGAACCTGCACACAAGCACAAAACTTGACACATCATGACTTTACACATAAAAATCTCAAGTCCCTTCATGTGTTAGTGATCCTTTTGATTCACTCCCAGCTTCCATATACCAGCCTTAAAACACTCCCAAAGACCTCAAAAAAACCTCTCCAGGAAGGTAGTGATCCTTTCGATTCACTCCCAACTTCCATATACCAGCCTTTCGATTCACTCCTAGCTTCCATATACCAACCTTTCAATTCAGTGACTTTTAAAGCAAAGTAGTGATCCCACTAGCTTCAGGAAGGTCCCTGCAAGCTTAATCCATCATCAAGTTATTTATGGAATTCGTGTAGATGTCCTTCGAATTTCACTCCAAGAGGTAAGTTTTTCAAACTTGGAACTATTCATTCAAGCATCATTTGTATATACATTATGAAGAAAAGATGTAGATATCATATTTAGGAAGATGACCATGCTCTTAGTTTTGATTTTCGTTGCTTATTTCTTAAGATTTTAAACTCTGAATAGTTAGATTTTGATTTTGGTGCCAAACATAATTCGTGCTAACCTTTGATTCATAGCTTTTAAAAGTTACATGGTTAGATTCCTATTAAAATTTTGAGCAGGTTTGATGTTTACAATCTTTAAATTTGGATGAGAAATGAAGCCTTTCGAAGCTTAATAATGGAATTATGCATCCATACGCACGCGGAGGAAGAAGATAAAGCCATGTTCAAATTCTCAGAAATGAGTTCATTTTATATTTAATGCAAGTTGCATAACTAACGGATGAAACAAACCACCCCAGTGGTACAAACAACGCGCGCTAAAACCTTGCCATGTATAAGGTCCTGGGTTCAAGCCAAAACGAGACCTTTTGTATTTATTCTGTCATCTTTTCCAAACTAACATACAGGTTTATAACATTTGAGTGTTGGCTGTTTTGAATGGAAGGTGTGGAGAACCTGGGTTCAAACCTTGGCAGGACCAAAATACATTTTCATTACTTGTTTGTTTTCATCTTTTTTTAACAAACTTCAACATTTTTCCAACCAATCAAAGTAACTCCTTTTGAGTTGATTTTTTTGCATACTATTTATTTATAATGTCTATTTTATGAATATATAAAATTATCACAAAAAAATATTTTATTTTCATATTTATTTTAAAAAACCAGAATCCATTCCCTTTCCATTTCTATCCTCGTACATCATATACATCTTTATTCTTGTACATTATTCAAGTTAAATATGGTTGTAATAGATAATTAGGATTTAATTTCTTGCTATCACCATTTATAAATTTTTACACCCCATCCCCAAATGATGTAATATCATAGTAAATTTACTTTCCGCAATTTACCGCTTTCAAATCAATGCTAGTAAATTAGGGTTTGTATGGAAAGATAAAACTAATACTTAGAAAACTCTAATTCAAGATAAATCAAGCATGAAATACAAACACTTGCAAACTTGCACCTCTAGGGTTAACTCCACTTGTTTCCTTAAGAAAATAGTCATAATATACATGTGAGACATCTTAGCAAAAACAATCAAAAATACAAGATCATAGTCCCTCGATGACGCTTCGAATGTTTCCTTACAAATGATCTTAGTCCCTCAAGAGAAATGACAAGATATCTCACAACATTTTTATTTATGACTATACGATGACCCACGTCCGTCCCTTTACATCCAAAGATAAGGCTTCTTACCAATCAATGGTAAGATAGCAATATCAAATGAAGGAAGAAATGAACAAAATACTTTTGAGTAGGTAGAATGTTCTTAGTTGCTTGCTCACACTCCATCTTCAAAACAAACATCTTTTCAAATACACTAAACACTTTCAAAACATGAAATGTTTTCAAAAAGTCCAACACTTTGTATGCATTCTTATAGAGACGAGAATCATTACAAAGTTTTCCTAAATGAAGGTGCTTTTCAAAAATACTTTCAAAATCCACCACAAAACACATTTCAAACAAAGCAATTTCAAAAGTGATCTAGCAAGAAACTAAGAGCCCGTAGATAACTATGGATGAAAAGGGTAATAACACCTTCCCTTTTCATAATCTACTCCCTGAACTCAAGAAAATATCTCAAAGGTCTTTCCTGTTCTTTTCACCCTTTCCTTATTGGATAAAAGAAAAGTCGGTGGCGACTCTTACTATCCGCAACAATTGCGATCAAATGCAAAACAACCAAGTCAGTTATCCCACCGTATTATAGATGCCATACCAACAGATAAGGTTATACTTAGTGAAACGAGCCACAACATTCTTGGTAACGGAAGCAAACGAGGCTGCCTCTATCCACTTTGTGAAGTAATCAATAGTGACAAGGATGAAACAATGCCCATTGGAAGCAGTAGGCTTAATCTCTCCAATCATACCAATGCCCCACATTGCAAATGTCCAAGGAGCAGTCAAGACATTCAAAGGAACTAGAGGCACATGTACATTGTCATCATAAATTTAGCATTTGTTGCAAGTTCTGGAATGACGATGGCAATTGGTTTCCATGGTAGACCAATAGTAACCTGCTCTCAAAATCTTCTTAGCCATTGTATGTTCAGTGGAGTGAGTACTAAATACACCTTCGTGCATATCTTCTATAATTTTCTTATCTTCCTTCTTGCCTACACAATGAAGCAAAGTCGAATCGTGGTTGCGCTTGTACAAGATTTCGTTACTCAGAAAGAACTTGGCAGAGAACCTCCTAAGAAATTTCTTATCATTGATAGATGCCCCTTTAGGATATTCTTGAGTTTTGAGGTATCTTTTTACTTCGCGGTACCTAGGATTTTCTTCTACTTCATCAGTCTCTCAATAATAATTTGAGGAGCTTCATTATCCCATCTGACTTTGAACATAGATGACATGGTAGCTAGTGCGTCTACCAATTGATTCTCTTCTCGTGGAATGTGTTTAAAAGTGTTCGAAGTTTAGAACTAATGTCAACACATATTATCGATAAGGAATGAGATTTAGATGCTTCGTGTCCCATTCTCCCTTAATCTGACTAATCACTAGGGTTGAGTCCCCATATACATTCAAGAATTTAATTCTCATATCGATGGCAGCTTTGATACCCATGATGCATGCTTCGTACTCGTCCATATTGTTGGTACAGTCAAAACATAATCTGGCAGTGAAGGGCGTATGGAAACCCTTGGGAGAGATGATCACAACACCAATTTCATTACCAAGCGCGTTGGAAGCTCCATCAAAAACCATAGTCCATCAGGATCCCGGTTCAGGTCCTTCATATGGTCCAGGTTCTTCATAATCAGCAACTAGCATGATATTCTTACTTGGGAACTCAAAATTCATAGATTGATAGTCATCTACAGCTTGATGAGCCAAATGATCTTCCAGTACACTTCCTTTGATTTCCTTCTAAGTAGTGTACTGAATGTCGTATTCTGTCAAGACCATTTTCCATCTTGCTATTCTTCAGGAGAGAGCGGATTTCTCGAATATGTATTTTATCAGATCCATCTTAGAGATCAACAAATTAGTATGAGTCAACATATATTGTCTTAGTCGGCGAGCATCCCATGCCAAAGTGCAGCAAGTTTTCTCGAGCAGTGAGTATCTTGTTTGACAGTCGGTAAACTTTTTGCTAAGGTAGTATATTGCATACTCTTTTCGACCAGAATCATCATGTTGCCCCAATACACACACCATTGAGTTCTCTAATACTTTCAATTACATGATCAGAGGTCTTCCTTTGACTGGTGGCATCAAAATTGGAGGTTCCTGGAGGTACTCCTTGATTTTGTCGAAGGCTATTTGACAATCGTCGTTCCACTTTAATACTTGATCTTTCTTTAGTAACTTGAAGATTGGCTCACAAGTAGAGGTCAAATGGGAAATAAATATAGAAATGTAGTTCAATCTTCCCAAGAAACCTCTGACTTCCTTCTCAATACAGGGAGCTGGCATTTCTTGAATGGATTTAACCTTGGCAGGGTCAACTTCAATACCTTTACCACTGACGACGAAAACAAGGAGTTTACCGGATCTTACCCCAAAGGTGAACTTGTTTGATTCAACCTTTTTGTACCCCAAAATTTTCCCTCTAATTTTCTCAAGATTGCTTATGTCAAGTTTCGAGCTTTGAATCACATTTTTGCTCAATCAATTGATCAATGGACCTAAAATCAACTGTATTAGGCAAAAAGTCAATCGTGATCAATTTACAGTCAAAATTCATAATTTTTTATCCATATCAATATTTTGAACTCACATATGTCAATTGATCAAGTTCAGATCACAATTCCTCAAGAAATTTGATCAGATCACCAAAAGGGCAAAATGGTCAAAATAGGGTTTTGATTGAGAAGGCTCAATTTTTTACTTTTGACCAAATACATGACTTATTGGTTTGAGACATGATATCAAGGATTCAAATTCATCATCTTGACCTAGTGGCATGATTCAAAACACTTCTCAAGATCAATTGATTGATAGTTGAAATTTGGTCAACGGATGAAAAAGTCAGTTGTACACTGAAAAGTCAAACTTTGACTTTTTGATCAAAATCAAGTTTCAAAAATCATATTCCATTAAGACATGTCAAAATATGAAGATTGTTCATCAAGAAATCAAAAAGTCAAAATTATCTTTTAAAAGTCAAAACTCTAAGACTTAGAAATTTTTCTAAGTGTTAGAAAGTTAACTTTTTTTTCATGACTTTGTGCCAAATTTTCATCATGATGCAAGATGATTCAAGGAAAAATTACAACATGAAAGTTGTAGATCTCAATGAGATCTAAAACATTGTAGGGCAGGACTTTTTCTAGAAATGATTTAATTTTAAGTTATAAATTCATGAAGTCATGGTATTTTTTATTAAACACTTGGAGAAATTTTCAATAGGTTTGGTCAAGTTTTTATCCCAACTTCTTGGCTTGTTTTCATTAAGTTCTAGTTTTATTTAATAAAAGTGAAAAATATGAAAGTTGTAGAGGATGTTTCAAGCTTTCTAAAACATAAAAGAGCATGAATTTATCATACTTGAGCTAGGAGATTCAAGGATTTGAAGTTGAGCATTCATTCTTGATTTACAAGGCAGATTTGTGATAAACAAGGAACCAAAATCTTATATGTGCTTCATAATCTTAATTTGCAAGCCTCTTTAATTTCAAATATATCTATAATCATATGTTTACACAATTGATTGAACAATTATCCAAGTGATTCGAGTATTGTCCATTGCATCTTTCCATTTTTGGAACAAAGGCACCATTGTCATTCTTGCAAAGTTCACTTTAATCACAAAGTCAATTTCTTGAGCCTCTAAGTTGTTGTTCTAATCACACCCAACTTCTACAACTCAAAACACACATGTTTAAAGTGATCAACCACTTTAGATAGCTTGATACAAGCATTGGAAACATGTTCTTCATGCTTGCTTCAAAAACAAGCAAGATAGCCATAACATGTGATTCAAAATCTGAGTTGTTTGAAGTCTCAAACCTTCTCTATAAATAGAGAGGCCAATTGCAAGAGAAAGAGGCCAGAAAAAAGAAGGGGAAACTAACACTCAAAATCACTTTTGCTATCAAAAACCAGAATTGTCCACAAAACCTCCATTTTTGAGGTTTGAAGTCCAAATCTTTGAATCTCATACCTTGCAAGTTTTCTCCAAACAAACCATCCAAACACTCCACATACATCATATAGAAGTTGTTCAAACACAAGAACAACTTCTGTAACATCACTATCATCACTTCCCAAGCTCAAAAATAGCCCATACAACAGCTCAAACTCAAAGTTAATTCCAGTTTGAAGGTAAGTTTTCTTGACTTTGAACTCTTCATATAAGCATCATTAATGGTTCATTTATGAAGATAAAATGTAGATATAATTGCCTTGAAGCTAAACATGTTCTTTCTTTTAATTTTCACTAACCATGTGTTGATAATTGACTTTTACATGTAGAAAAACAGTGATAAAAGCAAAAAACAACAGTTATGCGTCGACACGAAATGCTATGAGTCGACACATATTATGTTCAAAACAGATTATGAATCGACACAAAACACGTATGCATCGACACAAAGTGGTTATGAGTCGATACAAAACCAGTATGCATCGACTCATACTGAGTTGTTTTGACTTCCAGGAGCAAGAAACATACATGAGCCGATACATGAGACAACACATGAGTCAATACATAAGCTCATGTGTCAGCTCATAAAATAAATATTTTTTTTTAATTTTTTATTTTTCTTTATGTTTTTATTATTTTATTTTCATATAAAAAAATCAAAAAATATTTTATTTAATATTTATATGTACGCATACACTTTTGTTTTATTTCTTTTTCTAAACTAAAAAAAAGGGACAAAAACACTTTCTTATTAAAATCAATTTCTTTTCTTAAAATTAATTTAAGATTTATACTTAGGTTTTATTTCAATTTGTTTATTTTGATTAAATTAATTTAGACATTAGGATTTTGATTAATTTCTTTTTTCAAATCAATTAGATTAATTAAGACCTTTGTCATAAAAAAACATAAAAACAATTTTTCTTCTCTTCATATTTCTTTGTACATTTTATTATTTCGCACTATAATTATGTAATTGTCAAAGCCTTGTAATAGTAAATTAGGTTTATTTGCTTTCATCCCCCTATTTGTAAATTTGTACCCCCATCCCCAAATGATGTAATACCGTAGGACTTTACATTTCCGCAATCTATCATTTTCAAATATAAATGCTAGTAATTAGGGTTTGTATGGAAAGACATAAAATCAACAAGTAGAAAACCCTAATTCAAAGACAAAAATGCATGAAATTAAAAAACTTGCACACTTGCACCTCTAGCGTAACCCCCACTTGTTGCCTTCAAATAAAATATTTATGTCCCTCGAACGTGGGATACTTTAGCAATGACTCTCGAATACAAGATCGTAGTCCATCGATGACCCTTCAATGTTGCCTTCGATAAAACGATCTTAGACCCTTACAACAAATTTCTAAGGTATCCTACAATGTTGTCTTCCATGATAATACAATGAACCACGCCTGTCCCTTTACATCCAAAGATAGAGCTTCTTACCAATCAATGGTAAGATAGCAATGTCAAAGGAAGAGAGAAATGAAAAAAAAAAGACTTTTGAGTAGGTAGAACGTTCTTAGTTGCTTGCTCACAATCCATCTTCAAAAAAAAAAAACATCTTTTCAACAATTGTATGGTCATCGAATGCAACATGTAAGGATACTTCAGCAATTGTATCAAAGGGACTATCATCATTTTCCTCGTAGGGTCATTGAAGGGACGAGATCATTTTATAGGCAACTGGAAGGGTCATCGAGGGAATATGATCTTTATTCAAAATAGACCATGATGATATTGTTAAATCGAGGGTCTTTTGCTAAAGTATCCCCACTTTTGAGGGACATGACTAAAGTATCATAAGGCAATAAGAGAGGTTATCCTAGAGGTGCAAGTGTGAAGAGTGTTTGTTTTTAGTCATATTAATCTTGAAAATTAGGGTTATCTATATTTGTTTTAGTCTTCCCATACAAACCCTAATTACTAACAGTTAAGAAATATAATGTATGGAATGTAAAGTGCGGAAAATTAAACCTAAGCTATTACATATTGTGAGCAGTTACATAATAGAAAAAAATGTGAGAAAAGATAAATCTATGCTATTACATCGAGAGCAGCGACCTATACACTTGTTCTAGGATTTTTAAATAGCAAGAGGAAATAAGAAAAAGAATGTTAGAAAAATGTTTTAATGTTTTTTGTGTGTTTAGAAAATGATTTAGGTTAATAAATAGTGATGAAAAAACCTAATTATTTATAATTAATTTTAATATTAAGAAAAACCTAATTAATTAATAAATAAGAATATGTCAAAATTAATTACTAATTAGAAAACCCTAATCCTAATTTTGTTATAGTTTTAAAAAAAAGGTTTAAGGCTTGTTAATGGTTGATTATAAAGGAATTAATTAAAAAAATATAATGAAAATATGGTTAGTAAAATAAGAAAACAAAATGTATGGGGGTGGGAGTTGAATCCACGCCTTTGAGGTCACAGGTCTACCTTCTTACCACTGCCATATGCGTTGCATTTGTGTTTGAGAATAGAAATGAATCAACATATGATGAACCTGCTTTGTATCCTTGAAAATAAAAGAAAATTTGCACAAGGGCTGACTCTAACCCATGCCCTCACACATAATGACCATCACTCTCACCACTAGGACACTTATTGTTGCGTGTAACACCCCAAATTATACCCGGTAGTTATAACGAAAAATCAGAGTATTTAAAATTTCCAACACATTTGGGATATCACAATTCAACATGTTGCAACACATAAATAGATACATAACACTTAAGTTTCGGAGGATCATATAACAACTTGCATCAGCTTTTAAAACAAACCACTTCTTTTATTAATAACGCAACATAATCATAATTATAGCTTCAAGCAGCATCATATATTTCATTCAACTAAAACAATTTCAACAAGTAAACAACTATTTGTTCATCCCCCCCCCCCCCCCCGAGTGCTACGTATCAGAGCGACCAACCGACTTTGAACTAATAAGGCTAAGCAAATCTTCATTCTTTAATACATGCACGTTACCAACAGAGCGAAACATTCAAAAAGTAAGGGGTGAGATTCTCAAGTCGTATAAGTGAGCGCATGATAAATCATATATTAGAACCAGGTCATGCAAAAATCACCACTTCACAACAACAATCGCAACTGGATATCATCAAAATACAATAATTAATTCATCAACACAATGGATCAATTGTACAACTTAGAATGCGATACAATGTTATGCAAATGCATGTGGTACCATTGGAGCAGAACTCCCAACTTAGAAAATCTGCCAATAAATAGAGGTATCAACAAGGCATAAGTCTTCAACTTAATATTTTTCCAATCTAGGCCAACGTGGTGCCAATCTAGGCCAACTTAATAATGCAAATGTATGTGACTTAATGAATGCAGTAATCACATACAACACAATAATGTATTCGACAATGTTGGTATAAGCCTACAACTCAATCAACTTTTCAATCACAACATATTCAACATCAATAATGTATTCAACAATATTGACATAAGCCTACAACTTAATCAACTTACCAATCATAACATGTTCAACAACAACAATATCATATCAATAATTAGTAATGTGACAACCACACAATTTATTAGATAATAACTTATTCACAGCAATAACCAACAACACAATCCCATATACCGGAACCATTCAACTTAATTCGACTTCACCTGCAAATCGACTTGATTCTACATAATTCTAACAAAATAAATCAACTAAAATACCCACATGTATATATATATGACTTATTCCGACAATTTCAACTAATTCGGATTAACCAAATTTACCGCCCAAATCTACAAATTCGGCTAATCGATATTGCTTAATATATTATTATTACTACTTTTTATTTATACTGCTACTAATCAATTTATTCTACTAAATTACGCTACCTCTGCTATTTATCTCACTGCCATTATTGGTCTCTGCCAAAACTACTTGTTCGCTATCTACAACTTCTACCGATAACTCTCTGCTAAATTATTACATCTGTCACTAATATACTACTCTGTTAAATTATTTATTACCAACTTTGTAACTAAAACAATCACTGCTATTTTAATTTCTACATCTACTACTAACATAATTCTACTAATTATTAACTCTGCTACTTTATTCTACCGTTCCTCTAAATTTACCACTTATTATTATTTCTACTATTATCCTCTATCACATAAAACAACTCTACAAAAATATGTTGCTTCTATTAATGTTCCTTCTACTATAACATGCTACTGATAAGAATAGTTAATTTTTCCCAAACTGCTTTTCTATTAATAAACTCTATACATATACCATATATAAATTATACAGTATAGTGCCACAGAAGCAGAACAAGTTCCCTGCCCAAAGGATTGCCGCACGACACACCCTCCAACTTCCTCATAGTGCCGATCGGCACCTTCCATGACCATAACCAGCTGCCGTTTGGCAGCATCCAACCAGCAACAAGCTGCTATTCGGCAGCATTCCAGACACAGTTTCCCTTCTCTATTTTCTTCTTCTTTCATCCACTCGGTACTGTTTTAATGGATTTTCTTCTACTGTCTACTATTCCAAATCCAATCCAGACAAGTATATAACACAGTAACACACTAATTCCTTGACAATTCTTTAATCACATCAATTATTGATAATGTTTATCAAAATAACACAAACCAACACAAATCAACACACAATAATAATCCCACAAACTAATTTCCACATACAAAATATCATATACCCCATTATAGAATAAGAAACCTCACCCTTACCTAGTTTAGTTTGATGACAACTCTATGTGTCTCCGATTTGAATCTCTTCTTGGCCTCTTGGTTTAACTTCACATAGCTCTCTTCTTCTCCAAAAACCTTATTTTCCTCTTTCTCTTCTCCTTCCTAATAACACTAACTCTCTTCCTTTTTCTTATTTTCTAATAATAATATATATCATTCTATTGATCCAAATAATAGTGTTTCTCTTAGTGGGCCTACATACACACCCCACTATTACTACTATCACAACATAAGCCCAATTAAATAAATAACCACATAATATAATCTAATATTATTTTCAATAATATTCTTCAACTATGATCGATCCACACTTTAAATAAAACTAACTCGCAAATAATATTCTAATAATAGTTCTCCGACTAAACTGTCTAATTTATCCGACTATCAACTTACCGCTCAACTCAACATATTTATCCAATTATGCTTCTCAGAATAATACTGATAATTCTCAAATTAATTCCACCAAATCAAATCTGATTATTTAATATTATAACTTAATAAAATAATTGCGACTTGACGATAAAATTCAATTAATATAAAGTATTCAAAATAATATTCATTTAAATAAATAATTAAATATCGGGGCGTTACAACTCTCCCCCATTTAGAATATTTTCGTCCTCGAAAATCTATTCGATACTACCACCCTTAACGCGAAGTTCACATCCAACTTTTTGATCCCCGAGTCGCGCTTGGAAACACTTCGACCACTACTTCACCAACATAACAATAACTCAATACAACTCAAATCGATTACACACATGCCAATCATTCAACACTTTGCGATATAATCGTTACTAGCATCTCAACTACTCCACCATAATCTGACATGCCAACATTTAAAGTAGAAACAACTATAACACACTTATACTTGAATATACATCATCTCAATATCATCTTAGCACCTTTGTCAACCTCTAAACACATACACAATTTCATTCCCGTATGTCAATTACCAACAAAATATCAACAAATTTGTTCACATCGTCGTATCACTCTTATAGTGACATCAACATAGCCAACATAATCGACTTCGTCATATTATGAAATACTATTCCTTTACTTACGGTAACCAATAACAACATCACAGCAACGGGAACCAAATCGTCACAACATCAACTTAACTGTATAACTCAATAATTATACGCACAACTCACCATCAACTAACAACCACAATAATTTTCGTCAAATATATGGTTTACAAGTTTCAATCTAGTTTCGGACTTTCCTCAACATCCACCATAAAACCATTGTTCACTTTATAATCTCAATCTTTCACATTTGCAACGTTAGCTTGCATATAACTCGATACTCCAACTTGTTCCACGATATAACATCAACTACTTTACACACCATTAAGATAGTATAACAAATCTATATCATCCAACATGGTCTCATCTACTATCAATAATAGATTGAGGGTGATCAGTTCCTCAATTTGTCAATTAGTATTCGACAACCATAAGGGAGTATAAATCGTCGTACCAAACTATAATAGCATTTCCTTAAAACTCGTATTCAAGTTTTCTAAAACATAACATATCTAATCCTCATTCACCCACCATCTCATGATGATCAATCATTTTCTAACTCGAG
The DNA here is from genome assembly GCA_948472305.1 of Vicia faba. NCBI lineage: Eukaryota > Viridiplantae > Streptophyta > Magnoliopsida > Fabales > Fabaceae > Vicia > Vicia faba. The sequence continues at coordinate 68,083 of CATIWC010002868.1, read as the reverse complement.
ATCTGCTGGCATATCAATACATTACAACTCCTTCCACTCTAGTCTAAGTCTTTATCTACATAAAGGATTCTAACAACATTCTTAAAATCTTAATCCTCTTCCGAATTTCACAACATCAAAAATACATGTATCTCCACCTCTCAAACTCATTCCAGTCACACTCTCAACATTATCATATATGTCTACACCTCAAACAACTACGATAGCAAGCATCTAAGCTCAACAAGCTACTAACCTCTATAACATGCTTCGTCGTTCTCCAACTTATAACTGCGTCCATCTTGAATGGATCTATATACACTTTCACTTGTAAATAAAATTAATCAAGAGAACTCTTCTCCCAAAACTATAACATACGTCCTGGCAACTTAGCATAAATCTTCCTCCTTTTCGACACCGTAAATTCCACACAACTTTGCACTATCGTCTTTCGTTCTAATTAATAACACCAAATCTTTCCAAATGATACCTTTGATTTCCCAAATTACTTTAAATAAATAATTCAATTTCTCCTTTGATTCACCCAACTCGGACGCTGACGTCCCGCACAACACTAAAGAACAAGTCTAGTCCCAAAGACAAGCTTAACAACAAACTGAACTTACTTCCAATATCATCACGTGATAAATGAATCTATTACAGCTACTGGAACCATTTTTAAAATTAAGCTCATTTTTTTAGCTTTCCGACACATCAAACGGAACTCAAATCGGATGCCCGAAACTCTAGTTATGAATTTCTGAAGTCCAACAACAATTCTGCAGTTTCCTGCGATTCACTTACGGAAATTCTACAATGAAACTCATTTGTCTTCAACTTAGACATATTCCAAACAACTCTTAACATATCTTGGCTCCCAAACTTCTTATAACTCGAGAGATGCATTCCTTCGCCAATGTTCAGGTTCCATAACAGCAGGGCAACAATTCTTGCATTGTCGTCGTCGGCAGTACACCGAACCAACACCTTTCAATTGAACATATCCGAGAAGCAAAGCTTCTCCCCCATTTATATTCAACCAACTTCTTGCAATTAAGGTAAACAAGTACCGACCGTATTTCACACACTTGTCGCGCACTAAGGAACAAACAACATTAGACAACTTGGTCGGACGAACCGACCTGCTCTGATACCACTAATGTAACACCCCAAATTCTACCCGGTAGTTATAACGAAAAATCAGAGTATTTAAAAAATTCTAACACATTTGGGATATCATAATTCAACAAGTGGCAACACATAAACAGATACATAACACTTTAGTTTCAGAGGATCATATAACAACTTGCATCAGCTTTTAAAACAAACCACTTCTTTTATTAATAACGCAGCAAAATCATAATTACAGCTTCAAGTAGCATCATATGTTTCATTCAACTAAAACAATTTCAACAAGTAAACAACTATTTGTTCATTCCCCCCCCCCCCCCGAGTGCTACGTATCAGAGCAACCAATCGACTTTGAACTAATAGGGCTAAGCAAATCTTCATTCTTTAATACCTGCACGTTACCAACAGAGGGCAACATTCAAACGGTAAGAGGTGAGATTCTCAAATCGTATAAGTGAGCGCATGATAAATCATATATTAGAACCAGGTCATGCAAAAATCACTACTTCACAACAACAATTGTAACTGGATATCATCAAAATACAATAATTAATTCATCAACACAATGGCTCAATTGTACAACTTAGAATGCGACTCGATGTTATGCAAATACATGTGGTACCATTGGAGCAGAACTCCCAACTTAGAAAATCTGCCAATAAATAGAGGCATCAACAAGGCATAAGCCTTCAACTTAATATTTTGTCAATCCAGGAAAACATGGTGCCAATTCAGGCCAACTTAATAATGCAAATGTATCTGACTTAATGAATGCAATAATCACATACAACACAATAATGTATTCGACAATGTTGGTATAAGCCTACAACTCAATCAACTTATCAATCACAACATATTCAACATCAACAATGTAATCAACAATGTTGACATAAGCCTACAACTTAATCAACTTACCAATCACAACATGTTCAACAATAACAATATCATATCAACAATTAGTAATGTGACAATCACACAATTTATTCGATAATAACTTATTCACATCAATGACCAACAACACAATCCCATATACCGGAACCATTCAACTTAATTCGACTTCACCTATAAATCGACTTGATTCTACATAATTCTAACAAAACAAATCAACTAAAATACCCACATGTATATATATGACTTATTCCGACAATTTCAACTAATTACGATTAACCAATTTTACCGCCCAAATATACAAATTCGGCTAATCGATATTTCTTAATATATTGTTATTACTACTTTTTATTTATACTGCTACTAATCAATTTATTCTACTAAATTACTCTACCTCTGTTATTTATCTCACTGTCATTATTGGTCTCTGCCAAAACTACTTATTCACTATCTACAACTTCTACCGATAACTCTCTGCTAAATTATTACATCTTCCACTAATATACTACTCTGTTAAATTATTTATTACCAACTCTGCAACTAAAACAATCACTGCTATTTTAATTCCTACATCTACTACTAACATAATTCTACTAATTATTAACTCTGATACTTTATTCTACTGTTCCTCTAAATTTTCCACTTGTTATTATTTCTACTATTATCCTCTATCATATAAATCAACTCTACAAAAATATGTTACTTCTATTAATGTTCCTTCTGCTATAACATGCTACTGATAAGAATAGTTAATTGTTCCCAAACTGCTTTTCTATTAATAAACTCTATACTGATACATATAAAAATTATACAGTATAATGCCACAGAAGCAGAATAAGTGCCCTGCCCAAAGGTGTGCCGCATGGCACACCCTCCCACTTCCTCATAGTTCCGATCGACACCTCCCATGACCATAACCAGCTGCCATTCGGCAGCATTCCAGGCACAGTTTCCCTTCTCTATTTTCTTCTTCTTTCGTCCACTCGGTACTGTTTTAATGGATTTTCTGCTACTGTCTACTATTCCAAATCCAATCCAGACAAGTATATAACACAGTAATACACTAATTCCTTGACAATTCTTTAATCACATCAATTATTGATAATGTTTATCACAACAACACAAACCAACACAAATCAACAGACAGTAATAATCCCACAAACTAATTCCCACATACAAAATATCATATACCCCGTTATAGGATAACAAACCTCACCCTTACTTGGTTTAGTTTGATGACAACTTTATGTGTCTCCGATTTGAATCTCCTCTTGGCCTCTTGGTTCAACTTCACGTGACTCTCTTCTTCTCCAAAAACCTTATTTTCTTCTTTCTCTTCTCCTTCCCGATAACACTAACTAACTTACTTTTTCTTATTTTCTAATAATAATATATATCATTCTATTGATCAAAATTGTAACACCCCAGTTTTAATTATTTGATTTATTTAATTGGGAATTTATTTTATTAGAATTAATAAAATAAAAAGAATTATTTATTTTGGAAAATTTGAAGAGAATAAAAGAAATAAGAAAATATTGGGTTTTAAGTTATTGGGCTTGGATGTCGTTAGTAAAGAGTGGGGGTGCAAAAGAAATAAGGATATATATTTTGGAACTCAAGTTATTTTCTCACTTTTTCACGATAACACAGAAGTTGGAGATATTTGGGATTGGAGCTCTGAAGAACGAAGAACAATCGCTCAAGAGTTCAAAGCTGCAATTTGATAAGGTAAGGGGGGCTACTACTCAATTTATATTTGCTTATGGGTTTAGATGCGATTGGTTGGGTAATCGTAGGATAATCCCATTTTCTCTAATGTTCTTAGTGATCGATAACTTTAGGGTCGAATTTCGTTAGAAAAGATTAGGTTCCCTAAAGGTTGTGAATCGATTAAGAAATTAATCCCTATTGTTGATTTAGATCGAAATTGTATGATCGGGGGTTTCCCTTAGGTGTTCTAAGGATAACCTTGATGTTATCAGATTTCCCCCAAAAGGACGAATAATCACTTTTAAGGTTACCTTGATAATTGTTGGTAATTATAAAATTAAGTTTTTGGATTAAATGATTTGAAAAAGGAATTCTGTTTTCCAACGATTTTAGAAAACTATAACCTTGAAGGATTTGAGTTATTCAATTTGTGGGAAATTGATGAACATAAGTCAGAGGCATAGGAAATTGATGTTTTGGAAACTTGATGTGTATTTGGATGTTTTTGTACTGCATTGCACTGCTGTAGAAATGTATTTTCGTGCAAATATGTTGGCATATGAGCTGCTGCAGGTACAGGAAAATTTGGCACGCGTTCATCAACACGGGCCGTGTTGCACAACACGGGCACCCGTGTTGATCTTCTGTATGGGCAACACGGGCCGTGTTGCTGCACACGGGCACCCGTGTTGAGCCCCTGTGTTGGCTTCTGGATTCTGTTTTCTGTGCATGCTGTTATGTACGGAATTGATTCTGTTTTGATGTGCAGTGTTTTATATGTTTTGAATATGCTGCTTATTGATTTCCTAGTGTTGTTGATGCTTGTACCGAATAACGTTTGTATGTTATGATACCAACACCACGTAGATTTTATGGTCATGCTTTTAGATAATGTTATCAAGCATGAATTATGATATAACTTGATATGATTGGTTGATGTTTAATAGTATGCTGAGTGATTACATGCTATTCATATCGTGTTGTATTTGATATTGTTGATGTTACATGATATGGTTTATTGATGTTAATAGTATGCTGAGTGTTACATACTTTACATATCATGTTGCATTTGTTAATTCTCATTGTGTGGAATTAACATGGTGGCCAATATACGTGTCTGTGATCTAATGGAACGTTGAGGTGGTAGCCGTGTCCGCGATATAATGGAACGGTGAGTTATCTGTGACCCGAGATTTAATGGGGCGGTAGAATGGTACCACATGCATGGGTGTGTTGCATTATATTGAATATAACATGAATGGATGATTTTCCAATGTTGTATTTAATTGATTGTATGCATGTATTGTTGCTGAATTGTTAATGATGTTTGATGTTAATTATAAGTATGAAAAGTAATATATTATGAATATATGAATTGTAAAGGTTTTCGTAAACTATGAAACATGCTAACTGTTTGGGTGATGCTTACGGTTTTTCTGAATTGATTGTTATGAACGTATAATCAAATGTATAGTTGAGATGCTCACCCTTACTGTTGAATATTTCAGATTGAGGAGCTTCGTTCAGGTGCTTGGCGAAGGCTTGTTGTTTCTAGTTTATTTCCGTTTAAGTATTGTCCGGGTCATGCTCTGATAGTTGTAACTCCGGGAACGTTTGTTGTCGAGCTGCTTTAGTCAGACTCGTTTATTCCTTATGTTTGTTATAATATGATGCTGACATATTCCAGGCGTTAATCCCTGATGATTTTGAAAATATTATAACATTGGTTTTGTTAATTAAATTATTCCGCTGTGTAAACATGTATGAGTTGCTTCTATGTTATGCATGACAGGAACTTGTTTTTGTAAAAAGAGAATTGTGACATCCTCGTTAATACATGTACTCTGAAAGTATGATTTTAATTATTTGCGAAATTTTATGCGGGGTTTTAGAGGGTGTTACAATAGTGGTATCAGAGCATAGTCGGTCATTGCGACCAGAGTCTTGAGTCAGTCATTCCTTTTGGTATGCGACTAGTGCAAGGTAACACTGTCGATACTGTATTCTGATGAGGAGTATGTTTTAATTCTCAGGAATATGGCTGGAAGAGGTAACGGACGAAATGATGCTGCACTCGCTGAGGCTTTGGGGATGTTAGCTGGTGTACTTGCTGGGAATCCAAATGGAGGCGTAATTGGTGCTGATATGCAATTGGGGAACTTCCAAAGGAACAATCCTCCGTTGTTCAAAGGTACACATGACCCTGAAGGTGCTCAGAAGTGGCTGAAGGAAATCGAAAGGATTTTCCGTGTGATTGATTGTGCTAAAGATTTGAAAGTCAGATATGGTACGCATATGTTGGCAGAAGAGGCCGACGACTGGTGGGTTGTAACAAGGACTGAAATGGTTCAGGATGGAGAGGCACTGACTTGGGCTAACTTCAGAAGGGCTTTTCTGAGGAGGTACTTTCCTGAAGATGTTCGGGGAAGAAAGGAAATTGAATTTTTGGAGCTTAAGCAGGGCAATCTGACTGTTAGTGAGTATGCTACTAAGTTCACGGAGTTGGCAAAGTATTATGCACACTACAACAATGATGAGGCTGGAGAATTCTCTAAATGTATCAAATTTGAGAATGGCCTCCGAGATGAGATTAAGCAGGGAATCAGGTACCAGCGTATTCGTAGATTTTCTGATCTGGTGGATTGTAGCAGGATCTTGGAAGAAGATATTACCAAGACTAGGTCGTCTCACTCTCGTGGGGCTGTTGATAAAAGAGGAAAGCAACATATGGACCGTGGCAAGCCATATGGTAGAGGTAACCAGAAAGCAGGTGGATGGAAAAGGCCTAGTGGGGGAGATTCTAAGGCTCCTATCAGATGCTACAGGTGTGGTGAGTTTGGTCATCATATTCGAGACTGCAAGAATGATGAGAAGAAGTGCTATAAATGTGGAAAGACTGGTCATTTGTCTATTGACTGCAAAGGGAAGTCTGTTACTTGTTACAATTGTGGTGAAGAAGGTCACATTCGTCCGCAGTGTCCTAAGCCTAAGAAGGATCAGTCAGGTGGGAAAGTGTTCGCTTTGTCTGGATCTGAGACTACTCCAGAGGATCGATTGATTAAAGGTACGTGTTTTATTCATGGCACACCTTTAGTTGCAATTATTGATACTGGTGCAACTCATTCTTTCATTTCTTTGGATTGTGCTGAGAGGTTGAAACTGGACATATCTGATATGCGAGGTAGCATGGTTATTGATACTCCTGCATCGGGTTCAGTGACAACTTCACTTGTATGTAGGAATTGTCCTATTGAGATTTTTGGTAGAGGTTTCGGTATGGATTTAGTGTGCCTACCGCTTGAACAAATTGATATTATCCTGGGGATGAACTGGTTGGAATTCAACCGGGTTCATCTGAACTGTTTTGCTAAGACGGTGATTTTCCCAGAGGCAGTTGGTGTCGAGAATTTGACTATAACTGCTAGGCAGGTACAAGAAGCAATGGAGGAAGGTGCTACTGTGTTTATGTTACTTGCTTCGTTAGATGCAACAGGAAAGGTCAGGAGTGATAAATTGCCAGTGGTGTGTGAATTCCCAGAAGTCTTTCCGAATGATGTCGGTGAGTTACCTCCTGAGCGAGAGGTGGAATTTTCTATAGATTTGATTCCTGGTACGAGACCGGTGTCGATGGCACCATATCGTATGTCTGCATCTGAGTTGGCTGAATTGAAGAGTCAGTTGGAAGATTTACTGGAGAAGAAGTTTATTCGTCCAAGTGTTTCGCCTTGGGGTGCTCCGGTATTGTTGGTTAAGAAGAAAGAAGGTTCTATGAGGCTGTGTGTTGATTACAGGCAATTGAACAAAGTAACCATTAAAAATCGGTATCCTTTACCGAGGATTGATGATTTAATGGATCAGCTAGTTGGAGCCAGTGTATTCAGTAAGATTGACTTGAGATCTGGATATCATCAGATTCGTGTGAAAGCGAAAGATATTCAAAAGACTGCTTTTCGAACGAGGTATGGGCATTATGAATATTCTGTTATGCCGTTCGGGGTTACTAATGCACCTGGTGTTTTCATGGAGTACATGAACAGGATTTTTCATCCGTATCTGGATAAGTTTGTTGTGGTTTTTATTGACGACATTCTGATTTATTCCAAGAATGACGAAGAGCATGCGGAACATCTCAGAATTGTGTTGGAGTTGTTGAAAGATAAGAAGTTGTATGCAAAGTTGCCCAAATGTGAGTTCTGGCTGAATGAAGTTAGTTTTCTTGGACATGTGATTTCTAAGAATGGTATTGCAGTGGATCCTACAAAGGTAGAAGCGTTATCTTAGTGGGAAGCACCGAAGACTGTTTCTGAAATCAGAAGTTTTCTTGGTCTTGCAGGTTATTACAGAAAGTTTATCGAAGGATTCTCAAAGTTAGCATTGCCATTGACAAAGTTGACTCGTAAAGGACAAGCATTTATTTGGGATTCCGATTGTGAGAAAGGTTTCCAAGAATTGAAGCGGAGATTGACTAGTGCTCCTATTCTGATTTTGCCGAATCCAGTGGAATCTTTTGTGGTTTATTGTGACGCATCTCTGATGGGATTAGGTGGTGTTTTAATGCAGAATCAGCAGGTAGTTGCGTATGCTTCGAGGCAGTTGAAGGTTCATGAAAGGAACTATCCTACTCATGACTTAGAGCTAGCAGCAGTTGTGTTTGTCTTGAAATTGTGGAGACATTATCTGTATGGTTCGAGATTTGAAGTGTATAGTGATCATAAGAGTTTGAAGTATCTTTTCGATCAGAAAGAGCTCAATATGAGGCAACGAAGATGGTTGGAATTTCTCAAAGATTATGATTTTGGTTTGAATTACCATCCTGGTAAGGCAAATGTGGTTGCAGATGCTTTGAGCAGGAAATCCTTGCATATGTCTATGATGATGGTTCGTGAATTGGAGTTAATTGAACAATTCCGAGATTTGAGTTTAATTTGTGAAAGTACTCCGAAGTGTGTTCGTTTGGGTATGTTGAAACTTACTAGTGGTATTCTAGAAGAGATCAGGATCGGGCAGAAATCTGATGTTAATTTAGTTGATAAATTGACATTGATCAACCAAGGTCAAGGTGGTGAGTTTATAATTGATGAAAATGATGTTATGAGATTTGGCGATCGAGTTTGTGTTACTGATGTTGCAGAAATCAAGAAGAGTATATTAGAGGAAGGACATCGCAGTGGGATGAGTATTCATCCGGGTGCCACAAAAATGTATCATGATTTGAAGAAATTGTTTTGGTGGCCGGGAATGAAAAAGGAAATAGCTGAATTTGTGTATGCATGTTTAATCTGTCAGAAATCGAAGATTGAGCATCAGAAGCCGTCTGGATTTATGCAACCGATGTTTATTCCAGAATGGAAGTGGGACAGTATTTCTATGGATTTTGTATCCGGGTTGCCGAGGACTCCTAAGAATTGTGAAGCGATATGGGTTATTGTGGATAGACTGACTAAGTCTGCTCATTTTATACCAGTGCGAATGGATTACTCAATGGAGAGATTGGCACAGTTGTATATTGAGAAAATAGTGAGTTTGCATGGAGTTCCTTCTAGTATTGTGTCAGATAGAGATCTGAGATTCACTTCGAAATTTTGGGAAGGATTGCAGAAGGCTTTGGGTACTAAATTGAGGTTGAGTTCAGCTTATCATCCTCAGACTGATGGACAGACGGAGAGGACGATTCAATCGTTAGAAGATTTATTGCGTGCTTGTGTTTTAGAGAAGGGTGGAGCTTGGGATAGCTATTTGCCATTGATTGAATTTACTTATAATAATAGTTACCATTCGAGTATTAGTATGGCGCCGTTTGAGGCATTGTATGGTAGACGGTGTAGAACGCCTTTGTGTTAGTATGAATCAGGAGAGAGTTCAATAATTGGGCCAGAGATTGTTCAGCAGACTACTGAAAAGATCAAATTGATTCAAGAAATGATGAGAGCTTCTCAGAGTCGTCAGAAAAGTTATCATGATAAGAGGAGGAAGAATTTAGAATTCAGTGCTGGAGATCATGTGTTTATGAGAGTTACTCCGATGACGGGTATTGGTCGAGCGTTGAAATCCAAGAAGTTGACTCCACGTTTTATTGGTCCGTTTCAGATTACGGAAAGAGTTGGAGAAGTTGCTTATCGTATTGCTTTACCTCCGAGACTTGCGAATTTGCACGATGTTTTTCATGTTTCTCAGTTGAGGAGATACATTCCAGACCCATCTCATGTAATCCAAATAGATGATGTGCAGGTGAGAGATAACCTGACAGTAGAAACATTGCCTATGAGGATAGAAGATCGGGAAGTGAAACAGTTAAGGGGTAAAGAGATAGCATTAGTGAAGGTTGCTTGGGGAGGTCCAGCAGATGGAAATGTTACTTGGGAACTGGAGAGCCAGATGAAAGAGGCTTATCCGGAACTGTTCGTCTAAGGTATGTTTTCGAGGACGAAAACTCTTTTAGTGGGGGAGAGTTGTAACACCCCAGTTTTAATTATTTGATTTATTTAATTGGGAATTTATTTTATTAGAATTAATAAAATAAAAAGAATTATTTATTTTGGAATATTTGAAGAGAATAAAAGAAATAAGAAAATATTGGGTTTTAAGTTATTGGGCTTGGATGTTGTTAGTAAAGAGTGGGGGTGCAAAAGAAATAAGGATATATATTTTGGAACTCAAGTTATTTTCTCACTTTTTCACGATAACACAGAAGTTGGAGATATTTGGGATTGGAGCTCTGAAGAACGAAGAACAATCGCTCAAGAGTTCAAAGCTGCAATTTGATAAGGTAAGGGGGGCTACTACTCAATTTATATTTGCTTATGGGTTTAGATGCGATTGGTTGGGTAATCGTAGGATAATCCCATTTTCTCTGATGTTCTTAGTGATCGATAACTTTAGGGTCGAATTTCGTTAGAAAAGATTAGGTTCCCTAAAGGTTGTGAATCGATTAAGAAATTAATCCCTATTGTTGATTTAGATCGAAATTGTATGATCGGGGGTTTCCCTTAGGTGTTCTAAGGATAACCTTGATGTTATCAGATTTCCCCAAAAGGAGGAATAATCACTTTTAAGGTTACCTTGATAATTGTTGGTAATTATAAAATTAAGTTTTTGGATTAAATGATTTGAAAAAGGAATTCTGTTTTCCAACGATTTTAGAAAACTATAACCTTGAAGGATTTGAGTTATTCAATTTGTGGGAAATTGATGAACATAAGTCAGAGGCATAGGAAATTGATGTTTTGGAAGCTTGATGTGTATTTGGATGTTTTTGTACTGCATTGCACTGCTGTAGAAATGTATTTTCGTGCAAATATGTTGGCATATGAGCTGCTGCAGGTACAGGAAAATTTGGCACGCGCTCATCAACACGGGCCGTGTTGCACAACACGGGAACCCGTGTTGATCTTCTGTATGGGCAACACGGGCCGTGTTGCTGCACACGGGCACCCGTGTTGAGCCCCTGTGTTGGCTTCTGGATTCTGTTTTCTGTGCATGCTGTTATGTACGGAATTGATTCTGTTTTGATGTGCAGTGTTTTATATGTTTTGAATATGCTGCTTATTGATTTCCTAGTGTTGTTGATGCTTGTATCGAATAACGTTTGTATGTTATGATACCAACACCACGTATATTTTATGGTCATGCTTTTAGATAATGTTATCAAGCATGAATTATGATATAACTTGATATGATTGGTTGATGTTTAATAGTATGCTGAGTGATTACATGCTATTCATATCGTGTTGTATTTGATATTTTTGATGTTACATGATATGGTTTATTGATGTTAATAGTATGCTGAGTGTTACATACTTTACATATCATGTTGCATTTGTTAATTCCCATTGTGTGGAATTAACATGCTGGCCAATATACGTGTCCGCGATCTAATGGAACGTTGAGGTGGTAGCCGTGTCCGCGATATAATGGAACGGTGAGTTATCCGTGACCCGAGATTTAATGGGGCGGTAGAATGGTACCACATGCATGGGTGTGTTGCATTATATTGAATATAACATGAATGGATGATTTTCCAATGTTGTATTTAATTGATTGTATGCATGTATTGTTGCTGAATTGTTAATGATGTTTGATGTTAATTATAAGTATGAAAAGTAATATATTATGAATATATGAATTGTAAAGGTTTTAGTAAACTATGAAACATGCTAACTGTTTGGGTGATGCTTACGGTTTTTCTGAATTGATTGTTATGAACGTATAATCAAATGTATAGTTGAGATGCTCACCCTTACTGTTGAATATTTCAGATTGAGGAGCTTCGTTCAGGTGCTTGGCGAAGGCTTGTTGTTTCTAGTTTATTTCCGTTTAAGTATTGTCCGGGTCATGCTCTGATAGTTGTAACTCCGGGAACGTTTGTTGTCGAGCTGCTTTAGTCAGACTCGTTTATTCCTTATGTTTGTTATAATATGATGCTGACATATTCCAGGTGTTAATCCCTGATGATTTTGAAAATATTATAACATTGGTTTTGTTAATTAAATTATTCCGATGTGTAAACATGTATGAGTTGCTTCTATGTTATGCATGACAGGAACTTGTTTTTGTAAAAAGAGAATTGTGACATCCTCGTTAATACATGTACTCTGAAAGTATGATTTTAATTATTTGCGAAATTTTATGCGGGGTTTTAGAGGGTGTTACAAAAATAATAGTGTTTCTCTTAGTGGGCCTACATACACACCCCACTATTACTACTATCACAACATAAGCCCAATTAAATAAATAATCATATAATATAATCTAATATTATTTTCAATAATATTCTTCAACTATGATCGATCCACACTTTAAATAAAACTAACTCACAAATAATATTCTAATAATAGTTCTCCGACTAAACCGTCTAATTTATCCGACTATCAACTTACTGCTCAACTCAACATATTTATCCAATTATGCTTCTCAGAATAATACTGATAATTCTCAAATTAAATCCACCAAATCAAATCCAATTATTTAATATTCCAACTTAATAAAATAATTCCGACTTGACGATAAAATTCAATTAATATAAAGTATTCAAAACAATATTCAATTAAATAAATAATTAAATATCGGGGCGTTACATTGCACGTTAGTACAATTATCATCATTCAATATAATATTAATTGAAAAATAAAAATCAAATTCAATTAAAACAATCACACGCATAGTGGTGGGGCCAAGTTTTTATTTGAAACAATCAATCACATTATTCCTCTCCGCCATGCAAGCCCTACTGGAGTCAACTATGACACAGTGACGTCAGAGTCAAACTCCGGTCATCTTCTCCGGCAGCCTCAAAACTCAACTTGCAAAAACAGCAAGAATCAAAGACCAAGAGCGATCATGTCCCCCTAATTTGGACCTCCTAAATTCATTGGTGATCTTATTTTGTCCTGAAAATACCTGTAACGTGAGATTCTATAAAAATATTTCAAACTTCCCTAACAATGGCAGATCTCTATTTCCGCGTCAAACCTCACAAGTAATGGATCAAAAAATTTCCAAACATCATCATGAACACGAATGTATGCGTCGAATTCATTTAAATTACATGAATTAAAAGTTTGAAATTCAAGAATATTACCAAACCCGTGCAACTTGGTTGGCACGTTCTGGGATACTTCAAGCCTCAGTAATGGTTGGGATGAACTCCTGTGAACCTCAGGAGTGTGATAGAGTGCTTGGAATGGATTGATAGAGGCTGGAGATACGGGTTTAGAGTTTCCCTAGTTCTTAACAATTTTGAGATTTTTTAGGGTTTGTTCTTGAGACAGCCTTGCGTGTTCTTTGATGTCTGAACATGTTGAGTATATATAGAGGAGAAGATTAGGTCAATTGGTGGGCTTGGACATCTCATGAAATCATATCTTTAATTTTGTTTGAAAATAAGTTGAAATCTTCCAAAACCAATGAATACTTGTTTCAAATATAGACCACATGATTTCTTTAACTTCAAGGTAGATTTTTGGGCCTCCAACATGATTAAAAACAAAGCCACACGCCTTGGTTTAACATCTTGACAATTTATTTGATTTATTTTAAAAATATGTGAATAAAATTAAAATAAATAAAATAAAAAATCCAGGCTATGCATGGATGGATTTAGAGGTCCTCTAACATGTTATAAACATGTTTAAACTTCAAAAGTTAGGCCCATTAGCCCAAAAGTTCAAGTTTTCTCAATTTGAACTTCATGCATTTTCTCAAAATTGCTTAACTTGCACCAATCATGAATGTCTCAATTTTTTTCATATGAAGATGATCTTGGACATTTTGGAAACCTCAAAGGTTTATCCTATAACTTTCGTGTTGGTGATTTTTTCATTTGAAGTCTTTACCTTGATGTAAATTTCTCTGACAAAAAATGTTTTTTTGTTGACTTTTAAAATGACCTGTAACATTTTGGCTCATATCTCTTAAATGAAACATTTTTGGAATTGAGCTTAGAGAGAAAAAGTTGTAGAGAATTGAATTTGCTTCAAGATAGGCTTTGGTTGAGATATTTATGATGAAGTATGTGAAAGTTATGCTTGGTCAAAGTGCAGTTGACTTCTCCTAAAGAAAACCCTAATTTAGTAACTTTTGACTTTTGATGAATCTTGAGTTTTCCTAATGAATCATGATCAACCCTTGATCAACTTATGAGTGTGACTACACAATCTTTATTTTGACCAAAAATATTGAAGTTTGACTATAGATTGGTCATAATTGAATTTTTTTCCGATACAGTTGATTTTCAATCATCTGGCTAATTGACTCAGCAAACTTGTGATGTAAGACTTGAAACTTGGTATGAGGGTACCTTGAGACCTATGAAAAACCATGAAGTCCATTTGAGGCATTAGAAACTCAATTTCCTTTGAGAAAAGAAAAACCCTAGTTGTAGGTCAATTGCTTAGGATGAGAGTTTTTCTAATCAATCTTTGAATAATCTTGAGTAATTTAGACCTTCATGAGCATGAAGATATATATTGAATTAATTTGTATCAAATATGGGATGGAAAAATTTTGGGTACAACAGATGCCCCTGTTCAATCTTCTTAAACCTGAAGATTTAGATTGACATGCCTGTCTTTCAATATCTGAAGGTGGAAGAGGATTGAACACTTAAGTGTCCAGAAATTTGCATTCACATGTGCACGAAGTAACATTATTAGTTGATTGCACTAATTGAACGGGATTAAAGATTCCATTCAGAGAGGTGATAAAGTGTCGTCGGATATGGGCTTATAGATGCCATCTGAAGTAAATGTTTATAGGATTATCATAATGAGTCTATTCCCGACTATATCTGAAAAAGTATACTATAATGAGTTTGTGTCTGACTGTATCTAGCAGACATGCTGGGGAGTGTCAGAATGAATCTTATGTCTCGATTATATATGAATGATGTTCTAGAACGAGTATGTGTCTTGACTATATCTATGAGAGGATCAAAATGATCCTTCGCCCGACTGTATCTGAACATTGTATTGGAATGAGTCTACGCTCGAGTGTACCCGAACAATGTATTGGAATGAGTCTACGCCCGAATGTATCCAGAAGTGGATCAGAGTGATTCTTCGCCCCATTGTATTTGAAAAATGTATTGGAATGAGTCTACGCCGACTTTATCCAAAAGAGTGTTAGAATGAACTTTCAGATGGTTTTATATGAATGATGCTTTTTAGAATGAATCTATCTAATTTTATTTGACGAAAATGCTTTTCAGAATGAATCTCTAAAGGAAATGTTCATCAGAATTTGTCTCTGAGGGAAATCATCTGGTCATGTAGATATTCACCCCGTCCTATTTTGGGAATTGATCTACAACCTGCCTACAAATCGCTGAAGACAAAGTTAGCTTCATGCAATGTCATGTTGCATGAAATGTATTTTGTAATGATGCTCTCAAAATAAATGAGAATAGTATATGCATTTCGTATGCATGTGTTATGCTATTTTGTAAATGAGTATGGATGCAATATGTCGTTGGAGCTTATTGGTAACTTCTTGTAACAACGTCTAGCTGGGGAAAATAAATCCCTGACTGCTCTAGAGGATGAAGAAAGTAATTCTTCGATTTTTGTTCAGAATGAATTTACTAGGGGTCCTGCTTTCTGTTTGAGGACACTCCGTTGGGGATCTTTGACTTTTGCTTGGGGATATAAGCATTCAAGGAGAGTCGATTATTTGTCATTCTTTTTATTGAAGGATCTGATTCTTATGTACCCTGACTGGGGATAAAGGAGATAGATATTCTTCTGATGTGCTATCTGACCAGGTTTCAGATATGGTTATCAGCTCTTCTGGGGAGGACAATGTTGAAAGACATTTGGCTGGAGAAGAGAATTTTGTCAGGAAATTTGCAGTATTGGAGAAATAAACTTCGTTGGGGAATTAAATCTTGTAGACTATGTTAAGGAAATAATCTATGATGGGGATTGGAAATTCATAGGATGTGCTGAGGAATTTTCCATCGTATGCTGGGGAAATGAATAAACTTCTTTATCCGCTAGGGAACTGTATTGGGGAAGATGATCATGTTAAGCTATCCATCAGGGATATAGAGGTGAACTGCTGCAAGATGTCCCGATTTCTGTCTGAGGGCATATTAGATTTGCTGGGGAATATATCTCTGTTGGGGATGAGCTTGTGAAGATAGCTTTGTAGAGATAGTTCCATGGAGATTGCTCTGTGGGGATTTATGGATAGCTTGAACATTATCCCAACTCCTATAGTCTTTAGTAAATGTTAATCCTGTTTTTATGCATATATTTTGTAAACAATAATCATATTCAAATGCATATGTTCATTCAACGTAATCATTGGACATTTTTGCAAACAAAATAGAGAAAGTAAAAACAATTTTGAATTTTGAAATATATTTAATTGCATTGATTATGAAAGTTTTCCTATAAGCAGCCAATTTTATACAAGAAGACAGAAATCCTAATAAGAGGAAATTGTCATAAAAATTGGAAAAGGGGTACAAAGAAAAACAGCTATGTGGAAACGATCCCATCGAGTTTCAACTCTGCTACTGCCCCTATGTCTTCAAGTATCTCATCACTTGTTGTCAGAAGAAGATGATTGAATTGATATGTACCGTTTGAACTTGACGCTAGTGATAAAGCAGGCTGTAAGTAGATGGTTGATCCAACGGGACATAGTCGTACGCTTCAATACCTAACTTTTTCCTAGACCGCTCTTTCGGGTTTTCAGTCCATCGGGATATCCTTTTTTCTTAAGCCGCCTTTTCAGGTTTTCGACTTGCCGAATGTGCAAAATATATATATATATATATATATATATATATATATATATATATATATATATATATATATATATATATATATATATATATATATATATATATATCCCTAATTTTTGCCCGAACCATTTTGGTTCGTCGGGATGCCCTTATTTTTGCCTAGGCCTGTCAACCTAGCAGGTCTCTTTTATGAGTAGTATTTTTTTACTATACCCACGTTCACAGGGTGCGGAAAATCTTCACCTTCCATGGTGGTAAGTATCATAGCACCACCAGAGAATATCTTTTTGATCACAAATGGCCCTTCATATGTGGGAGTCCATTTTCCCCTAGGATCACCTTGTGGTAGGATGATACGCTTTATTACCAAATCACCAGCCTGGTACACCTGATGTTTGAATTTCCTTATTAAAGGCCTTGATCATGCATTTCTGATACATCTGACCATGACAAACAGCTGCAAGCCTTTTTTCATCAATCCAATTTATCTGGTCAAGTCGAGTCTGAATCCATTCGTCTTCATTTAAAACTGCATCTTTCATAATCCTTAGGGAAGAAATATGGACTTCAACAAGTAAGACAGCCTCCATACCATAGACTAAAGAGAACGGAGTTGCCCCAGTTGATGTACATACTGAAGTGCGATAACCATGCAGAACAAATGGTAACATATCATGCTAATATTTGTATGTCACAGTCATTTTCTACAAGATCTTATTGATATTCTTATTTACGGCTTCCACTTCACCATTCATCTTAGGTCGATATGGAGAAGAATTGTGATGCTTAATCTTGAACTGCATGCAGAGTTCCATGATCATAGTATTGTTAAGATTGGTACCATTTTTGGTGATGATCCTTTCAGGGATGATGTTGTACCCCAAAATTTTCCCTCTCATTTCTCAAGAATTTTCTCACAAGATCTCTATTGTCTCAAAATTACATAAGGTTTGATCAGCTCAAGACACTTCCTCAACACTGGGCTCAAATTAAGGTTTGGGTTTGAACAAGTACAATTGGACTTTTAATGCCCCGTATAGTTTCCATGGATAATGTTGGACTCTCAATCATCAGGTCAAAGAAAGGAGGAAGAGGAAACTGTCGAAAGGGTAAAGCAGATTGAAAGGAGTGGTTGCAGATAATAGTTTGAATTCAAAATCTGGTTCAAGTTATTCGAACCACATGACTGATTGAAAAAGAGTGGTGGGCAGATTTTGACAAATTGAAGAAGAGCAAGCTTGATTCGATTCACAAGCTTCGATTGGGAAATGGCTATCTTCGAGCAACCTACTTCAATCCATAAGCTTCGACTGGGCAATGTCTATCTTCATGTTTGCTTCGATCCACAAGCTTAGACTAGGCAAGGGCTTCCTTCGAGTAACCTGCTTTGATCCACATACTAAACCCTTCGACACACATAGCTTCTACACTATGAATTACAATTTGAGGTTTGGACATTTTAACTTTCAACCACTTAATCAACTGATGGTTACTGGTAGGAAAGCAATCTAGAAATTCTTTCATTTCGACTATGCCAATGAGATCATCTTGCATACTCAAAGTGGTACATTCATATGAATATGGTCCATTCGAAGAACAAACAATTGGCGGAAACCAATAATGTTTTGTCTGTTGATGAGTTTGGTTGAAGGTTGTAAGTGGTTCATTCGAAGAACACACAATTGGTGGAAACAAATATTGTTTTGTCTATTGATGAGTTTGGTCAAAGGTTGTAAGTGGTCCATTCGAAGAACACACAATTGGTGGAAACAAATATTGTTTTGTATGTTGATGAGTTTGGTCGAAGGTTATAAGTGGTCCATTCGAAGAACACACAATTGGTGGAAAAAAATATTGTTTTGTCTTTTGATGAGTTTGGCCGAAGGTTGTAAGTGGTCCATTCGAAGAACACACAATTGGTGGAAACAAATATTGTTTTGTTTGTTGATGAGTTTGGTTGAAAGTTGTGGATCTATGTGATCAAAACAAAAGGACAGAGTATTCGACCAGGGTAAAGAAAAAGATCAAATCCATAGGCCATGCTACATGATCTTGCTTTGCAGGCCTTAATGCTTTTGTTTCACTCCATAATTAATTGTTTACACAATGGATTAAGCTCTTACCCAAATATTTAAAATATTGCCCAAGCCAATTTTCTCTTAATGGCACAAAGTTACCATTGCCATTTTAGAAAAGTAAGCTTTATGCAAAATGTCAATGAATTGAGCCTTGTGACTTTTATCTCTGATTGCAAACAATATCAAAAGCATGAATCAAGTCTCCTGCACCCAACAAAAATCAGGCCATGCTTGTACTTGAACTTTGGAACCACAAAAATCCTTTCAACTTGATTTTTATTTTTGCTTTCGACCAAACCATAATTTGTTATATTACAAATCTGGTTACTCCAACTTCCCAGACTTTTTCTCTATAAATAGAGAGGCCATTTGCAAGCCAAAGGGGCCAGATTCTTGTGTGTTGAAAAATCGTCAAACACTCCCAAACTCTCAAAAAACTCAGAACCTGCACACAAGCACAAAACATTGCACATCCTGACTTTACACATAAAAATCTCAAACCCCATCATGCGTTAGTGATCCTTTTGATTCACTCCAAGCTTCCATATACCAGTCTTAGAACACTCCCAAAGCCCTCAAAAAAACCTCTCCAGGAAGGTAGTGATCCTTTCGATTCACTCCTAACTTCCATATACCATCCTTTCGATTCACTCCCAACTTCCATATACCAACCTTTCGATTCAGTGACTTTTAAAGCAAAGTAGTGATTCCACTAGCTTCGGGAAGGTCCCTGCAAGCTTAATCCATCATCAAGTCATTTCTGGAATTCGTGTAGAAGTCCTTCGAATTTCACTCCAAGAGGTAAGTTTTTCAAACATGGAACTCTTCATTCAAGCATCATTTGTATATACATTGTGAAGAAAAGATGTAGATATCATATTTAGCAAGATGACCATGCTCTTAGTTTTGATTTTCATTGCTTATTTCTTAAGATTTTCAACTCTGAATAGTTAGGTTTTGATTTTGGTACCAAACATAATTCGTACTAACCTCTGATTCATAGCTTTTAAAAGTTACATGGTTAGATTCGTATTAAAATTTTGAGCAGGTATGATGTTTACAATCTTTCGATTTGGATGAGAAATGAAGCCTTTCGAAGCTTAACAATGGAATTATGCATCCAAACGCATGTGAAGGAAGAAGATAAAGCCATGTTCAAATTCTCAGAAATGAGTTCATTTTATATTTAGTGCAAGTTACGTAACTAACGGATGAAACAGACCACCCCAGTGGTACAAACAACACGCGCTAAAACCTTGCCATTTATAAGGTCTTGGGTTCAAGCCCTAACGAGACCTTTTGTATTTATTCTGTCATCTGTTCCAAACTAACGTGCAAGTTTATAACATTTGAGTGTTGGCTGTTTTGAATGGAAGGTATGGAGAACCTGGGTTCAAACCTTGGCAGGACCAAAATAAATTTTCATTACTTGTTTGTTTTCATCTTTTTTTAACAAACTTCAACATTTTTCCAACCAATCAAAATAACTTCTTTTGAGTTGATTTTTATGCACACTATTTATTTATAATGTCTATTTTATGAATATATAAAATTATCACAAAAAAATATTTTATTTTCATATTTATTTTAAAAAACTAGAATCCATTCCCTTTCCATTTCTATCCTCGTACATCATATACATTTTTATTCTTGTACATTATTCAAGTTCAATATGGTTGTAATAGATAATTAAGATTTAATTTCTTGTTATCCCCATTTGTAAATTTTTACACCCCATCCTCAAATGATGTAATAGAATAGTAAATTTACTTTCCGTAATTTATCGCTTTCATATCAATGCTAGTAAATTAGGGTTTGTATGGAAAGATAAAACCAATACTTAGAAAACTCTAATTCAAGATAAATCAAGCATGAAATACAAACACTTGCAAACTTGCACCTCTAGGGTTAACTCCACTTGTTTCCTTAAGAAAATAGTCATAATATGCATGTGAGACATCTTAGCAAAAACAATCAAAAATACAAGATCATAGTCCCTCGATGACGCTTCGAATGTTGCCTTACAAATGATCTTAGTCCCTCAAGAGAAATGACAAGATATCTCACAACATTTTTATTTATGACTATACGATGACCCACGTCCGTCCCTTTACATCCAAAGATAAGGCTTCTTACCAATCAATGGTAAGATAGAAATATCAAATGAAGGAAGAAATGAACAAAAGACTTTTGAGTAGGTAGAACGTTCTTAGTTGCTTGCTCACAATCCATCTTCAAAACAAACATCTTTTCAAATACACTAAACACTTTCAAAACATGAAATATTTTCAAAAAGTCCAACACTTTGTATGCATTCTTATAGAGACTAGAATCATTACAAAGTTTTCCTAAATGAAGGAGCTTTTCAAAAATACTTTCAAAACCCACCGCAAAACACATTTCAAACAAAGCAATTTCAAAAGTGATCTAGCAAGCAACTAAGAGCCCGTAGATAACTATGGGTGAAAAGGGTACTAACACCTTCCCTTTTCATAATCTACCCCCCGAACTCAAGAAAATATCTCAAAGGTCTTTCCTGTTCTTTTCACCCTTTCCTTATTGGATAAAAGAAAAGTCGGTGGCGACTCTTACTATCCGCAACAATTACGATCAAACACAAAACAACCAAGTCAGTTCTCCCACCGTATTACAGATGTCATACCGACAGATAAGGTTATACTTAGTGAAACGAGCCACAACATTCTTGGTAACGGAAGCAAACGAGGCTGCCTCTATCCACTTTGTGAAGTAATCAATAGTGACGAGGATGAAACAATGCCGATTGGAAGTAGTAGGCTTAAGCTCTCCAATCATACCAATGCCCCACATTGCAAATGTCCAAGGAGCAGTCAAGACATTCAAAGGAATCGAAGGCACATGTACATTGTCATCATAAATTTGGAATTTGTTGCAAGTTCTGGAATGACGATGGCAATTGGTTTCCATGGTAGACCAATAGTAACCTGCTCTCAGAATCTTCTTAGCCATTGTATGTTCACTGGAGTGAGTACCAAAGACACCTTTGTGCATATCTTCTATAATTATCTTATCTTCCTTCTTGCCTACATAATGAAGCAAAGTCGAATCGTGGTTGCACTAGTACAAGATTTCGTTACTCAGAAAAAACTTGGCAGAGAACCTCCTAAGAAATTTCTTATCATTGATAGATGCCCCTTTAGAATATTCTTGAGTTTTGAGGTATCTTTTTACTTTGCAGTACCTAGGATTTTCTTCTACTTCATCAGTCTCTCAATAGTAATTTGAGGAGCTTCATTATCCCATCTGACTTTGAACAGAGATGACATGGTAGCTAGTGCGTCTGCCAAATGATTATCTTCTTGTGGAATGTGTTTAAAAGTGTTTGAAGTTTTGAATTAATGTCAACACATATTATCGATAAGGAATGAGATTTAGATGCTTCGTGTCCCATTCTCCCTTAATATGACTAATCACTAGGGCTGAGTCCCCATATACATTCAAGAATTTAATTCTCATATCGATTGTAGCTTTGATACCCATGATGCATGCTTCGTACTTGTCCATATTATTGGTACAGTCAAAACATAATCTGGCGGTGAAGGGCGTATGGAAACCCTTGGGAGAGATGATCACAACACCAATTCCATTACCTAGCGCGTTGGAAGCTCCATCAAAAACCATAGTCTATCAGGATCCCGGTTCAAGTCCTTCATATGGTCCAGGTTCTTCATAATCAGCAACTAGCATGATATTCTCACCTGGGAACTCAAAATTCATAGATTGATATTCATCTACAGCTTGATGAGCCAAATGATCTTCCAGTACACTTCCTTTGATTTCCTTCTAAGTAGTGTACTGAATGTCGTATTCTGTCAGGACCATTTTCCATCTTGCTATTCTTCCAGAGAGACCGAATTTATCGAATATGTATTTTATCGGATCCATATTAGAGATCAACAAATTAGTATGAGTCAACATATATTGTCTTAGTCGGCGAGCATCCCATGCCAAAGTGCAGCAAGTTTTCTCGAGCAGTGAGTATCTTGTTTCACAGTCGGTAAACTTTTTGCTAAGGTAGTATATTGCATGCTCTTATCGACCAGAATCATCATGTTGCCCCAATACAAATGCCATTGAGTTCTCTAATACTGTCAAGTACATGATCATAGGTCTTCCTTTGACTGGTGGCATCAAAATTGGAAGTTCCTGGAGGTACTCCTTGATTTTGTCGAAGGCTATTTAACAATCATCATTCCACTTTAATACTTGATCTTTCTTTAGTAACTTGAAGATTGGCTCACAAGTAGAGGTAAAATGGGAAATAAATCTAGAAATGTAGTTCAATCTTCCCAAGAAACCTCTGACTTCCTTCTCAGTACAGGGAGCTGGCATTTCTTGAATGGCTTTAACCTTGGCAGGGTCAACTTCAATACCTTTACCACTGACGACGAAACCTAGGAGTTTACCGGATCTTACCCCAAAGGTGAACTTGTTTGGATTCAACATTTTTGTACCCCAAAATTTTCCCTCTCATTTTCTCAAGATTGCTTATGTCAAGTTTCGAGCTTTGAATCACATTTTTGCTCAGTCAATTGATCAATGGACCTAAAATCAACTGTATTAGGCAAAAAGTCAACTGTGATCAATTTACAGTCAAAATTCATAATTTTTATCCATATCAATGTTTTGAAATCACATATGTCAATTGATGAAGTTCATATCAAAATTCCTCAAGAAATTTCATCAGATCACCAAAAGGGCAAAATGGTCAAAATTAGGGTTTTGATTGAGAAGGCTCAATTTTTTACTTTTGACCAAATACACGACTTATTGGTTTGAGACATGATATCAAGGATTCAAATTCATCATCTTGACCTAGTGGCATGGTTCAAAACACTTCTCAAGATCAATTGATTGATAGTTGCAATTTGGTCAACTGATGAAAAAGTCAGTTGTACACTGAAAAGTCAAACTTTGACTTTTTGATCAAAATCAAGTTTCAAAAATCATATTTCATTAAGACAAGTCAAAATATGAAGATTGTTCATCAAGAAATCAAAAATTCAAAATTATCTTTTAAAAGTCAAAACTCTAAGACTTAGAAATTTTTCTAAGTGTTAGAAAGTTATCTTTTTTTTCATGACTTTGTGCCAAATTTTCATCATGATGCAAGATGATTCAAGGGAAAATTCCAACATGAAAGTTGTAGATCTCAATGAGATCTAAAACATTGTAGGGCAGGACTTTTTCTAGAAATGGTTGAATTTTAAGTTATAAATTCATGAAGTCGTGGCTTTTTTTGTTAAACACTTGGAGAAATTTTCAATAGGTTTGGTCAAGTTTTTATCCCAACTTCTTGGCCTGTTTTAATTAAGTTCTAGTTTGATTTAATAAAGGTGAAAAGTATGAAAGTTGTAGAGGATTTTTCAAGCTTTCTAAAACATCAAAGAGCATGAATTTATCATACTTGAGCTAGGAGATTTAAGGATTTGAAGTTGAGCATTCATTCTTGATTTACAAGGCAGATTTGTGATAAACAAGGAACCAAAATCTTATATGTGCTTCATAATCTTACTTTGCAGGCCTCTTTAATTTCAAATATATCCATAATCATATATTTACACAATTGATTGAACAATTATCCAAGTGATTCGAGTATTGTCCATTGCATCTTTCCATTTTTGGAACAAAGGCACCATTGCCATTCTTGCAAAGTTCACTTTAATCACAAAGTCAATTTCTTGAGCCTCTAACTTGTTGTTCTAATCACAACCAACTTCTACAACTCAGAACACACATGTTTAAAGTGATCAATCACTTTAGATAGCTTGGTACAAGCATTGGAAACATGTTCTTCATGCTTGCTTCAAAATCAAGCAAGATAGCCATAACATGTGATTCAAAATCTGAGTTGTTTGAAGTCTCAAACCTTCTCTATAAATAGAAAGGCCAATTGCAAGAGAAAGAGGCCAGAAAAAAGAAGGGGAAACTAACACTCAAAATCGCTTTTGCTGTCAAAAACCAGAATTGTCCACAAAACCTCCATTTTTGAGGTTTGAAGTCCAAATCTTTGAATCTCATACCTTGCAAGTTTTCTCCAAACAAACCATCCAAACACTACACATAAATCATATAGAAGTTGTTAAAACATAAGAACAACTTCTGTAACATCACTATCATCACTTCCCAAGCTCAAAAGTAGCCCATACAACAGCTCAAACTCAAAGTAAATTCCAGTTTGAAGGTAAGTTTTCTTGACTTTGAACTCTTCATATAAGCATCATTAATGGTTCATTTATAAAGATAAAATGTAGATATAATTGCCTTGAAGCTAACCATGTTCTTTATTTTAATTTTCACTAACCATGTGTTGATAATTGACTTTTACATGTAGAAAAACAGTGATAAAAGAAAAAAACAGCAGTTATGCGTCGACACAAAATGCTATGAGTCGACACATATTATGTTCAAAACAGATTATGAGTCGACACCAAACACGTATGCATCGACATAAAGTGGTTATGAGTCGATACGAAACCAGTATGCATCGACTCATACTGAGTTGTTTTGACTTCCAGGAGCAAGAAACATACATGAGCCGACACATGAGACAACACATGAGCCAATACATAAGCTCATGTGTCAGCTCATAAAATAATTTTTTTTTTCTTTATATTTTTATTATTATTATTTTCATATAAAAAATCAAAAAATATTTTATTTAATATTTATATGTACGCATACACTTTTGTTTTATTTCTTTTTCTAAACTAAAAAAAAAAGGACAAAAACACTTTCTTATTAAAATCAATTTCTTTTCTTAAAATTAATTTAAGATTTAGACTTAGGTTTTATTTCAATTTTTTTATTTTGATTAAATTAATTTAGACATTAGGATTTTGATTAATTTCTTTTTTTAAATCAATTAGATTAATTAAGACCTTTTTCATAAAAAAACATAAAAACAATTTTTCTTCTCTTCATATTTCTTTGTACATTTTATTATTTCGCACTATAATTATGTAATTGTCAAAGCCTTGTAATAGTAAATTAGGTTTATTTGCTTTCATCCCCCTATTTGTAAACTTGTACTCCCATCCCCAAATGATGTAATAGCGTAGGACTTTACATTTCCGCAATCTATCGTTTTCAAATATAAATGCTAGTAATTAGGGTTTGTATGGAAAGACATAAAATCAACAAGTAGAAAACCCTAATTCAAAGACAAAAATGCATGAAATTAAAAAACTTGCACACTTGCACCTCTAGCGTAACCCCCACTTGTTGCCTTCAAATAAAATAGTCATGTCCCTCGAACGTGGGATACTTTAGCAATGACCCTCGAATACAAGATCGTAGTCCATCGATGACCCTTCAATGTTGCCTTCGGTAAAACGATCTTAGACCCTTACAACAAATTGCTAAGGTATCCTACAATGTTGTCTTCCATGATAATACAATGAACCACGCCTGTCCCTTTACATCCAAAGATAGAGCTTCTTACCAATCAATGGTAAGATAACAATGTCAAAGGAAGAGAGAAATGAAAAAAAAAACTTTTGAGTAGGTAGAACGTTCTTAGTTTCTTGCTCACAATCCATCTTCAAAAACAAACATCTTTTCAAACACACTAACACTTTCAAAATGAAATATTTTCAAAAGTCAACACTTTGTATGCATTCTTATAGAGACGATAATCATTAAAAAGTTTGCCTGAATGAAGGATCTTTTCAAAAATACTTTCAAAACTCACCACAAACACATTTCAAACAAAGCAATTTCAAAAGTGATCTAGCAAGCAACTAAGAGCCCATGGATAACTACGGATGAAAAGGGTGCTAACACTTTCCCTTTTCATAACCTACCCCCCCCCCCCCCCCCGAACTTAAGAAAAATATCTCAAAGGTCTTTCCTGTTCTTTTCACCCTTTCCTTTATTGGATAAAAGAAAAGTCGGTGGCGAGTCTTGCTATTCGCAACAATTGCAATAAAACGCAAAACAACCAAGTCAGTTCTCCCGCTGTATTACAAACCTCAACTTGTACTTCTTCAATCTCTCAAACAGCTTGTGCAGGTGGTCGAGATGTTCTTCTTCAGTCTGAGACCTGGATATCATGTCGTCAACGTAAACCTCTATCTCATGATGGACCATGTCATGGAACATAGCTATCATAGCATGTTGATATGTTACACTGGCGTTCTTCAAACTAAAAGGCTTAACTTTGTAATAGAAAGTGCCTCATTGTGTGACAAAATTATTCTCCTCCATGTCTTTAGGTGTCATCTTGATTTGATTATAACCAGAAAAACCATCTATGAAGGAAAATACTTTGTACTAAGCGGTGTTGTCAACCAAAACATCAATATGCGGAAGCGGAAAGTCATCTTTGGGGCTTACCCTATTCAGATCCATGTAGTCTATACACATATGCACCTTATCGTCCTTCTTAGGTACCAGCACCACATTCACAATCCCACATAAGATAGGACGTAACAACTAAGAAACCTGCATTGAACTGCTTCATGACCTCAGCTTTGATCTTTTCAGATATCTCGGGATGAATACGTCAAACTTTCTGCTTTATAGGAGGATAACCTTCCTTTGTTGGTAGAAGGTGAACCACAATGTTAGTATCGAGCCCTAGAATGTCTTCATAAGACCAAGCAAAGATCTCAACATATGTGATACGGTAGGAGAACTAACTTGATTGTTTTGCGTTTTATCGCAAATGTTGCGGTTAGCAAGAGTCGCCACCGACTTTTCTTTTATCCCAAAGGAAAGGTGAAAAAGCATAGGAAAGACCTTTGAGATTGTTTCTTGAGTTAGGGGGTAGATTATGAAAAGGGAAGGTATTAGCACCCTTTTCATCCATGGTTTTCCATGGGCTCTTAGTTACTTGCTAGATCACTTGTTTTTGTTTGAAATTGTGCTTTGTGTGGTTTTGAAAGTATTTTGTGAAAGAGGCCATTTTGTTTAGGCAATCTTTGTAATGATTCTCGTTCGTAAGAATGTATACAAAGATGTTTGATCTTTTGAAAATATTTTCAATGTTAGTAAGATGTTTGGAAATGTGTGTGTTTGTTTTGAAAATAGCAAGGATATTTGTTTTGAAATGGAGCAAGTAATTAAGAGCAATCTACCTACTCAAATGTCTTTCTTGTTCATTTTCTTTTCCTTTGATATTGTTGTCTTACCATTGATTTGGTAAACAACCCTATCTTTGGATATAAACGGGACGGGTGTGGGTCATCGTATAGCCATGATTAGCAATGTTGCAAAGTATCTTAGCATTTTTTGAGGGACTAAGATCATTTTTGTAAGGCAACTTTGAATAGCGTCATCGAGGGACTATGATCTTGTATTTGTTTGTTTTTTCTAAGACACCTTACATGCGTAATATGGCCATTTTTGTATAAGGAAACCAAGTGGGATAACCCTAGGGGTGTTTTATGTGCAAGTGTGTCATTTTAATGCTTGATTTTGTCTTGGATTAGGGTTTTATATTTGATTAGTTTTATCTTGCCATACAAACCCTAGTTACTAGCATGTTATGTAAAAGCGATAAATTTCGAAATTTAAAGTTACTACGCTATTACAATATTTGTGGGAGGGGGTATACAATTTATGAATAGGAATTGCAATAATATAAATATGTACAAATATTTGTGGGAGGGGGTATACAAATTTAATATGTACAAATATTGGAATAAATAGTATACAAGATGAATTAAATATGCAAAGGTATGTAAATGCAAAGAAGATTTTTGTTTGGTTTTTTATGTGAAAATTTTTTTAACCTAAACCTAATAAATAAATCAAGATTAACTTAAATCAATTAAGAAAAGAAATTATTTTTTAGAAAAGATTTTTTGAATAAACCCTAATTCTATTTGATTAAAAGAAAATAAATTTCTTTAAGAAAGAAGTAAGTATTTTTGTATTTTTTTGTCTTGAAAATAATATATGGCATTATGAGGTATTTTGGTCTTTTTATATTAAAATAAATATTTAATGGGTATAAAGAAAAATAAATAAATATTAAACTAGTTATAAACTTAATTTACAAATTTAATTAATAAAAAAGATAATATATAACTAAATAAAAATATTTTTTGGTGAGAAAAATAAAATAAAATAAGCTAAAATATAAATCTATCATTTTTATATTTTTTATGATTTTTAATATTAAGAAAAATATATTTAATAAAATAAAATGAAAGTAAAATAAATAAATAAAATTATGTTGGGTCAGGGGTGTCATAAGCAAACAGGATGTGAATGTTAGAAAAAAAATCACAAGGCCCAAGAATCAGAAGCCCAGCGCTGCAAAGGGACAAAAAAATGGAAAAGTATGGGAAAATTGCAAAAGGCAGCATGCTAAGGCTCGAACCCGTAACCTATAGCATTTACGCGCGCTGCCTTACCACTGGGTTGGCTGTACATCCGTTCATATAAACACAATCATAAATATATATTAGAAAATGCCCCCTGAAGGCAACTTCATCTTCAACCTTGAGCCATGGCCGGATCACCTGTATCTTCTTCATTTCTCCATAAAAATGGAAAGTTCAAACATGAAATTTATGGTGTTTCTTCCCACGAGTTCAACCATATAATTTATGTAAACTAAAAGTAAAAGATCAAAGCTAATTTTTCTTGCCCTAATTTGAAACCTAATTTTTACATAAATTTCAAATCCAAAATTCTCTATACACAGTTAATATAAATGAAAACTATGAACATGGTTAGCTTTAGGGAAAGGATATCTACATTTTGCTTTCATAAATCAGGACCAAATGATGCTTGTATGAAGAGATAGAAGTTTGAGTTTTTACCTCTTTCAGCTGGGATCGTGAATGGAGTTTGAGCAAGTTTTGAGAAGGCTTGAGGATCTGTTTAGCTTTCCTGGACCTCCCTGAGTGTATTCCAATCCTTACTTTGTCTTGAAAGTCCCTGAATCTCCCTACTAAAGTCAACCTGCAAGCTCAATATTTGAAAATGGTGGATGGTGGAAGAGGAGTTACATTGAGAGAACAAGGGTCTGGATCACTTAGATATGAGGTATATTAAGTGTTTAGGTGGTTAAAACTCAAAACGCACGAGTGGTTTTGGAGATGGTTGTGTAAGGTTCAAAAATGTCAAGCTATGGCAGATTCTGAGTTGCAGAGTGTTTGGGAGTGTTTTGGAGTCTTAGCATTCATGTCTTATGTTGTAATACCCTTGTGTATATGTATGGAAAAGGTTAGAGATCAACTCAACTCCAGGTTTTTGAATTATAGCCTTTTGGCTCTATAACTTGCTTTTGAAGAAAAGTGAGGAGACAAGTCTCTAAGTTTGTACAAGCATGGTCTGAGTTGGTAGAGACCTTAGACAAGTTGCTTTTTTTTTTACTTTGCTTGTGTGCAGAGAAAACAATTGAGAGGCTCAAGAAGTTGACAAAGGCAAAAGTAGTGCTTTATCAAAATGGAAATGGCAACTTTGTGCCAAAAATGGAATTTTTCTTGTACAATGAATTCAATGCTTGGCTTAAAGCTTCCAACATCTGTGAAAAAATTTAATTATGGAGTGAGAAACAAGTTTGAGTCCTGCAAAGCAAAGATCATGCAGCCTAGGCTTGGATTTGAAATTTTGTTCATCATGAAATGGCTTGAAATCAAAGTGATAAATCACCAACTTCATCTCTTAGATTATCCCAACTTACGAATGATCTCACAGAGTTATTGGACATTTTAGAAATCTTGAAATGTGCTCTACAACTCATCTTTGAATTGCTTTTGAAAATTCCCTTTGGAACTATGTGAAAAAATGGCATGAAGTTAGGTCAAAAATCTGCCTAACTAGGGCAAAATTTCACTAAGTTATTTTAGTTCATGAGCATGTATTCACAAAATTATATCATGAGATATAATCATTTTTAGGAGAAATTGTGTGAAGAAAAGTTGTAGATTTCATGTAGATCTACAACTTTCATGTTGGAAGTTTCTTTCGAATCATCTTGCATCAAGGTAAAATTTGGCTCAAAGTTGAGAAAAAATAAGAAATTTTCTATACTTAGAAAAATTTCTAAGTTAAGAAATTTCAACTTTTCAAAACAAAATCTTGAATCCTTGATTTCTTGATGAACAAGTTTCACATTTTGACATGTTTTGATGAATTATGATCTTTGGCACTTGATTTTGACCAAAAAGTCAAAGTTTGACTTTTCAGTGTACAGTTGAATTTTGATCAGTTGACTGAAAAATTCATTTGTCAATCCAATGGATTTGTAATGTTTTGAATCATGTTATTGGGTCAAGATGATTCAATTGAACTCTTTAAATCATACTTCAAACCAATTGATCATTTTCTAGGTAAAAAATCAGAAATTGCCATTTCTCAGTCAAAACCCTAATTTTGACCATTTTGCCCTTTTGATGATTTGATCAAATTTCTTGAGGAATTATGGTCCAAAATTGATCAAATGATACATATGAGTCTAAGATGTTGATATGGATCAAAAATTATGAAGTTTGACTATAAATTGGCCATGGTTGACTTTTTACCCCATATAGTTGATTTTTAGGTCAACTATTCAATTGACTGATCAAAAGTGTGATTCAAGACTTGAAACTTGACATGAGTAATATTAGGGGTCCATAATTATCCTTGAAAGTCATATGAAGCATTGATAGTCCAAAAATCCTTGTGCAAACTCAAACCCTAATTTTGGTCATCAGTGCATGAGGAGATGTCTTGAGCTGGTCAAACCCTAATCCAATCTTGAGTCAAAGAGATCTTGTGAGAAAAATCTTGATAAGTGAGAGGGAAAATTTTGGGGTACAACAGTCACATAATATCTAGATTAATCTCTTATTGAAATTGTCTTCTAGGTCGGAACCTATCTTGATTTCTTTCTTGTCCTCTTCAGTACCCAAGTTCACAACATCGACTGGCTCTTCATGCGGTTGTATGGCTCTTTTTTCCTGCTCTAACAATCTAGCAAGATCTCCAGGTACTTCAAAATCTTCCTCACCTTCGTCCTTGGCTTGGTAGATTAGATTTTCGAAGTCATAATCAGCAATAGCAGAATTGTTATCAATGGGACCAAGGGTGGATGTGGATTTGCAATTTTTTATGTGGGTGTGTGTAAGAACACATAGCTTTTTTGAAATCAATAAAGTAAAAGAAAGACAAAGAGCGCAATATTTGAAAGAAAATTTCCAATGATTTATTAAATGTAAATATGTGGATGAAAAATGACAATCCTAACAAATGGACCATTGTGCCCCGAGTAAGGCACAAGGCTTAAAGTTATTATTTAAATTACATAACCAAACACTTGAAAGCAAGAAAATAGAAAATATAATTTAGTCTTGACTAAAGGAGATTGGTATAAAGTCTTCATCCTTCCAATTGTTGAGCCTATTATCGGTAGTAGGAAAAATCCAACTATCTATGTCACAGTCGCTATCAGCATCTTCCACAGTGTTGACTTGATTTTTGTGAACTCTATTATTGTTAATGCGGAATGGAGGTCTCCCAGAATTAGCACGAGCATGACAGCCATCCCTCTGAGCCTCTGAGGTGAATCCCAAACCAAATTTTTCATACTTGTAAGGAATGTCGGAAGCTGACCCCAAATAATGCTACCACCTCCTTCTACCACAGTCTTAGCGTCTTTCAAAGAAGCCATTCTTGGTGGATCTCCAGTTTTGTAATACGGTGGGAGAACTTACTTGGTTTTGCATTTTATCATAAATGTTGCTGATAGCAAGAGTCACCATCGAATTTTCTTTTATCCAATAAGGAAATTGTGAAAAGAACAGGAAAGACCTTCGAGATTTTGAGTTCGGAGGATAGGTTATGAAAAGGGAAGATGTTAGAACCCATTTGATTTGTACTTATCTACAAGCTCTTATCGCTTATCTCACTTTGTTTTGAAAATTTCTTTGTTTTGTGCATGTTTGAAAATATTTTAAAAATGCCAATTGTAAGGCGAACTTTGTAATGATTCTCGTCTGTCCTCGAGAATGCGTACAAGGTGTTTTGAAAATATTTCGAAAGTGTCTGTGTGAAATGTTTTTGTTTTAAAGAGATTTGTGAGCAAGCGATTAACAGCGGTCTACCTATTCAAGGTCTTTATTGTACTTTTCCTCCTCCTTTAGATAGTGATATCCTACCAGTAGTTAGTAGGAAGCCATATCGTTGGATGTGAAGGGACGGGCATGGGTCATCGTACAGTCGTCGAAGGCAACTCGTAAAGACGCTTTAGCAATTATCATTTAAGGGACTGGATCATTTACCCAAGGTAACATCGAAAGGGTCATCGAGGGACTATGATCTTTTATATCGGAAGGACTTTGCTAAAGTATCCCCATGTTCGAGGTACATGAATTTTTAATCGAAAGGCAACAAGAGAGACTATCCTAGAGGTGTGCATGTATAAGTGTTTTGTATTCAGTTATTTTGTCTTGAAGTTAGGTTATCTATCGATTGGTTTTTATCTTTCCATACAATCCTAATTACTAAGCGGTAATATAGCAAGTATAAAAAAAGACAATAAAGGTGCAGAAAGTAAAAGCAGAAAAGATAAACCTAAACCTATTACACGGCTTTGGGGCAGTTACACAATAGAAAGCGAAAAGTAAAAACCCTAAGCTATTACAACCCGGAAAACAGTTACATAATAATGAAAAAAGAAAGCGAGAAATATAAGTTATTACAAATTGCGAACCCCATACACTTTATCTATAATAATAAAATTAAATTAAATTAAAATAGAGAAAAAAGAAATGTTTTTGATGATTTTTTTATGGAAAAGGTTTTTTTAATGATGATTAAAATAAACCTAAAAACTAATTAATGTTAATTAACAAAAATAGTTGATTAATTAAATTAATAAAAAAGGTTAATGATGAAAAACCTAAATATTAATTAATTTTAACTAACAAAATAGTTGATTAATTAAATTAATAAAAAAGGTTAATGATGAAAAATCTAAAAATTAATTAATTTTAATTAAAAAATAATTTATTAATTAAATTAATTAAAAAAAGGTTAATGATAAAAAAATCTAAAACCTAACTATTTTTAGGATTTACAAAAAAAAAAATTATTTTAGGTTTGTATTAAAAAAGGTTTGTGGTCTTACAGTTAGGTGAATTTAGGGTTTAAGGGAAAAAATAGGGAAAAAGAACAAGTTAGAAGCAAAATCACACAAAATGTCAGAGTGGGTGTTGAACCCACTCCCTTAGCCTTCCACACTGCATTAAGGGAAGAAAATAGGGAAAAAGAACAAGTTAGAACCAAAATCACACAAAATGTCATGGGTGGGTGTTGAACCAACACCCTTAGCCTTTATCATTGCCTACCTTGCCACTGCGCCAGAGCTCACATATTATGCATAAAAGTTGCTCTAATGATGTATATGAACACATGTAAACGTATCAAATTAGTTAACAATTCATAAATCAAAGGTTTGAATTTAAATAAAAAACTACCAAAACCGGTAAGGATGAACGTGATGTCCTGGGAACGATCTTAACTGCTTGAGGATTAGGATGGATTCCTGGGCACTTCAAGATGATAATGCAACACTTGGTTTCAATTGAGAAGGACTGGAAATAAGGGTTTTGTGTTGCCCTAGTTTCTTGAATTTTTCGGAAGTTTTGGAATATTTTTCTCTGCAAGGGTTTTTGTTTGTTGTTATGTCTGAATGAGGAGCAATATATAGAGAAGAATTAGGTTAAACCATTGTGGGCTTGGACCTTGTAAGAAACGTCTTGACTTTATCTTATTTAATTTTGAATTTTAAATAAATTAAATCAAAAATAAATGGAATAAAAATCAAAGGGGTGCATGAATAGGTTCAGAGGTTCACTATGAGGCCTAATACACGTTTGGACCTTGAAACACAATCCCATTAGCCCAAAAATTCGTGTTTGATCAATTTGGGTTTCATGCATTTTCTCAAAATTTCTCAATGTGTATCAATCATAACTCTCTCAATTTTTATCATATGAAGGTGATCTTTTTCTTTTTGGAAAGCCCAAGATATCCCATACAATCTCTATGTTGATAATTTTTTCATTTGAATATATCATCTTGATGTAAGTTGCCTTGACAAAAAGTATCTTTTTGTTAACTTTTGGAATGGCCTATAATGTTTTGGCCCATATCTCTCAAATGAAGCATTTTTGGGACTTGAGCTTAGAGAGACAAAGTTGTAGAGAATTGAATTTACTTCAAAATAAACTTTGGTTGAGGAAAATCTAATGGAGTAGGTGAAAGTTATGCTTGGTCAAAATTCAGTTGACTTCTCCTTAGGAAAACCCTAATTTGGCAACTTTTGACTTTTGATGATTTGAAAGTTTCCTTAATGAGTTATGATCAACCTTTGATCAAATGATGAATATGACATCAAAATCTTGATGTTGACCAAAAATCTTGAAGTTTGACTGTATGTTGACCACAATTGACTTTTTGTTCAATATAGTTGATTTCCAATCATCTGAGCCATTGACTGAGCAAACTTGTGATGCAAGGCATCAAACTTAGTATGAGCATTCTTAGAGACATATAAGGAACCATGGAAACCACTTGAGGCATTAGAAACTAAATCTTCCTTGAGAAAAGTGAAACCCTAGTTGTAAGTCCATTGCTTAGGAGGAGAATTTGTCTGATCAATTCTTGAGCAACCTTGAGCATTTAAGAACCCTAGGAGAATGTCTTGAAGAAAAAGGGAGGGAAAATTTAGGGGTACAACACCAGGTATACTTAAGAATAGTAGGAGAAGTTTAGAAACATGGGTTGTCTGAGGAATAACTTCAAAGGTTTGGCAAGGAGTCTCGAGGAATTCACCATCCATCTCAACATACTTGAAGGAGTTCAAATGGCTCACCATGTATTCTTATTCGCCACAAACTGTAATGATTTTTCGTTTCACGGGATATTTCAACTTTTGGTGTAAAGTAGAAGTAAATGTGTCTGCCCCATGAATCCAAGGGCGTCCAAGCAAACAGGAATAGGCTAGACGAATATCCATCATATAGAAAGTAGAGTCGAAGACCTGGGAACCCACTTTGATCGGAAGATCAACCTCTACATGCACAATTCTCTTTTAACCATCAAAGACTCTCACCACAATGTCACTGGGTTTTAGCATAACACCTTCATAGTCAAGTTTGTCTAAAACAACTTTTGGCAATACATTAAATGAGGAGCTTGTGTCCACCAACACATGGAATAAGGTAGTGCCCCTAAACTCAATAGAGACGTGCAGGGCCTTATTATGGTTCCTTCTTGTGGGAGTTAAATCAGCGCCAAAAAATCCTAGCCCATTATTAGTTGTCAGGCTAGCAACATAATTTTGGAACTGGTCAACAGAGATTTCTTGCGGTACATGAGCATATTTCAGAAACTTTACCAAAGTCTGAGCATGGACTTCAGAGCATAACAACAGAGATAGCATAGATATTTTGGAGGATGTCTGCCTCAACTGTTCAACAATCTTATAGTCACTCTTTCGAATAATTTCCAGTACCTCCTTCATATCTTGCTTAGAGGTATCTTCAAAAATAACCTCTTTTGATGCCTCAGTCTGGGCAGGCTTAGTCATCTGTTCCTTGCCTCGAGTCTCAGTAGTTGATTCAGTATCAGTGATACAAACTGGTGTAGTAACATCCTTTAAAGAGATCTATGGGGAAAAACCCTTCCACT
Source organism: Vicia faba (assembly GCA_948472305.1). Lineage (NCBI taxonomy): Eukaryota > Viridiplantae > Streptophyta > Magnoliopsida > Fabales > Fabaceae > Vicia > Vicia faba. Next base: position 31,372 of record CATIWC010002868.1, on the reverse strand, counting down.
TTTGGTAACCTTACTATTCCCAACAATGTTGGCAACATTGGGATCACTAACTTCAGTATTTTCATCTTAGACAACCAATGGTTCTTGCTTGACGCCATGGTAGTATACATCAGCTCCATAATTCCAAGGGATAGCCTTGTCAGAGGAATATAGAATTAGCCCACGTGTCGTAATGATCAGAGGAGCAACCCTAGGCTCAGCAATAATCTTCAGAGGACCCTTAGAAGTGATCCTTACAAAAGTACTGGAAATTGTAAATGATGACACATCTTCAAGCTTCAAGCCTTGAGACATATTTTTACATAAGCTCTCCTCAGAAGAAAACTTCTCTAATAGGATTAAATGGTCATCCATTAAACACTTCATACCTTCTTTTAGTAGTACACAACAATTGTATTAGGACGCCCAGTAGTAGCAGTTTTCAACGCAACCAGGGAATAAACTGGCTTGCAACAGCTTCTTCTTAACGATCATCAGAGGAGTAGTCAAGTCACTAACAACAGAAACATAAGAAACATTACCAATAGCATTAACGCCTTTGTCATGATTAGGCATGGGTGCAGTGATCACATTAGGAGTCTCAGGAGGATCAAATTAAATCTGTTTAGAGTCAATCATACCTAGAATCTTATTTTTCAATGCTCAACAGCTGTTAGTGTCATGTTCAGGACTGTTGGAGTGATATGCACACCTTGCATTGGGATTGTAACGGGTAGAGGAAGTATTAGGATTCTGAGGAGGATCCTTTAATGTAATCATCTTTGCCTTCAACATGTGTTGCAATGCTTGAGACAATGACATGTTGATTTTGGTGAACTGTCTCCTGGGTGCATCTTGCCTACACTGATTGTTCTATTGTTGTTATAGCATTAGCGCAGGATTAGAGATCATAATTGCCCCCACAAATTGGTTGCAGTCACTCTTATTACAACCCTTCTGGCTATACATATCATTGGATTCTTTCTTATCACAATATTTGAAGATGTAGCCACCTAAATTTTACCACTTCTGATTTTGTTCTCAACATGTTCCCCTATCAATATCAGTTTAGTGAAACCATTTGAAGAACTTACAAGTAGGTGATTATAGAAAGTACATGTTAGCTTACTCATAAACATGTCAACCAATTCCCTATCTACCAAAGGAGGTTGAACTCTTCCTACAAGATCTCTCTATTTCTGTGCGTACTCTTTAAAGCCTTCCTCAGAACTCATGGACATACTCTATAGTTGCATGCAGGTTGGTGGAAAATCAGAATTATATTTATACTGTCTATAGAAAGCTGCAGCCAAATCTTCCCAGGTATGGATATTGGTACCTTCGAGTTGATAATACCATTCCAATTGTGTTCCAAACAGACTCTCTTAAAAGAAATGCAACCTTAATTTATTGTCAGCAGCGTATGGTAGAATTTTCCGAACATATGATCTCATATGAAGCTTCGAGAAAGAAACACCATCATACTTAGAAAAGGTAAGAGTTTTGAATTTAGGAGGAATGACGACTCTTGAGACTAAACACAATTCTTCAAAGTTCAAGCCAAGCACCTTCTGGATCTCCATAGCTTTCAGACGCTTTTCTAACCGCTTATACTTCTCGCCAGCAGGGGATATTTTTCATCCAAATAATCCTCTTCCTCTTCATCAGAACATTTGTCAGAACCATGATTTCTTTTTTCAGTTTTGACACTCTTACCGTCTTCCTCTTGTTTGTCATCTTCATCCAATGGGAAATCAAGATCTTGAGCTCGCTTGACTAGGCCTCTAAACTTTCTCCCCATGTTAAGGATGTCGATTGGTTTCTTTGTCTTCTTCTTCTTCTCATTAATAAGAGCCTTTAGTTCTTCTTTCCTCTTGGCTAAATTTAGGAACATCTCTTGAAACTGAGCATTGTGAGCCTATAGTTCTTTGAATGTTTGTTCGAGAGCCATTTTTGATGAAATAAACAGCAAGAAGATGAGAAACTTATCTTGGAAACTTTTTATGCAATGATATGCATGACATGCAGATGCATATGCAATGTTTTCAAGGACCTCATGGGATTTAAATTTTTTAATCAAAAGGGGACATAAACAAAGACTCTTATTAGTAAGTTCAAATTATAACTTACTCTCGGGCTTACAATGAAAGCAAAAAGGGTTACAAGGAAACAAATCATGAAATCCTAAGACCTAAGACTAAAGTCTCTTATGGACGCTTCCTCTTTGTGTTGACATATCCATTAAGGCTCTGCTCTTCATGAAGTCGTTTTGTCAGCTCTAACACTTTCTTCTCACTAGAATAGAAGTGAGTCTCAAAGGTGTCCCTTTCTTCTTTCAACTGAATCTAAGACTTCTGTAGCTCTTCAAGATCAGTAGGCATATCTGGATGAAAAATGGTATGAGGAATATCTCCTTCAACAACAGGCTCCACAATTACTGGTAGGACAGCAGGATATAGCATTATAAGATTCTGAGCACGAGATCGCACCCATCTGAGGTAGGGCTCTAAAGGAATGGAGTTTTTGTGTCCCAAAGTCTTGCTATCAATCTTATTCTCCATGCCCCAAGCATGTATGAACTTTTGATGGTAACCTTAAGAATCATTCTCGTAATCGAATATAATACCCTGGATAAGCATATCATGAGGACCATCTCTTAAAGCATAACCAAATTGACGTAGAGCTAGAGAAGGGTTGTATGTAATACCTCCCATTATGCCAAGAAGTTTCACATTAGGTAATTCCCCACAGCAGTCAATAATGGTGATGTCCTCCTGAGATCGGGAACACCAATAGATATTTGAATGAGAGAGTGATATCATCCTTCGAGACCACCTCAAAACTTGTTCATTCTTCATCACTGATCGAGGAAGGTGATAAATAAACCACCTAGATAGTAAAGGTACACAACACGCGGGAGTCCTTCGCTCTCTCATAGTACGAGTGTGAAGAGAGTGCAAAATATATCCAAGCAAAGTAGGCACATGATTATGAGTAAGAAATATTTTGATGGCGTTCACATCTATGAATTGGTATGGATTAGGGAATAGTACCAAAGCATAGATCAACAGAGCCAAGGTCTCCTCAAAAGCATGAAAACTCATGGTATCTAGAAACAACTGAGCCTTCTCTATTAGAAATTTAGCAAGAAGACCTTTAACTCCACTTTTCATTTCCCAATTAGACACAATGTCTGACCGCTTCAGATGTAAGACTGTTGTAATAACTTTAGGCTTTGGAACTTTCTCTAAATTGGTGAAGGGTGTCTGATCAAGAATAGGTACTCCTTGGAGCTTAAAGAACTCTTCCATTATGGGTACCATCTGATAATCTGGGAAGGTAAAACAATGATTCTTAGGATCAAAGAACTGGAACAGAACACTCATTGTGTCTTCTTCAAAACCTGAAGTGACCAAATTGAGTAGATAACTATGCCTCTTGGTGAATTGAGAGTTTTCGGGAACCTTTGAGACTAACTCCTTAAGCTTGGAAGGTATCCTCACAAAGTTGATTTAGATTGTATTTTTGTGAGCGAAGACCATAAACTACAACAAAGAACAAAGATAAATCCCTGGGTCCTTGAAATGGTTAGCGAAAATGTTATGTTATGGTGATATGATGTTCTCTTCATGTTAAATAAGTAGCAAACACAAAAAATGTCACACAAGAGCCTTAGGTTTAAGGCTTTCATGAAGTCCATAAGTAAATACCCTTCCCCATTGAAGTTAAGTTGGCTCAACCTGACCTAAAATAGTAACCAGGTTCTAAGAGTCTAATATCAAGGATCTTTCTCACAGGCTTTATTTTAGCACGGAAACTGGCTTGCCACTAAAACATCCCGAAAGTCAAATCTCAATGAGCGTAGCCTCGAGTATCAACCAACTTCAGACTGCACCAAAGCCGGCTATCTTACTACTTTCTAATGGCCAAGATGGGTCAATTAAGGTTCTAAAAGTAAGTTAGTGTTAACGACATCACGCGGAAGCCTAATGTTATCCTTGACTGGCTCAAGGAACATCAGTACAAACCAAATAGTCACACTAATTATAGCTATCATGCTAACCATATCGGTCTATGCCGTACAATCTTTATGATCTATTGCTACTTACCTAAGGAATCACTAGATTCGGGTGTAGGATCTTTCACACAAGAAATAATACCCAAGCATGAACCCTTAAAGTAAAGAAAACAATTCAAAGAATTAAAGAAAGTAAAAGTGATCTAAACTCTAAGGTAATCCCTCTTCTTTTATTTAATTCCCCAGCTGAATCGCCAGTTCTGTAACATGGTGGGAGAAATGACTTTTTTGTTTTATTGCAAATTTTATGGTTAGGAAGAGTCGTCACCGAATTTTCTTTTATCCAACATTTAGGAAAGGTAAAAAGAATAGGAAATACCTTTGATAGATTTTGAGTTCGGGGGGTAAGTTATAAAAAGGGAAGGTGTTAGCACCCTTTTCATCCGTAGTTATCTACGGGCTCTTAATTGCTTAGCTCACTTTAAAACTTACTTTGTATGTGTGTGATTTGTTTAAAAATATTTTGAAATGCCAATGTAAGGCTAACTTTATAATAATTCTTGTATCAATCCTCAAGAATGTATACAAAGTGATTTTGAAAATATTTGTTGTTTTGAAAATGTGATATCTGAACATGTTGTGAGCAAGAAACTAGGAGTCTTACCCACTAATAAGGTCTTTCTTGTAATTTTCCTTCTCCTTTGGAGATAGTACTAACCATACCATTAGTTGGTAGGTAATCCTATCCATTGGATGTGAAGGGACAGGCGTAGGGCCATCGTATGGTCATAGAAGGTAACATGTAAGAATACTTTAGCAATTATATCGGAGGGACTATCATCATTTTGCTCGTAGGGTCATCGAGGGATTAGATCATTTTGTAGGCAACTCGGAGGGTCATCGTATGGTCTTCGAAGGCAACATGTAAGGATACTTTAGCAATTGTATCGAAGAGACTATCATCATTTTGCTCATAGGGTCATCGAAGGGACGAGATCATTTTGTAGGCATCCTGTGAGCAGTTACATAATAGAAAAAAATGCGAGAAAAGATAAATCTACACTATTACATCAATAGTTGCGACCTATACACTTGTTCTATGAATTTTAAGTAGCAAGAGGAAATAAGAAAAAGAATGTTAGAAAAAATATTTTAATGTTTTTTTGTGTTTTTAGAAAATGATTTAGGTTAATAAATAGTGATTAAAACTTAATTGTTTCTAATTAATTTTAATATTAAGAAAAACCTAATTAATTAATAAATAAAAATATGTCAAAATTAATTACTAACTAGATAACCCTAATCCTAATTTTGTTATAGTTTTTAAAAAAAAGGTTTAAGGCTTATTAATGGTTGATTAGAAAGGAATTAATTAAAAAATAGAATGAAAATAGGGTTAGTAAAATAAGAAAACAAAATGCATGGGGGTGGAAGTTGAACCCACACCCTTGAGGTCACATGTCTGTCTTCTTACCATTGCGCCATATACGCTGCATTTGTGTTTGAGAATAGGAATGAATCGACATATGATGAACCTGATTTGTATCTGAGAAAATAAAAGAAAATTTGCACAAGGGCTGGTTCAAACCCACGCCCTCACACATAATATCCATCACTCTCACCACTGAGACACTTGTTGTTGCGCGTTAGTACAATCATCATCATTCAATATAATATAAATTAAAAAATAAAAATCAAATTTAATTAAAACAATCACGCGCAAAATGGTGAGGCCAGGTTTTTATTTGAAACAACTAATCACATTGTTCCTCTCCTCCATGAAATCCCTACCGAAGTCAACTAAAACACGGTGACGTTGGAGTCAAACTTCGGTCGTCTTCTCCAGCGGCCTCAAAACTCAACCTGCAAAAATAGCAAGAATCAAAGACCAAGAGGGATTGTGTCCCCCTAATTTGGACCTCCTGAATTTATTGGTGATCTTATTTTATTTTGAAAACGCATGTAACATGAGATTCGATGAAAATATTTCAAACAACCCTAACAATGGAAGATCTCTATTCCCGCATCAAACCTCACAAGTAATGGATCAAAAAAATTCCAAACATCATCATGAACATGAATGTATGCATCAAATTCATTTAAATTGCATGGATTAAAAGTTTGAAAATCAAGAATATTACCAAGGTTGTGCAACTTTGTTGGCACGTTCTGGGATGCTTCAAGCCTCAGTAATGGTTAGGATGAACTCCTGGGAACCTCAGGAGTGTGATAGAATACTTGGAATGGATTGATAGAGGCTGGAGATAAGGGTTTCGAGTTTCCCTAGTTCTTGACAATTTTGAGATTTTTTAGGGTTTGTTCTTGAGACAGCCTTGCATGTTCTTTGATGTCTGAACATGTTGAGTATATATAGAGGAGAACATTAGGTCAATTGGTGGGCTTAGACATCTCATTTATCTTTGGTTTTGTTTGAAAATAAGTTGAAATCTTCCAAAACCAATGAATACTTGTTTCAAATATAGACCAAATAGTTTCTTTAACTTCAAGGTAGATTTTTGGGCCTCCAAAATGATTAAAAACAAAGCCACACGCCTTGGTCCAACATCTTGAAAATTTATTTGATTTATTTTAAAATATGTGAATAAAATTAAAATAAATAAAATAAAAAATCAAGGCTATGCATGGATGGATTTGGAGGTCCTCCAACATGTTATAAACATGTTTAAACTAAAAAATTTAGGCCCATTAGCCCAAAAGTTTAAGTTTGCCCAATTTGAACTTCATGCATTTTCTTAAAATTGCTCAATTTGCATCAATCATAACTCTCTCAATTTTTGTCATATTGTTGTACCCCAAAATTTTCCCTCTCATGTTTTCCAGGATCTTTTCTTATATGTGTGGTCACAAACACTTTATTAAAGAAAAATAATAAAAAAATTGAAGATGAACAAGGTGTCTTTCTATTGGCGTCTTGACATGCTTCGATTGGGCATCTAGATCCTTCGAACAAGCTTGGTTTCAAAGTCTTTGATGAGGCATTTGGAACTCTTCGTTGCAGGTCTAATTCACATGCTTTGAGTGGGTGTTAGGTCCCCCTTCGATCACGTTCAAATCATAAGGCTTCGACTGTGCATTGGCTACTTCATGCTTGCCTTTGATTCACAAGGCTAACGGCCTCTACAAGTTCATTTCAGTTCACAAGGCTAAAGGCCTCTTCAAGTCCCCTTCAATTCACAAGGCCAAAAGCTCCTACATGCTTACTTTGGATTCACAAGGACAAAGGTTTCTTCTATGATTTCCTTCAATGCATAAGGCAAAGTCTTCCTATGTGCTTTCCCTCAAGGCCAAGACCCCTCAATATAGTTTCTGCACTATGACCCCTTTGAAAGAGCACTCCAAAATCTCATTCGAAGGACACATATTGTTAGCCACTAGAAAGACACACATAATGCAAGTTTGTCTTATGATGAGTCTCGGTCCTAAATGTGGCCAGGCCCAGGCTTCCTGTGCAATGGTATTTGAAGGAAGTGAAGAATGAGGCTTCGATTGATAGAATGAAGTTTCTCACTTGAGGGTATCTGAATTAAACAGCTAAAGCAAATAGATGGGTCCATTCTAAAGCCAATCGAAGGACATGTAAATGATCCATTCGAAGAAGGAGTTTAAAGGCCCATTCGAAGGACACTTAGTGTTGTCTGAAAGAAAGGAGTTTGGTCAAATATTATATCTAGTTGGCCAAAATGAAATAGAAATATGCAAAGATGTTGGCTGGCCCAAAATCCCACATATTGCTATACTCAAGCACCCTGCACAAGCATTCATACTGAAGGAAGCTTCGATTAGCCTGGAAAGAGTTTTCGTTGGGGCTAGCTAAGTAGGGGCTCAATCAAAGAGGTCCCAATGATGAGACTTGAGCCATTCGAAGGACACACCTTGGCGGCCCATTCAAAGAGGGCACAAGGAATACATATGGACTATTCAAAAGACACTCAAAAAGTCCATTCGAATGATACATTCAAAAGGCTCATTTGAAGGGTACACAAAAGGTCCACTAAAAAAATCCATTTGAATGAGACATTCAAAAGGCCCATTCAAAGGGTACACAAATGGTCCATTCAAAATACCCATTCGAAGGATACACAAAAGGTCCATTCAAAAGACACATTCGAAGGATATACAATAGGTTCAATCGAAGGGAAGGGACTGAAGGTATTCGAAATCCAAATGTGTCCAGGTTCATAGCAAGGGACAAGAAGCCATGTCTTTGGAAAAATTTCAAAGTGATATTTATGGCCTCAAAACACCAACTTAATGGTTGTTTATTTCTTTGCCCTCTTGTCCCCTCCATCCCCTCTATATAAGGAGTACACTAGCAAGCTCAAAAGGGGGACATACAGGAGAGAACATACACACTATATGCACATGCTGCCTCATAAGTCACACCAAAATTTTCAAAAATCTCCTGAGTAGTCCCAATCGAAGGAGTCTTCAGCAATACCATGTCCACTCAGTAAAGTTTGCAGGAAGTGTTATCAATCACCGACCCCTAAGCAAACATCTCCACGTCCAGAAGTTCCAAATCGAAGCTTCCAACTATTGGTAAGATTGGTAAAGATATCAAACTTCATATATGCATGATATAGTAACACTTGTGGTCAAGATTAAGGACCTGAGTTCGACACCCAGGTATGCATTTGTTTTGTTTCTAACATTTGTTAAAGATCCAGCCTAAATAGACCAAAGCACGCAGGATCGAAGGACCTGGGTTCGATACCCAGGTCCTGCATCCTTATTTGGCTAATATTTTTCTTGCAGTTTCAAATTGAAAGACAGCATCCACCCCTGGATCAAAAAGCAAAGCATCCCTTCTTGGATCGAAAAAAATCATATTCCCCTCTGGATCGAAAAGACCATCATTCTTCCCTTAATCGAAAGGCCGCGTTTCCCTTTGAATCGAATGAGGGTTCTTCTATCTTTAATTTTGATTTATTCATTTCTTTATTGATTTTAAATTAACAAATCATAAAATAAAAAATAATAATAATAGACTTAGATTTTCTTAAATTAATTTTTATTCTGTAAATTAATTTAATTAATTATTTGGACACTATTTAATTAGTTTAAAATCAATTAGACTTAGATTTATTTCATTCAAATATTTTCTTAATAAAAATACAAAAAATAGTAGAATTAGTTTTATTAATTAACAATTATTTTTCTCTTATCTAATTAATTTGGATTATATTTAGTTTTCTTTCTCATTTAATTTAATTTAAGTATTTTTAAAATAAATAAAACCAAAAATATATATTTTTTATTTTACTTAGCCAAATTCTTAGGATTTCTTAGACGTTTCTTTATTTCGCGCGCACTATTTTGTTCTCACATTTTTTATGATAATGTACCTGTTACCAGTATGTAATAGATTAAAATAGGATTTTATCGCTTTCTTTATTTTTTTCCCATTTGAACATGTAAATATCCCCTTCCCGAAGTACTGTAATAGCGTAGATTTAAATTCCTGCACTTTAAATTTCTACTAAATATTGGTTGTTAGTAATTAGGCTTGTACGGAAAGACTAAAAACCAAACGCTAGCAAACTTAACACAAGACTAAAATAACTGAACATAACACACCATGCATATATACACCTCTAGGGTACCCCCACTTCGGTTGCCTTCAGAAAATGGTCATAATTCTTGAAACGTGAGAAGTTTTAGTGGCTGTCCTATAGTTTGAAAGATCACAAGTCCCTCGATGACCCTCTCCATGTTGCCTCGGTTAAAAGTGATCTTATAACTTTAGGACAGTTACTAAAATTCCTTGCCAAGTTTTCTTCGTGATTGTAACATTCCTTTGAATTTCCCTCAAACATCCAACGATAGGGCTACCTACTCACCAATAGTAGGATAGCACTATTTAAAGGATAGGAGGAAAAGAACAAAAAATTTTGAGTACAAGTAGATAGTTGTTAGATGCTTGCTCAAGTAAAGTAGACTTTTTCATTTACACATTTGAAAAACAACTTTCAAAGACATTCTCTTTGTCAACACTATTGAGGATTGATACAAGAGTTATCACAAAGCGAATCACCGCACTAAGGCATTTCAAAACATTTTTCAACACACAAAGCAAAAAGTAATTTCAAAATGAGCTAAGCATCTAAGAGCCCGTAGATAACTACGGATGGAAAGGGTGCTAACACCTTCCCTTTCCATAATCTACCCCCCATTACTCAGAAAATTCTTGAAAAGATCTTTTTCTGTTCTTTTCACCCTTTCTTTAATTTGGATAAAATAAAAGTCGGTGGCGACTCTTGCTTACCGCAAAATTTGTGAAAACAAATGCAAAACCAGTATTAACAGCCGGTTCGGCCACCGTATCATAGAACTGGTGACTCTGCTGGAGAAATAAAAAGTGAGGTTGCCTTAAGAGTTAGTTCATTTTAAAACTGTTTTAATGGCTTGCTTTGTATGCTTTATCCTTGGAGGGTTGTTTGGGTTATTACTATAGATCCTATACTCGGATCTGGGGGAATCTTCTTAGGTAAACAACAATAGATCGTGGAGACTGTACGGCATAGATCGATATGGTTGAAGCGATAGTTGTGTTGGTGTGACACTTTGGTTGGTACTGGTATCCCTTGTGTTGAATCAAGGAGAATACGGGGCCGACGCATGGTGTCGTGAAGAACTAACGGACCTTAGAACTTTAGTTGAACAAACATGGCCATTAGAAAGTAGTGAGATAGTCGGCCTCGGTGTAAAGCTGGGGATTAGTTGATACTCGATGCTACACTCATTGAGATTGGACTTTCGAGATGTTTTGGCCGCAAGAAAAGATTGCTAAGATAAAATAATGCTCGATAAAGAAAGATCAGTGATATTGAGACTCCTTAGAACCCAGATACTTTTCTAAGACAGGTTGAACTAACTAAACTTCAAGAGGGTACTTACCTACAAACCCCATGCAAGCCTGAACCTAAGGCTGCTTGTGTGACTTGTTTTCCTTCATTATCTAACAACTTGAACTCTTTGTAGGGTTTTGTTTATTATCTGATGATATGAGTCATTATCCAGTAAAATGGTTTTCTTGCAAGACATATGTGTCTTCATCACCCTGCATTTTTTCTTGATGCATAGCATAAACATCATAGCATCATACCATAGCATTTCCTTAACCATTTCAAGGATCTCAAGGGCTTGTGGTGCAGGTTACGATGAACCATACGTCTAGAAAGGGGCAAGGGGATTCATTTTCCTCTAGCCAATGCTGTCAAAAGAACAAAACGCGATAACTTGAGTCAGAGGCTATGACCCACTCGACATGGTGAGCTTGATTCTCGTAGAAGGACCTTCAACGATACGAATTTATTCAAGAAAAGCTACAGTCAACTCCTAATATCTTATTGTGTTTACCCTGCGAGACCCTTGAAAACATCGCATAAGCATATCATACATGTCATTGCATAGCAGGTATTTCAAGACATGTTTCTTATCTTTTCGCTATTTATTTCAGCAAAAGAAAAGGCTCTTGAACAGACAGTAAAAGACTTTCAAGCCCAAAACACTCAGTTCCAACAAATGTTCCTGGCTCGGGCTAAGGGGAAAGAAGAACTGAAAGCTCTCATCATCAAAGAGAAGAAGAAGAAGGCAAAGAAACCAGCTGGTGTTTTGAATTTGGGAAGAAGACTCAGAGGACCATCCAAGAGAGCTCTAGATCTCACAAATCCATCAAATGAGGGGGATAATCATAAAGATGATAATAACCCAAGGATTGATGAAGATGAAGCTGGTTATTCTGAGGAGCAATATCCTCCTGCTGATGATAAATACAAACAGCTGGAGTATCGTCTCAACGCCATAGAAATTCATAGGGTACCTGGCTTGGACTTTGAAGAGTTATGGATGGTTTCTAGAGTGGTCATCCAACCAAAGTTCAAGGTTCCCACATTTTATAAATATGACAGGGTCTCTTGTCCTAAACTTTATTTGAGATCATACGTCAAAAAGATCCAGCCTCACACTGCTTACCGGAAGTTATGGGTCCATTTCTTCTAAGAAAGTTTGGCTGGCACTCAACTGGAGAGGTTTTATCAGTTGGAAGGAACCTACATTCATACCTGGGAAGACTTGGTTGCTGCTTTCTACAGGCAGTACCAATACAATGATGACCTCACTCTAAGCCGTACTCAAATTTGAGGCATGTCTATGGGTCCTAGCGAGGGCTTCAAGGAATATGTGCAGAAATGGAGGGATCTTGTAGGGAGAGTCCAGCCTCCTCTATCTGATAGATATCTTATAGACATGTTCTTAGGAACTTTGTCTGGTCCATTATTCAACCACTTGATTGGAAGTTCTTCGACTGGTTTCACCGAGCTGATACTGACAGGTGAAAGAGTAGAAGCTAGTCTCAAGAATGGGAAGATTCTGATGGCTGCATCTTCTAATGATGAGAAGAAGCCATTCGGTGGCAAGAGGGAAGCTAATGTTGTATATGGCCATGAGGGACGTGCTAGAGGTAACCACAATCCATTTGTAGGGGCAATATTGGTCTCTAATCCTACGCCTACGCAACAGCATAAACAAGGAAATCAGCGTAAGAAGGTCTCACCTAAAATACAATTCACCAAGATCAACATGTTACTAGATCAAGCGTTACAACACATGTTGAAGGTAGGGTTGATTATGTTAAAGGCTCCTTTACAGAACCCCAATACTTCTGCTCCTGGTTACCACCCCAATGAAAGTTGTGCATACCATTCTGATAGCCCTGGATATGATACGAATGGTTGTTGGGCTCTGAAGAACAAAATTCAGGATATGATTGATGCCAATGAGATCGAATTCGACCCTCCAGAGACTCACCACGTGATCACTGCTCCTAGGCCAAACCATTGAGAGTGTCTAGTTCATTTGTGATTTTTCAATTAAAATTTCCTTTGCTTGTTCGAACAATTATTGTAATGTCAAACTTTAGTTTTCCCATTAATGCATTGCATATGTTGGTCTTAAATTATTTCATGATCCTTATATTTAAATTGTTTTCTTACTGTGATATTCAACTCTTGATTAAAAGCTCTAAGCTTTTAGAGGGAGGATGACAAAAACGATACCACAAGCTCTACAATATGCTTTTGAACAGACCCTGCAGACGATGTACGGGCGTTGTTTAAAATCCTAAATAGTGGAGTTATAAGGAAGATAATCCCTAGTCAACCCCTTTGAGCCTAAGAAGTAGGAGTTTTTCTTTTCACAAATTAAAACCCTTAATCATAACCTAGGGAAGGGTAGTTTTCTCAGTTAATTCAGATGTGCATTCAGTCGCAAGCTTTACCTTCATACACGGAAAATAGTGTAGAAGATTTTCTCCAAAAGATGGTGATGGTTCCATATAATCATCAAGACATACAGTCATTATCTCTCAAAATAAAAGTCCGCTAAGTCAAAACCTATGAAGGGGACTTAAGAAAAAATGGGGGCACCCCGCTGACTGTAACCACAAAAGAAACAGTTCAAGCAAAAGTAGGGATGACAAAATAAAAAAATAGCTCCTACAAATCCTCAACAAAAAAGAAAAGGTTACAAAAATGACTGCCTTCTCAAACAAACGTTCAATTTATGAACCATCACCAAGTATCAGAGCAAAGATTCCAGACTCAGTTGGGATCTATACGCATAATTAACTGAGCATAGGATTGAAGAAAATCACGAAGAACGGGTTGGGTACAAATAAAATTTGAGCCTTTATCCTTTATTTCTTAAATCGTGAACCAGGCCATGTTATAATCCTTAAAAGTCCTAGTTGAAGCATGGGTTAGTTCGAAAACATATTGTTACAAAAGGTATCCTGACTCCTGTAGGGTTCGCTATAAACCCTGAGTTGATATCACTCTCTTACAAAATTTGTTTGTTTTACTAAAAAATGAATTTTCAAACTTCAAGATAGACATAAACTTTGCATTTTTAAAATACCATTGTTTGCATATGACTATTTATTCAATAGTAGAGAAATTCCCAGACAAATATTTAATGAACGAAAATCATCTCAATGGATAGAATCACCTTAGATGGAAAGACATTCCAGTGGTAGGCCTTTCATAATCAAGGGGCATAGCATGGTGTCCAGCTGATCTGGGGAAGTCAAGTCAAAGTTCAAGGAATCTCCCAAATATGCCAAATAGTTAGGGGAAGATCTCCATCTGAATCACTTGGGGCATTGGACATGAATTCCAACAACGAATCATGTACGATCAAACAAACACCTTCTGGCAGTGTGACAACACTTACTACTATGGATAGGGACAGTTCTCCGTACCCGGTGAACATGGACATAGTCGAAAAATACTACGCATGAATAAAGACCCGCTAGGTTGACTGGCCTAGGAAAAAATAAGGGAATCCCGACGAACCAAAAGGGTCCGGGCAAAAATTAGGGATATACATATGAAAAAACTGTACATCCGGCAAGTCGAAAACCTGAAAAGCTGACTTGGGCAAAAAAGGGTATCCTGGTGGACTGAAAACCCGAAAGGGCAATCTAGGAAAAAGTTAGGGATTAAAGCGTACGACTACGTCCCATCATCTTGTCATTTGTCTATCAGTAGAATACACCCTGATCAATATCTACTCGAAACCCCAAGAGTTGGTATGACACTCAATCCAACCACAAAATCCCTGGCAGATATTTTCTCCAACAGGTACAGAGGCAGGGGAATCCTACTACAAGGTCACCACCATATTCTCAGCATACAGCCTAATGGTGTCAGTTGTTCTCATATCCTCGGTGGAGCAAGAATCTCCAAATTCTGCTCCAACATCTAAAAATTTCCCAGTGAAGTCACCAAGCTTCTTAGGATTCCCTGGCAGGATCTCACAAAATCCCCAAGCGGATTACGGAGTTTCCCTTCCCCCAACGGATTTCTTCTCAAAACAACAAAACAAGAATTCCCAGCAGAAACATTCTAAAGCAAACTACTCTAGAAAATGGTGCATATACGATCCAGAGACGGATGTCATTCTGACACTTATTCCAGATTCTCTTCTAGAAATAGTGCAGATACGATCCAGAGACGGATGTCATTCTGAAACTTACTCCAGATTCTCATCTAGAAACGGTTCAGGTGCGATCCAAAGACGGATGTCATCCTGACACTTACTCCAGATTCTCATCTAGAAATGGTTCAGGTACGATCTAGAAACGGATGTCATCCTGACACTTACTCCAAGTTCTCATCTAGAAACGGTTCAGGTACGATCCAGAGACAGATGTCATCCTGACAATTATTCATATCATCTTCTAGCAACGGTTCCGGTATGATCCAGATACGGATGTCATCCTGATACTTATTCAGATCATCTTCTAGCAACAGTTCAGGTACGATCCAGAAACTGATGTCATCTTGACACTTACTCCATGTTCTCATCTAGAAATGGTTCAGGTAGGATCCTGAAACGGATGTCATCCTGACACTTACTCCAGGTTCTCATCTAGAAACGATTCAGGTACGATCCAAAAACGGATGTCATACTGACACTTACTCCAGATTCTCATCTAGAAATAGTTTAGGTACGATCCAGAAACGGATGTCATCCTGACACTTACTCCAGGTTCTCATCTAGAAACGGTTCATGTACGATCCAGACACAGATGTCATCCTGATACTTATTCCATATTATCTTCTAGCAACAGTTCAGTTCACGGAGTTTACCTTCCCCAACATAGTTTATTTCTCTAACAACGGAAGTTTATCTCCCAGAATTTCAACTTCAACAAATTTAAAGACCTACATTTCTTTCCCCCAGCAATAGTCGGGGATTTATTTTCCCTAATTCAACAATACATCAATGGAACAACTGATATGTTCATACATTGCATTCATACATCATTCTACAAACATCATAGCATATACATACAAATGCATATAGCACAGTCTCATTTATTTTGGGAATATCACTACCCAATGCATTTCATGCATTATGACATTGCATACAGCTAACTCTTTACCTTTTCAGGAAGAATCCATAGACAAATATCATCAAAGATTTTCAACAGTTCCAGATTAATTCCTGAAACCGGACAGGGCGACTATCTGTGAACAACTGATTATAGATCAATTCCTGAAACAAGACGAAGAGACTATCTACTAGACAGGGCTAAGAGATTCTTTCCTGAAACCAGAGAGGGCAATTATCTTAACAACCAACAAAAGCATGGTTCCAGATTAATTCCTGAAACAAGACGGGGCAGTTATCTGAGATAACAACTCAAATTACTGTGAAGCCTGGATTTCAACCAGATAACAGTTTAAGTTGCTACGAAGCCTGGAATCCTACTAGAGAGTAGTTCACTTATTCAATTACTGTGAAGCCTGTATTTCGACCAGATAACAGTTTAAGTTGCTACGAAGCCGAGAATCTGACCAGAGAGTAGTTCATTTCTTCAATTACTGTGAAGCCTGGATTTCGACTAGATAATAGTTTAAGTTGCTACGAAGCATGGAACTCGACCAGATAGTAGTTTACTTCATCTAAGTCGATGTGAAGCCTGGAATATGACCAGATAACAGTCAACTTTATTATCCCCAGTAAGTTACTGCGAAACCTGGATTTCAACCAGAAAGCAGCAAACTCTCATCTCTCCAGAGCCTTGGACAACTGAAGTTCCTAGACTCTATTCCCCATAGAGTTTTCCTTAAGCATGAGAACAACTGAAACCCATATTCCCCAGCGGATTCCTCCTCAAACAGCGGGAAAAGGAACCCCTAAAGGGACCATGTGTGAAATCAGCATCTACTTTGGATGGCATCTTTAAGCCCATCTCCGACGTATCTCCGTCATCTTCTCCAAATGGCATATGTAATCCCATTCACGCCATCATCAACTATCAGTGTGACTTCATGTGATTGCAAATTTTTGGGCACTCTAGTGTTCAATCATCTTCCACCTTTAGATCATGAAAGACAAACAAGCCAATCAAAATCTTCAGGTTTAAGAAGATTGAACAGGGGCAGCTGTTGTACCCCAAAATTTTCCCTCTCATGTTTTCCAAGATATTTTCTTATAGGGGTGGTCACAAACACTTGATTAAAGAAAAATTAAAAAAAAATTGAAGATGAACAAAGTGTCTTTCGATTGGCATCTTGATAGGCTTCGATTGGGCATCTAGATCCTTCAAACAAACTTTGTTTCAAAGTCTTCGATTAGGCATTTAGCACTCTTCGCTGCAGGTCTGATTCACAAGCTTAGAATGGGTGCTGGGTCCGCTAGCGATCACGTTCAAATCACAAGGATTCGACTGCACATTGGCTACTTCAGGTTTGCCTTCAATTCACAAGGCTAACGGCCTCTACAAGTTCCTTTAGATTCACAAGGCTAAAGGCCTCTTCAAGTCCCCTTCGATTCACTAGGCCAAAAGCCCCTTCATGCTTGCTTTGGATTCACAAGGACAAAGGTTTCTTCTATGATTGCCTTCAATGCATAAGGAAATTACTTCCTATATGCTTGCCCTCAAGTCCAGGACCCCTCAACATAGTTTCTGCACAATGACCCCTTCGAAAGAGCACTCTAAAAGCCCATTCGAAGGACACATATTGTTGGCCACTCGAAAGACATACATAATGCAAGTTTATCTTATGATGAGTCTTGGTCCTACATGTGGCCAGGCCCAGGCTTCCTGTGCAATGGTATTCGAAGGAAGTGACGAAGGAGGCTTCGATTGACAAAATGAAGTTTCTCACTTGAAGGTAACTGAATTAAACAGCTAAGGTAAATAGATGGGTCCAATCTAAAGTCATTTGAAGGATACATAAATGATCCATTCGAAGAATCAATTTAAAGGCCCATTCGAAGGACACTTAGTGTTGTCTGAAAGAAAGGAGTTTGGTCAAATATTAGATCTAGTTGGCCAAAACGAAAGAGAAATATGCAAAGATGCTGGCTGGCCCAAAATCCCACATATTTCCTTACTCAAGCACCCTGCACAAGCATTCATACTGAAGGAAGCTTCGATTAGCCTGGAAAAGTTTTCGTTGGGGCTAGATGAGTAGGGGCTCAATCAAAGAGGCCCCAATGATGAGAATTGAGTCATTCTAAGGACCCACCTTGGCGGCCCATTCAAAGAGGGCACAAGGCATACATATGGACTATTCGAAAGACACTCAAAAAATCCATTCGATTGAGACATTCAAAAGGCTCATTCGAAGGGTACACAAAAGGTCCACTCAAAAAATCCATCGAAAGAGACATTCAAAAGGCCCATTCAAAGGGTACACAAAAGGTCCATTCAAAATACCTATTAGAAGGATACACAAAAGTTCCATTCAAAAGACCCATTTAAAGGATATACAAGAGGTCCAACCGAAGGGCATGGACTGAAGGTATTCGAAATCCAAATGTATCTAGGTTCATAGCAAGGGATAAGAAGCCGTGTCTTTGGAAAAATTTCAAAGTGATATTTAAGGCCTCAAAACACCAACCTAATGGTTGTTTATTTCTTTGCCCTCTTGTCCCCTCCATCCCCTCTATATAAGGAGAACACTAGCAAGCTCAAAAGGGGGACATACAGGAGAGAACATACACACTATACGCACACGCTGCCTCATAAGCCACACCAAAATGTCAAAAATCTCTCGAGTAGTCCCAATCGAAGGAGTCTTCAGCAACACCCTGTCCACTCCCCAAAGTCTGCAGGAAGTGTTCCCAATCACCGGCCCCTAAGAAAACATCTCCACGTCCAGAAGTGCCAAATTGAAGCTTACAACTATTGTTAAGATTGGTAAAGAGATCAAACTTTATATATGCATGATATAGTAACACTTGTGGTCAAGATTAAGGACCTGGGTTTGACACCCAGATCTGCATTTGTTTTGTTTCTAATATTTTTTGCAGATCCAGCCTGAATAGACCAAAGCGCGCAGGATTGAAGGACCTGGGTTCGATACCCAGGTCCTGCATCCTTATTTTGGTAATATTTGTCTTGCAGTTTCAAATCGAAAGGCAGTATCCACCCCTGGATCGAAAATCGAAGCATCCCTTCTTGGATCGAAAAAAATCATATTCCCCCTGAATCGAAAAGCCCATCATTCTCTCCTGAATCGAAAGGACATGTTTTCCCTTTGAATCGAAAAAGGGTTCTTCTATCTTTAATTTTGCTTTATTCATTTCTTTATTGATTTTAAATTAACAAATCATAAAATCCAAAAAAATAATAATAGACTTAGGTTTTCTTAAATTAATTTTTATTCTGTAAATTAATTTAATTAATTATTTGGACACTATTTTATTAGTTTAAAATCAATTAGACTTAGATTTATTTCATTCAAATATTTTCTTAATAAAAATACAAAAAATAGTAGAATTAGTTTTATTAATTAACAATTATTTTTCTCTTATCTAATTAATTAGAATTATATTTAGTTTTCTTTCTCATTTAATTTAATTTAAGTATTTTTTAAAATAAATAAAACCAAAAAAAAAAGATTTTATTTTACTTACCCAAATTCTTAGGATTTTTTAGACGTTTCTTTATTTCGCGTGCATTATTTTGTTCTCACATTTTTTATGATAATATACCTGCTAACAGTATGTAATAGATTAAAATAGGACTTTATTGCTTTCTTTATTTTTTTTCCCATTTTAACATGTAAATACCCCCTCCCCAAAGTACTGTAATAGCGTAGATTTAAATTTATGCACTTTAAATTTCTGCTAAATATTGGCTGTTAGGTAATTAGGCTTGTATGGAAAGACTAAAAACCAAACGCTAGCAAACTTAACACAAGACTAAAATAACTGAACATAACACACCATGCATATTTACACCTCTAGAGTACCCCCACTTTGGTTGCCTTCAGAAAACGGTCACAATTCTCGAAACGTGAGAAATTTTAGTGGTTGTCCTCTAGTTTAAAAGATCACAAGTCCCTCGATGACCCTCTCGACGTTGCGTCTGTTAAAAGTGATCTTAGAACTTTAGGACAATTACTAAAATTCCTTTTCAAGTTGCCTTTGTGACCGTAAGGTCCCTTCGAATGTCCCTCAAACATCCAACGATAGGGCTACCAACTCACTAATAGTAGGATAGAACTGTCTAAAGATTAGCAGGAAAAGAACAAACATTTTTTAGTACAAGTAGATAGATGTTAGATGCTTGCTCAAGTAAAGTAGACTTTTTCACTTACACATTTCAAAAACAACTTTCAAAGACATTCTCTTTATCAACACTATTGAGGACTGACACAAGAGTTATCACAAAGTGAATCACCGCACTAAGGCATTTCAAAACATTTTGCAACACACAAAGCACAAAGTACTTTCAAAATGAGCTAAGCATCTAAGAGCCCGTAGATAACTACGGATGTAAAGGGTGCTAACACCTTCCCTTTCCATAATCTACCCCCCATTACTCAGAAAAATCTCGAAAAGGTCTTTTTCTGTTCTTTTCACCCTTTCCTTAATTTGGATAAAAGAAAAGTCGATGGCGACTCTTGCTTACTGCAACATTTACAAACACAAACGCAAAACCAGTATTAACAGTCGGTTATGCTACCGTATCACACATATGAACATGATCTTGGACATTTTGGAAACCTCAAAGATGTATCCTACAACTTTCATGTTGGTCATTTTTTCATTTGAAGTCTTTACCATGATGTAAATTTCTTTGAGAAAAATGTCTTTTTGTAGACTTTTAAAATGACATGTAATGTTTTGGCTCATATATCTCAAATGAAGCATTTTTGGCCTTGAGCTTATGGAGACAAATTTGTAGGAAATATAATTTCCTTCTAGATTGGCTTTGGTTAAGGGATTTCTGATGAAGTATGTGAAAGTTATGCTTGGTCAAAGTTCAGTTCACTTCTCCAAAAGAAAACCCTAATTTAGTAACTTTTGACTTTGGATGAATCTTGAGTTTTCCTGATGAATCATGATCAACCCTTGATCAAATTATGAATGTGACTTCAAAATATTTATGTTGACCAAAAATCTTGAAGTTTGACAGTAGATTGGTCACAGTTGATTTTTTGTCTAATACAGGTGAATTTCAATCATATGGCTAATTGACTGAGAAAACTTATGATGTAAGGCATGAAACTTGGTATAAGGGTACCTTGAGACCTATGAGAAACCATGAAGTCCATTTGAGGCATTAGAAACTCAATTTCCTTTGAATAGTCTTGAGTAATTGCTTAGGAGGATAGTTTGTCTACTCAATCTTTGAATAGTCTTGAGTAATTGAAACCTTCATAAGCATGAGGAGATATCTTTAATTAATTTGTCTCAAAGATGGGAGGGAAAATTTTTTGGTACAACAACGTGCACTCAGAGGAACTTGGTACGGAATCACTGCACTCGCTCATGAGTTCATCATCATCATTACTGACCATCGTACTTGAAAAGTAGAGGACAAAAGTGAATTCGACATCAAATCAAATATCCCTTCCACCAATAATCAAGTTAAAGGGCGTGAACGAGGACCCTATCACCGACCAGAGCCCTCACTCAAAACAACAGAAAGCAATATGAGGATGATCCCCTCTAACATATTAGGCGCCTGACCTCCAGGATAAACCCTAGCTCACGCAATAAAAGTATTTCCTCGAAAAATGGGTTTTGGACCTCACCCAGGAACGTAACAAAAATGTAGGAAGTTAAAAACAGAAGCCCAGGAAACGGTCTAAATTCACCGGAAAATTTATTGCAAATCGCCGCTATTGACCCTACCACCAGGGATTTCCAAAGAGGTCTACAACGGAACCAACATTCCTAGGCGATGAAACTACCGACAAAGGACAGAAAACCACCGAGAATTGTCTAATCTAAATCTAATTCACCCCTAACCGCATGCATATCTAGAATCGCAACCAAAAACCTAACCTAAAAAAGGGAAAAATTTTGTGAAAACAGAAGAGAAACAAAAAGCTTACCGTGTTAGGTATGATTAATGATGGATGGGCAGAAATATCTATGATGGACGAAAGAACGAGCAAGAGCTTCGATGGAGAATGACAGTGTCATGCAAAACTAAGCAGAGACGAGCATAAAAAGAGCAAGTGAAAAGTGAAAATAAAGCCTCCTCTCTCCCTTTTATAGACAAACTTTGCTAGTGCGTGAACGGACACGCGCCTAAAGGAACCTAAGGGTCATCATCATTACACCCTAGTCCCTAGACATGAAATCATTACACATTTATGGCAGCACGTGGCTCGATGCAAGTGCAGCACGCCAACCATTCATAATCCACTCAACTATTATTCTCCCTGCGAGACGAGCATATCAAGTGTCACTCAAACTCCTCGCACGAAGTTTCCCTTGGAACGTCCCCCTCTGCAGGCATGTCTTAAGTCATCACTTCTTTTCCTAAAAGATACGACTTGGAGGGCTGCGGTTTTGGACAAACCCAATGACTAGAATTGGCTCAATCTGCTTCTACCTCAGCACAGGCCAAACAGCTTTAGCCCACTAACTCTCATCCCCTATCGAGCACACTTGATCGACCACACCATGGGAATATCAAGGATTACGATGCCCTGGTCATGCGCATGCCCGCATCAATGACCAATTCCAAGTCTGTTCGCTACTCATCGAGCAGACAACCAGGAAAGCGCTCGAGACGCATCTGCCCGTCATCTCATCATTACTCGAAGAAACGGATAGTTACGGGAACGATTTCCCATTTGACCAAGTCCTGACAGTTTCCTATTTTCGCGGACCCAAATATCTAGGCCCAAAAATAGGAACCAATGGCTACACGTTGAGGGCTTTATATAAACCCTCACACTTGTGAGGGCCAGGTATTCACATTAAAATCCTAATCTCTTTCGTGTATCTCTTTTCATTCTTTCTCATTAGATTGTTGGAGTGTCTTATAGGTACACCCCACCCTCTCCTCATATTTCCAGCCAAGCAGACATCACCATCCTTCGGTCCATTTTCAGATTATGATCAACCGATACGATCATATATATATATATATATATATATATATATATATATATATATATATATATATATATATATATATATATATATATATATATATATATATATATATATATATATATATATATATATATATATATATATATATATATATATATATATATATATATATATAAAGAGTAAAATATAATTTTTAATATAATATTAAAATTCTAAAATTTTGATATATATTTAATTTAAAAGTACATCTTTTAAAAATAGATATCTTACTATTGCATGTTACATGTACTACATTTTTCTTTATGAGAATTTTTTTATGGGATCATATGTTCTAGGGAAAGGATTATCTCTGGTGTAAAACTTATTGGAGGGGGAGCAGTCAGGATTTTAACCATTAAAATTTCAGCTATGTATTTTTTATATTATTGCTTTTTAATTGTGTGGTTCAAATTCCACTGAACCAACATAGAAGAGAATTATTTTCCTATGTTGCATGTACTACATTAAGACATGAAAGACAAGAATATCTATCTTACGGTTGCTTGTATTGCATTACTATATAGTATCTACAATTTTTATAAAGGATGAGAGAGAGAATACGTATGAATGATAATGACAATTTAAGACTTTGCAGATAAGAGAAGTTATGAGTAGACAGAGTATAAGTACGAAGTGCGTCTAAGAGGGGGGATGAATTGGGTACTTTAAAATTTTTATGGTTTTAGTGATTATGAATATTATTTTTCTGATTTATGGTGAGTTTATGAAAGAGTAAAGTGCAAAAAAATAAAGAGACACGGGCGATATATCCTGGTTCCCCTCACAGTCCGAGAGTACTCCAGTCCCCTTCCAACATGAAAGTCATTTCCTTATTGTGGAAAACTTAAACAAGAACTACCCAAAACCAAGAACAGTCCTCTTGGACCAAGAACAATCCTCTTGGATTTTCACTATGTCAGCAATGAGAACAATCCTCTCAAGGTGACTTTACTTGTATCCAACAACCCTGGAAACACAAGATTACAAAACCACTTGAACTTATTTTCAATAGTCCTGAAAAATAAGCAAGTATATAGCAATATTTGATTTGAGTGAGTTTGAGTAGCAATGATCACTTTGAGTGATTTAATCAATGAATTTATCTTCTCTTCCAATGACAATAGTATACAATGACTCAAGATATATAATGCTCAAAGTTTTCTGGTTGACAATATGTGAAAGTGTGCAAAAAAACTTGTGTATGAAAGTGTATAAAAGCTTGAGTTTGATTTTTAAAAATTCAGAGAATATGATTGGAAGAGGTACTTCAAATGATTTTGAAAATGAGTATTTATATGTTCATAGCACCCTTTTAAAACAACATAAAATTCTGCAAATGAATCATGAAAAATTGGCAAGGTTGAGTGAAAGGTTTCCATGAAATGGTGTTATGAACAAGCATGAGTAAAGCATCTATTTTTCAAAATCGTTCAGCATGTAATCGATTGCATCCTTGTGTAAATCGATTGCACGGGGTTTTAACAGCTAGAAATTCAAATATTTTGAGTGAGCAATCGATTGCACAAGTGTGTAAATCGATTGCACTTGAAGTCAGTAGTAAAAATTGATTGAGAGCAATCGATTGCACAAACATATAAATCGATTTCACTTAGAAACAGTAGCAAATGCTTTTAAAAATTGAAGCATGCAATCGATTGCACCAATATGCAAATTGATTGCACCCAAGTGAAAATTGAATTTTTTCTTAGAAAACTTGATTAAAAATTTGGACAATATAAAATATTTCTTTTGACCATTAATCATCTATGTCTTAAGTTCAAAGTAAGTATGATCATTATACCTTGAAATTTGCTAAGTGCTTGAACCAAAGACTTTATCCACAGATGCTTTTAGCTTGATCAATAATCTTTTCCTTCTTGTCAAAATGGTATGTCTTCATCAAAACAAAAGTGCATTTGAGAAGCTTGATTTAACATTCTCCCCCTTTTTGATGATAACAAACGATATTTCTTGATGCGTTGTAATTTCCGGAAAGAAACTTCTCCCCCTAAGATCTATAACTCCCCCTTTGTATGAGAATCTTTGAAATCATTTGGATTTGCTCATCTTGAAGGATTCTTTGTACCTTAAAAGTTTAAGACAAGGAAATACACAAGCATAAAGTGTAACATCCTTCTCCCCCTTTGACATTATCAAAAAGGAAAGAAAGATGAATAAAAAAATAGACAAAATATATGTAATAATATTTAAAGCTTAACCATAGTCGTATTGCTTCATGATGCTTTTTCTCATCCTTTGATAAATGCACATAGTAGTTGTCTTCATCAAAACATAATGTTGAAGATGCTTGACTTTTTTAGAAAGAATGAGAAACTCTTATGTGAATGCTCCCCCTATCTTTGATAACTCCCTTTTCATTAAAGTTCTCCCTTGAGTCATAGAGAATTTGCATCTTTCTTTGGGTTGCAATAGTTAGAGACAAGCATACACATGCATATATATATATATATATATATATATATATATATATATATATATATATATATATATATATATATATATATATATATATATATATATATATATATATATATATATATATATATATATATATATATATATATATATATATATATATATCTTATCCCCCTTTGTCATTGTTAAGTAGGATGGGAAAAGCCTTAAAATATATAATGAAATTATAAACATAAAAACAATTTTTATCTATGAGTGTTTCCTCAAGAGTGACTTCATAAACCATTCATCCTTGATTAATTTGAAGCCTTTTCAACAAAGTTGTCTTTTACTTAGAAGTTATCTTTTGTTCTTCAACATAAAGTACATCTTCAATGGATATGAAGGTTAGTGTATGAACTTTGCCAATGTCAAGAATTCTTCCTTTAAGGTATTTCCCATATGTGAAATAATCCTTGGACTTGAACTAGATTTGAAATTTAGTGTATGTCTTCTATCAAATGCTTAGAGCCACCACTTATCAAAACATCATAGATTTAAAATGGTCCTCAAGCAAACCTACAAAACAAATTAAGTTTGATTTGGTGCCCAATGTGCTTTGGGTCCATCATAGTTAGTTCTCTTCTTAACCCACACATAATGTTCACTTGCTACACTAAAGTTTCTAACATAGAAAGCATTAGGTGTATGGCCAACAATACCACAATAAAAACAAGTAGGTTCAAATTTACTTCTATATCTAGAAGGGTAAGATTTCTTCTTAGAAAATGTTTTCTTTTTAGGATAATGATGAACCACTTTAGGTTTGTTCACTTTCTATTTGGATGATTGATCACTAGCCTTAACAAAGATAGTTTTATTAGAACTTGGTTTTGAAAACTTTGAATATCCAAGTCCAATTTTATCATTGGAATATCTTTGTTGGCTAAGAACACCTTCTAATCCAATTTGACATTTTTCATATCTTTCAATAACTCTTTTTAATTGGACAATTTGGAAAGAGAGTGATTCACAATTTTTGTATACAAAATTCTGCTTTTGCTCACTAGATTTTTGTTTTTCATCTTTGAGATCTTTTTCCATAGACTCACATTTTTCTTCTAAAGATGAAATTTGTTTCTTTTGAGATGAAATAGTTTTGTACAGAATTTTGCATTGATTTAATAGTTCATCTATAGAACCTTGTGCATCATTATCATAAATAGAAAATTCATTACTAACCTCGTCATCTTCACTATCAGAATGATGTGAGGCCATCAATGCAAGATTAGCACGTTGATTGTTTTCAGAATCAGAAGATGAACTTTCCCATGCTATATATGCTTTCTTTGACTTCTTATCTTTATTTATCTTGAAATATTTCTTCTTCTTTTCAAGTGTGGGACATTTACTTTTAACATGTCCCTTTTCTCCACATTCAAAGCATATAACCTTCCTTGTTGGTGCTTCCCTTTTTCTTTCTTTTCATAGAACCTTTTCAATCTTCCTGATAAGATCATCATCCTCTTGATTGCTATCATGATTTTTTATCCTTGTATTTAAATCAATGTCTTTTGAATCTTATACTTGTATTTCATGCTTTTCAAGTCTTGCAAGTTCCGTCTCATATTCTTGAAGTTTTCCGAACAAAGTGGCGGAAGTCATTGTGGATAGATTCTTCTTCTCGGAGATTATTGTGACTTTTGGTTGCCATTCCCTGGATAAAGATCTAAGCACTTTAAAATTAAGTTCATCATTAGTTAAAGTCTTATCGAGTGCTTTCAAATGATTTATCAAGTGTACAAATCTTTTCTGCAAGTCGTGGATTGATTCCTGGGGCTGCATTATGAATAGTTTATATTCTTGACTCAATGTAGTTAATCTCGATCTTTTAACTTCAGTGGTTCCTTCATGAGTTTCTACCAAGGTATCCCATATTTCTTTCACCATTTTGCATACCGAGACGGAAGAATTCATCATGCTAAGTGCACCATGAAGAAGATTTATTGCCTTTTTATCATAGAGAACCTTCTTCTTATTATCTTCATCCCATGCAGCTTAAGGCTTTGATGAGCCAGCACCATTGATTACTGTTATAGGAATAAATGGACCATTCTCGACGGCTTCCATTTTTCTTCTCCTTGTGCTTCTAGATATGCCTTCATGCGAATTTTCCAAAAGTTAAAATATTCACCACGGAATAGAGGAGGCTTGTTGTTACTACCCACCATCTCTGAAAACATGATTTTGATTTGCGGAAGCCATTCTGGATCTTTTAGGAACAGGTTACCTATAACCCGCTCTGATGTCAATTGTAAGTACGAAGTGCTCCTAAGAGGGGGGGTGAATTAGGTACTTTAATATTTTTCTAGTTTTAGTGATGATGGATATTATTTTTCTGGTTTGTGGTGAGTTTATGAAAGAGTAAAGTGCAGAAAAATAAAGAGACACAAGCGATATATCCTGGTTCCCCTCACAGTCTGAGAGTACTCCAGTCCCCTTCCAACATGAAAGAGATTTCCTTATTGTGGCAAACTAATCAAGAACTACCCAAAACCAAGAACAATCCTCTTGGACCAAGAACAATCATCTTGGATTTTCACTATGTTAACAATGAGAACAATCATCTCAAGGTGAATTTACTTATATCCAACAATCCTGGAAAAATAAGATTACAAAACCACTTGAACTTATTTTCAACAATCCTGAAAAATAAGCAAGTATATAGCAATATTTGATTTGAGTGAGTTTGAGTAGAAATGATCACTTGAGTGATTTAATCAATGAATTGATCTTCTCTTCCAATGACAATAGTATACAGTGACTCAAGATATATAATGCTCAAAGTTTTCTAGTTGACAATATGTGAAAGTGTGCAGAAAACTTATGTATGAAAGTGTATAAAAGCTTGAGTTTGATTTTTGAAAATTCAGAGTACCCTCCATTTTGAGATGATGGAAATTCTCCTTTCACATAATCGTGGGTAGTAAGTATGTTCTTCCACTCAGATATAACGATGATGTCTCTTCTGTTAAAATTAACCAACACACTTGTGTTTTTTTAAAATTTTTAAGGTGAACTACGAGTACCCTGATCCCCTATTGCACGAAAGGTGGGACGTAGGCACTAAAGGTTCGCAATCGCGGCGGATGCAAAATTTTTTAAAAACTAATTATTTTCTCATCTCTGCCATCTATTTTTGTATACACTTTTTATATAGCCAAGATACACAAATTTTCAAAGAGGTTCCTGTGGAGTACCGTAGATGTTTAGGGTGCTAATACCTTCCCTTTGCATAACTAACCCCCATACCTAAATTCTCTCCCCCTTCTTTTTGGGTTTATTCGCTCTTTTCCTATTTCCTTTGGAAACAATAAAGTGCGGTGGTGATTTTTATTTGATCTGTGCAAGTTAAGTCAATCCAATGGCTTAGTCTCAATATTTCTACCTCCACACCAAGGAAATATAAAATATCACCCAGATCAAACATTTCAAATTCCTTGTTGATATCACCTTTGAAGTCTTCAATCTCACTTTTGCAGCTACCTGTTATCAATAAATCATTGACATAGAGACATAGTATAAGCAATTCACTATTGTTTCTTCTTATATATACTCCATGTTCAGTTGTTTACTTCACAAATTCCTCCCCCCTTAGAAAACTATCAATTTTCTTATTCCAAGCTCTTGGAGATCGTTTGATTCTATACAGGGCTTTATGCAGCCTGCACACCTTTCTCTCTTTTCCATGTTTCACAAACCCAACTGGTTGTTTAACATAAACCTCTTTGTCTAAGGGTTCATTCAGGAATGCACACTTCACGCCCATCTTACATATATGCCAATTGTTTATTTCTGTAAGACCAACAGCCAACCTGATTGTTTTGATTCTAGCCACAGGTGCAAAAACTTCATCGAAGTTTATTCCTTCCTTCTGTAGAAATCCTTTCGCTGCTAGCCTCGCTTTTTGTCAAGTTACTTTCCCTTTGGGATTCATATTCACTTTGTATACCCCGCTTAACATCAATTTCCTTCTTTCCTTGAGGCAATTCGACAAGTGACCAAGTATTGTTGTCTTCGATGGATTTCACCTCTTCGTTCATTGCTTTTACCACTTCAAATCTTTCAATGCTTTAGTTGCATTGACATGTTCAACATATGTATAGAAAGCATAATGTACCAG
This sequence comes from Vicia faba, assembly GCA_948472305.1. Taxonomy (NCBI): domain Eukaryota; kingdom Viridiplantae; phylum Streptophyta; class Magnoliopsida; order Fabales; family Fabaceae; genus Vicia; species Vicia faba. The sequence goes on along the minus strand of CATIWC010002868.1, from coordinate 1,835 downwards.
CTCACCTTCATTATCAACCATATCATCTGATGTAATCACACAATCTTGCAACCTTCCAGGCATGCGTCTTGTTCTTTGAGGTTTGCTTGTACTTGGTTGATCTATAACTGCTGGTTCCTCTTCTCAAACTTCTCTTTTGACTTGAGTTTATGGTTCTTCAAGTAGGACTCCCACTAAATCTTTCTTTACATTTTCAGTCTAATCTCATTCTTTAAGCCCATCTATGATCACGTCCCTGTTGATCACAATCTGCTTGTTCACTGGGTCGAATAACTTGTAACCTCCTGTCGAATGATATCCAACTAGAATCATTTGACTCGACTTGTCATCAAGTTTTCTTCTCAACTGATCTGGTACATGTCTATGTGCAATAGATTCAAATACCTTCAGATGACTTAAGCTAGGATTCACACCAGACTAACATTCTTCTGGAGTAATTCTTTTTATCTTCTTCGTAGACATCTGTTCAAAATATATGTTGCAGTCGACCACAGCTTCACCCCAAAACTCTTTAGGAAAATGCATGCCTTTCAACATACTTCTCACCATATTCATGATGGTTCAATTCTTCATTTCTACAGTTCTATTATGATGTGGAGTGTAGGGTGGCACCATATCATGCACAATCCCATTATTTTTCACATAACTTGTCGAAGTCTTTCGACACAGACTCTCCACCACCATTAGTTCTTAAAACATTGAGCTTTCGACCACTTTGTCTTTCGACCATAGATTTAAACTTGGTAAATACCTCGAACACTTCACTTTTCTTCTTCATTAGGTAAGTCCATAGTTTTCGACTGAAATCATCTATGAATGTAACAAAGTATTTGTTACTTCCCATCGAATCCACCTGAATTGGTCCACATACATCAGAGTATATGACTTCGAGAATAGCCTTCGACCTGCTTCCTGCATCCTTGCTAAAGTTATTCTTGTGATGCTTCGCCTGCACACATTCCTCACACACTTCATTTGGAATGTCAATTTCTGGAAATCCTGAAACCATATTTCTTTTCTTCAAGATAATCTGATGTCTCTGAAGTCGAGATGGCCTAATCGATAGTGCTATATCCATTCATATCTTCTAGCTTACAGTCTAAAGGCATTTGTGCTCCATCACATTAAGTTCAATCTTGAAAGTTCTATTCTGAGACATAAGAGCTTTCAAGATCAACCTTTCATTTGTATCGACGACTCTCATCATCTTGTCTTTAGCCAACATTTTGTAATTATTTTCGACCACTGCCATATGCTAACCAAGTTTCTCTTTATTCCTGGTATGTACAACACATTGGAAATTACTGACCTTTTTTCCATATTTCCTCATAATAAAAACATCTCCAATACCTTCCATTTGTATCGAAGACTCTCATCATCTTGTCTTTAGCCAACACTTTGTAATTATTTTCGACCAATTTCCATATGCTAACCAAGTTTCTCTTTATTCCTGGTATGTACAACACATTGCACATTACTGACCTTTTTCCATATTTCCTCATAATCAAAACATCTCCAATACCTTCAACTGCTAGAGTATTGTCGTTTGTGAATTTCGTTGTGTTCTTTGTTGAGGGTTTTAAGTTGTCAAAACCAATATTTCCTTCCAGACATGTGTGATGAGCATCTTGAATCCAAGTACCATTGATCCTTGAATTTTTCTTCATCTCTTGCTGTAACCATCAGCAACATCTCTTCTTCTTCATACTTTGCGAACTTTGCATCACTTTCTTGATTTTTTAGATTTTCCGGATAATAACTAGAATAATGACTATACTTATGACAATTGTAATACTGAATGTGACTCTTGTCAAGTTTTTAACCACCACCTCTTC